>CM040428.1:87905553-88277511 GCA_022702705.1 Papilionanthe hookeriana x Papilionanthe teres | reverse complement strand
TGGGTAAAATTTTGACTAAAAATTCTATTTTGGTCAAAAGAGTTAATTTTTTACCTAATGACCAATTTTTACACAATAAGTCAATCTCTGACCAAAAAGTCAACTTTGGTCCAAATGACAATCATTGACCCAATGACAAAACCATTCGAATCTAAAGACGCAGGCTTTTGACCAAAAAGTCAATTTTGGTCCAAATAGTCAATTTTTGACCTAATGACCACTCATTGATCCAACAGGTCAACTTTGACCAAAAAGTCAACTTTGGTCAAAATGATCAATTTTTTATCCAATGACAAACCAATAGGCCCATTAGATCAACTTTTGAGCAAAAAGTCATCTTCGGTCAAAATGGTTAATTCTTGACCCATTTACCAACTCGTTGACCAAATTTGTCAACTTTTGACCGAAAAGTCAACATGGTCAAAATGGTCAATTTCTGACCTAAAGACCACGCCGTTGACCCAATGGGTCAACTTTCGATAAAAAAAATTAATTTTTGCCTAATTGATCAATTTTTGACCTAATGACCAATTATTGACACAATAAGTCAATCACTCACCAAAAACCAACTTTGGTCAAAAAGGTCAATCCTTGACCCAATGACCAACCCATTGACCCAATAGGTCAACTTTTGACCAAAAAGTCAACTTTGGTCAAAATGGTTAATTCTCGACCCAATCACCAACCCATCGATCTAACAGTTAACTTTTCACCAAAAAAGTCAACTTTGGTCAAAATGATCAATTTCTGACCTAATGACCAACCCATCGTCAAATTGGATCAACTTTTAACCAAAAAGTCAATTTTGGTCAAAATAGTCAATTTTTGAATTAATGACCAATTATTACCCAATAAGCCAATCTCTAACCAAAAAGCTAACTTTGATCAAAAAAGTCAATCCTTGACCCAATGACAAATCCATTGACCCAACAGGTTAACTTTTGACCAAAAAGATAATTTTGGTCTAAATAGTCAATTTTTGACCTAATGACCACTCACTGATCTATTAGGTCAACTTTTGACCAAAAAGTTAACTCTGGTTAAAATGGTCAATTTTTTACCCAATGACCAATCAATTGACTCAATAGGTCAACTTTTGACCAAAAAAGTCATCTTTGGTCAAAATATTCAATTCTTGACTCAATTACCAACTAGTTGACCAAATAGGTCAACTTTTGACCAAAAAGTCAACTTTGGTTAAAATTATCGATTTCAGACCCAATGATCTCTCCGTTGACCCAATGAGTTACCTTTTGACTAAAAGTTCAATTTTGGTTAAAATAGGCAATTCTTGACCTAATGACCAATTATTTACCCAATAAGTCAATCTCTGAATAAAAAGACAACTTTGGTCAAAATTGTCAATCCTTTACCCAATGACAACACCATTGACCCAATAGGTCAACTTTTGACCAAAAAATCAATATTGGTCAAAATAGTAAATTTTTGACCTAATGACCACCCATTAACCCAATAAGCCAATCTCTGACCAGAAAGTCAACTTTGGTCAAAATGGTCAATCCTTGACCCAATGTCTAACCCATTGACCCAATAAATAAAGTTTTTGCCAAAATGTCAACTTTGGTCAAAATAATTAATCCTAGACCCAATGTCCAGCCCATTGGCCTAATAGGTCAACATTTGACCAAAAAATCAATTTTGGTGAAAATAGTCAAATTTTGAATTAATGACCAATGATTAACTCAATAAGTCAATCTTTGACCAAAAAGTTAAATTTGGTCAAAAGGGTCAATCCTTGACCCAATGACAAACCCATTGACCCAATATGTCAACTTTTGACCAAAAAGTCAACTTTGGTCAAAATAGTCAATTTTTGACCCAATGACCAACCCATTGAATCAATATGTCAACTTTCGACCAAAAAAGTCATCTTTGGTCAAAATGGTGAATTCTCAACCCAATTACCAACTCATTGACCAAACATGTCAACTTTCTACAAAAAAGTCAAATTTTGGTCAAAATGGTCAAATTGTGACCCAATGAACTCCCCGTTTACCCAATGGGTTATCTTTTGAACAAAAATTTAAATTTGGTAAAAATAATCAATTTTTAACCTATTCACCAATTATTGACACAATAAGTCAATCTCTGACCAAAAAGTCAACTTTGGTCAAAATGGACAATCCTTGACCCAATGACAAATCCATTGACCTAATAGGTAACCTTTTGACCAAAAAATCAATTTTTGTCAAAATAGTCAATTTTTAACCTAATAACCACCCATTCACCCAATAGGTCAGCTTTTGACCAAAAAGTCAACTTTGGTCAAAATGGTTAATTTTTGACCTAATTTCCAACTCATTTACGCAATAGATCAAATTTGACCAAAAAGTCATCATCAGTCAAAATGGTCAATTCTTGACCGAATTAACAACTCATTGACCAACAGTTAACTTTTGACCGAAAAGTCAACTTTAGTCAAAATTGTCAATTTAATTTTTGTCAAAATAATCAATTTTTGACCCAATCACTCAATAGATCAAGTTTTGACCAAAAAGTCAACCTTAGTCAAAATAGTCAATTTTTGAATTATTAAGCAATTATTGACCCAGTAAGTCAATCTCTGACGAAAAAGTCAACTTTGGTCAAAATGGTCAATCCTTGACCCAATGACAAACCTATTGACCCAATAGGTCAACTTTTGACCAAAAAGACAAATTTGGTCAAAATAGTCAATTTTTGACCTAATGACCACCTATTGACCCAATAGGTCATCTTTTTACCAAAAAGCCAACTTATGACAAAATGGTAAATTTTTGACTCAATGACGAACCCATTGAACCAATAGGTTAACTTTTGACAAAAAAAAGTCATCTTTGGTCAAAATGGTCAATTCTTTACCAAATTACCAACACATTGACCAAATATGTCAACTTTTACAAAAAAGTCAACTTTGGTCAAAATTGTCAATTTCCGACCCAATGACCTCCGCGTTGACCCAATGGATTAACTTTTGACCAAAAATTCAATTTTGGTCAAAATAATAAACTTTTTACCTAATGACCAATTATTGACTCAATAAGTCAAACTTTGAGCCAAAAGTCAACTTTGGTCAAAATGGACAACCCTTGGCCCAATGACAAACACATTGTCGCAATATGTCAACTTTTGACCAAACAATCAATTTTGGTCAAAATTATCAATTTTTGATCTAATGACCACCCATTGACCCAAAAGGTCAACTTTTGAACCAAAAGTCAAGTTTGGTCAAAATGGTCAATTTTTGACCCAATGACCAATTCATTGACCGAATATATCAAATTTTGAGCAAAAAGTTATCTTCGGTCAAAATGGTCAATTCTTGACCCAATTACCTACTCATTGACCAAATAGGTCAACTATTGACCAAAAAGTCAACTTTGGTCAAAATGGTCAATTTCTGACACAATGACCACCCCGTTGACCTAATGAGTCAACTTTTGACAAAAAAATTTTATTTTTGTCAAAATAATCATGTTTTGACCTAATGGCCAATTATTGACCTAATAAACCAATCTCTGACAAAAATGTCAACTTTGGTTAAAATTGTCAATCCTTGACCCAATGACGAACTTGTTGACACAATAGGCCAATTTTTGACCAAAAAGTCAACTTTGGTCTAAATGATCAATCCATGACCCAATGACCAACCCATTGGCCTGAAAGGTAAACTTTTGACAAAAAAATCAATTTTGGTCAAAATAATAAAATTTTGAATTAATGACCAATTATTGACCCAATAAGTCAATCTCTGACGAAAAAGTCAACTTTGGTCAAAATGGTCAATGCTTGACCCAATGATAAACTCATTGACCCAATAAGTCAACTTTTGACCAAAAAGTCAAGTTTGGTCTAAAGAGTCAGTTTTTAACCTAATGACCACCCATTGACCCAAAAGGCCAACTTTTGAATAAAAAGTCAACTTTGGTTAAAATGGACAATTTTTTAACCAATGACTAAAAAATTGGCCCAATACGTCAACTTTTGATTAAAAAAGTCATCTTTGGTCAAAATAGTCAATTGTTGAACCAATGACTAACTCATTGACAAGATAAGTCAACTTTTGACCAAAAAGTTAACTTTGGTCAAAATGATCAATTTCGATCTAATGTCAACCCCGTTGAGCATACTGCAGTTAACTATGACAAAAAATTTAATTTTGGTCAAAATGTGTCAACTATTGACCAAGAAGTCATCATTGGTCAAAATGGTCAAATTCTGACCCAATGTCCACCCCATTGACCCAATGGGTCAACTTTTAACCAAAAATTTAATTTTGGTCAAAATAATCAATTTTTGACCTAATGGCCAATTATTGACCCAATAAGTCAATCTCTGACCAAAAAGTCAACTTTGGTCAAAATTGTCAATCCTTGACCCAATGACCAACCCATTGACCCAATAGGTCAACTTTTCATCAAAAAGTCAACCTTGGTGAAAATGGTCAATCCATGACCCAATGACTAACCCATTGACCAGAGAGGTCAATTTTTGACCAAAAAGTAAATTTTGGTAAAAATAGTCAATTTTTTACCTAATGACCAATTATTCACCCAGTAAGCCAATCTCTGATAAAAAAAGTCAATTTTGGTCAAAATTGCCAATCCTTGACCTAATGACCAACACGTTGACCCATTAGGTGAACTTTTGACCAAAAAGTCAACTTTGGTCTAAATGATCAATACTTGACCCAAAGGTCAACCTATTGGCCTAATAGGTTAACTTTTGACCAAAAAGTCAATTTTGGTAAAAATAATCAATTTTTAAATTAATGACCAATTACTGACCCAATAAGTCAACCTCTGACGAAAAAGTCAACTTTGGTCAAAATGGTCAATTTCTGACGAAATGACCACCCCGTTTACCCAATGGATTAACTATGAAAATAATTTATCAAAATAGGTCAAATATTGACTAAGAAGTCATCTTTGGTCAAAATGGTCAATTTCTGACCCAATGTCCACCCCGTTGACCCAATGAGTCAACTTTTGACAAAAAATTTAATTTTGGTCAAAATAATCAATTTTTGACCTAATGACCAATTATTGACCCAATAAGTCAATCATTGACCAAAAGTCAACTTTGGTAAAAAAGGTCAATCCTTGACCCAACGACCAACTTATTGACCCAATATGTCAACTTTTGACCAAAAAGTTAACTTCGGTTAAAATGGTCAATCCTTAAACCAATGACCAACCTAGTGACCCATAGGTCAACTTTTGACCAAAAAGTCAATTTTGGTCAAAATTATTAATTTTTGAAATAATGAACAAATATTGACCAGTAAGCCAATCTCTAGCAAAAAAGTTAACTTTGGTCAAAATAGTCAATCCTCGACCCAATGACAAACCCAGTGACCTAATAGGTCAACTTTTGACAAAAAAGTCAATTTTGCTCAAAATAGTCAATTTTTGACCTAATGACTAATTATTGACCCAGTAAGCCAACCTCTGACCAAAAAGTCAACTTTGGTCAAAATGGTAATCTTTGTCCCAACGACAAAGCCATTGACCAATAGGTCAAATTTTAACCAAAAAGTCAACTTTGGTCAAATTGGTCAATTTCTGACACAATGACTAACCCATTGACCCAATAGGTCAACTTTTGACCAAAAGTCAACTTTGGTCAAAATGATCAAACCTTGACCCAAAGACTAACCCATTGACCCAATAGGTCAAATTTTGACCTAATGACCACTCATTGACCAAATAGGTCAACTTATGACCAAAAAGTCAACTTTGGCCAAAATGGTCATTTTTTAACCCAATGACCAACCCATTGACCCAATAGGTTAACTTTTGAATAAAATGTCAACTTTGGAAAAAATGGTCAATTTTTGACCTAATGACCAACACATTGACCCAAAAAGTCAACTTTTGAACAAAAAGTCTATTTGAGCCAAATTAGTCAATTTTTGACCTCATGACCAATTATTGACCCAATAAGTTAATCTGTGACCAAAAAGTCAACTTTGGTCATAATGGTCAATCATTAACCGAATAGGTCAACTTTTGACGAAAAAGTCAAATTTGGTCGACCCAATGACCATCCCACTGACTCAATAGATCAACTTTTTACCAAAAAGTCAATTTTGGTCAAAATAGTAAACTTTTGACTTAATGACCAATTATTGACCCAATAGCTCAACTGTTGACCAAAAAGTCAACTTTGGTCAAAATGGTCAATCCTTGACCTAGTGACCGAACCATTGACCAAATATGTCAAATTTTGATCAAAAAGTCAATTTTAGTCAAAATAGTCAAATTTTGACCTAATCACCACCATTGACCAAATAGGTCAACTTTTGACCTAAAAGTCAACATTGGTCAAAATGGTCATTTTTGACACAATGACCAACCCATTGACCCAATAGGTCAACTTTTGAATAAAAAGTCAACTTTGGACAAAAAGGTGAATTTTTAACCTAAAGACCAACACATTGACCCAATAAGTCAACTTTTGAACAAAAAGTCAATTTAGGTCAAAAGTCAACTTTGGTCATAATGGTCTATCATTGACCCAATGACAAATCCATTGACCCAATAGATCAACTTTTGACCAAAAAGTCAACTTTGGTCAAATGGTAAATTTTTGACCCAATGACCAACCCACTGACTCAGTAGATTGACTTTTGACCAAAAGGCAATTTTGGTGAATTGAAAATGTTTTACTTAATGAACAATTAATGACCAAATGAGTCAACTTTTGACCAAAAAGTAAACTTTGGTCAAAATGGTCAATCCTTGACCCAATGATAAACTCATTAACTCCAATCAGTCAACTCGACAAAAAAGTCAACTTTGGGTCAAAATGGTCAATCCGCGCTCCAATGACCAACTCTATCGACCGAAAAGGACAACTTTTAACAAAAAAGTCAATTTTGGTCAAAATTGTCAATTTTTCACCTAATGAACACCTCATTAACCCAAAAGGTCAACTTTTAAACAAAAAGTCAAATTTAGTCAAAATGATCAATTTCTGACATAATGACCTAAATGTAAACTTTGGTGAAAATAGTCAATCCTTTATCCAATGACCAACCCATTTACCCAGTTTGTCAACTTTTGACTAAAAAGTTAACTTTGGCCAAAATTGATAATCCTTGACCCAAGGACCAACCCATTAATGCAATAGAACAACTTTGAGGAAAAAGTCAATTTTGCTAAAAAATTGTCAATTTTTGACCTAATGACTGATTCATTGACCTAAATAGGTCAACTTTTGACTAAAAAGACAACTTCGTGGCCAAATGGTCAATCCTCGACCCAATGACCAACCTATTAACTCAAAATGTCGACTTTCGACCAAAAAGTCAATTTGGTCAAAATAATCAACTTCGACCTAATGACCAATTATCGACCTGTAAGTCAATCTCTGACCAAAAAGTCAACATCGGTCAAAATGGTTAATCTTCGACCCAATGTCAAACTCCATCTGACCTAATAAGTTAACTTTCGACCAAAAGTCAACTTTAGGCCAAATGGTCAATTCTCAATCTAATGATCTTCAACCCATCGATCCAATAGTCAACTTTCGACCTCAAAGACTAAACTTTGGTCAAAATGAGTAAATTCTCAACCAAATGACCGAATAGATCACCAAGCTTAATGACAACCCATCGAATAAACAGGCTATCTCGACCAAAAAGTTAACTTGGGTCAAAATAGATCAATTCTCGAACCCAATGACTCACCACATCGACCAAATAAATCAACTTTTCAACAAAAGTCAATTTCGGTCAAAATAAACAAATTCTCTTGACATAATGACCACCCATCGTACCATATAGCTCAACTCTTCGACCAAAAGCAGTCAACTTCGGTCAAAATGGTATCAATCCTTGGCCCAATGAGCAACTCATCGATCTAAAAAGGACACAACTTTCGACCGAAAAGTCAATTTGGTCAAAATTATCAATTTTTAACTCCAACGACCACCTCGTTGATCCCAAAGGTCGACTTTTGACCAAAAAGTCAATTCTAGACAAATGCGTCAATTCTCGACACGTATTTACCTAAATGTCAACTTTGGTGAAAACGGTCAATCATCGTATCAACGACCAACAATCGTACCTAACTCGTCAACTTTTCACTCAAAAGTTAACTTCGGGCAAAAATTGTTAATCTCGGACCCAAGGACCAACCCATCGACCCGATAGATTAACTTTGACCAAAAGTCAATTTTGCTCACCATTGCCAATCACTCACCAAATGACTCACCTCATTCATATAACAGATCACCCTCACCAAAAAGACAACTTTCGTCAAAATAGTTAATCCTTGACCCAATGACCAATTCATTGACTAAATATGTCAACTTTTGACCAAAAAGTTAATTTTGGTCAAAATAGTTAACTTTAGACCTAATGAACAATTATTGAACCAAGAAATAATCTGTGACTAAAAAGTCAACTTTGGTCAAAATGGTCAATCCTTGACACAATGACCAACCCATTGACCTAACAGGTTAAGTTTTGACCAAAAAGTGAACTTTGGTTAAAATGATCAATCATTGACCTAATGACCAACCCATTGGTCTAATAGGTCAACTTTTAACCAAAATAACTAATTTTGTCAAAATAGTCAATTTTTGAATTAATGACCACTTAATGACTCAATAGGTCAATCTCTGACCAAAAAGTCGACTTTGGTTATAATGGTCAATCCATGACTTAATGACAAACCCACTGACCCAATAGGTAAACTTTTGACCAAAAAGTCAACTTTGGTCAAAACGGTCAATCCTTAACACAATGACCAACCTAATGACCCAATAAGTTAACTTTTTGACCAAAAAGTCTATTTTGGTTAAAATAGTCAATTTTTGAACTAATGACCAATTAAAGACCCAATAAGTCAATCCCAGCTCAAAAAGTCAACTTTGTTTAAAATGGTCAATCCTTTACCCAAAGACCAACCCATTGACCCAATAGATCAACTTTTGACCAAAAAGTCAAGTTTGGTTAAAATGGTCAATTTCTGACCCCATGACCAACCCATTAACCAATACGTCAACTTTTGACCAAAAAGTCAACTTTACTACCTAAATGGTCAATCCCCGACCCAATGACCAACCTGTAGACTCAAAAGGTCAACTTGTCACCAAAATAGCCAATTTTCGACATAATGACCAATAATCGGACCCAATATCGTCAATCAACTCACCAAAAGGTCAAGTTCGTCAATATGGTTAATCCTCGACCTAACGACTAACCCATCGACCCTAACAAGTCAACTTTTACTCAAAAAGTTAACTTTTAATCAAAATAGTCAATACATGTCAGGATCAATTAACCCACCGACACTATAAGTCAATTTTTTCGACCAAAAAGTTAATTTTTTTCAATATAGTCAAGTTTTTACTTAATGATCACCCATCGGATTCAATATGTTAACTTTCACCTAAAAACTCAACTTCTTGGTCAAAATGGTAAATTCTCTTAAACCCAATGACCACCCCATCGACCTAATGGGTCGACTTTTAACCAAAAAATTCTCTTTTGTCAAAATATTTGATACTTCGACCTAATCACCAACCATCGACTCCAATAAGTCAATCTCCGACTAAAAAGTCAACTTTCGTAAAAAAAAGGCCAATCCTCCGAACCTAACGGACTCAACCCATTATCCCAATCAATAACTTCTTGAACAAAACGCCAACTACGGTCAAAATGGTCAATCTTCGACCCAACGACCTAACAAAGTCAACTATTAACCAAAAAGTCAATTTTGGTCAAAATAGATCAAATTTTCATATAATGACCAACCGATCGGCCCAAAAGGTCAACTTTTCACCAAAAAAGTCAATTTAGGCGTAAAATAATCAATTCTCGACCCAACGACTCAACCCATCGACCGAATAAGTTAACTTTTCGACCAAAAAGTTAATTTTGGTCAGCTACCAATTTTCACATAATTACCAATTATCGACAACAAAGAAGCCAAATTTCTTCTAACCAAAAAAGTCAACTTTCGGTCAAAATAGCCAACTTTTTACCTAATGACCAATTATCGACTCACTAAGTCAAACTTCGAGCCAAAAGTCAACTTTCGTCAAAATGACAACCCTTCGGCCCAACGACAAACACATCGATCGCAACATGTCAACTCTCGACCAAACAATCAATTTTGGTCAAAATTATCAATTTTTTGATCTAATGACCACTCATCAATCTAAAAGGTCAACTTTCTAACCGAAAAGTCAAGTTTGGTCAAAATGGTCAACCTTTTCACCCAATGACCAATTCATCGATCTAATATATCAAATTTCGACCAAAAAGTTATCTTCGTCAAAATGGTCAATTCTCGCACCTAATTACCTACTCATATCGACCAAACAGGTCAACTATCGACTAAAAAGTCAACTTCGGCTCAAATGGTCAATTTCTCAACCTAATCGACCACTTCTTCTGGTCGATCTCATCGAGTCAACTTGCGAATAAAAAATTTTATTTTCATTAAAATAATCATGTAACTTGGACCTAATGACCAATTATCGACCTAATAAGCCAATCTTCCACCAAAATGTCAACTTCGGTGTACCAATAGTCAACTCGACCCAATGATCTAACCTGCGAGTCGACCCAACAGCTAATTCTCGACCAAAAAGTCAACTTCGGCCTAAATGATCAATCCTCGACCCAATGACCAACCCATCGTCCGAAAGGTAAACTTTCGACAAAAATCAATTCTCGGTCAAAATAATAAAATTCTCAACTAACGACCAATTATCGATCCTAATAAGTCAATCTCCGATCGAAAAAGTCAACTTTGGTCAAAATGGTCAATCTCTCGACCCAATGATAAAACTCATCGACCCAATAAGCCAACTTCGACCAAAAAGTCAAGATTGGTCAAAAGAGTCAGTTTTTAACCTAATGACCACCCATTGACCCAAAAGGCCAACTTTTGAATAAAAAGTCAACCTTGGTTAAAATGGACAATTTTTTACCCAATGACTAAAAAATTGGCCTAATACGTCAACTTTTGATCAAAAAAGTCATCTTAGGTGAAAATAGTCAATTGTTGAACCAATGACTAACTCATTGACAAGATAAGTGAACTTTTGACCAAAAAGTTAACTTTGGTCAAAATGCTCAATTTCTGACCCAATGTCCACCCCGTTGAGACAATGGGTTAACTATGACAAAAAATTTAATTTTGGTCAAAATATGTCAACTATTGACCAAGAAGTCATCTTTGGTCAAAATGGTCAACCTCGACCCAGCACGTCCACCCTATCAATCTCAATGCGGTCAACTTTTAACTAAAAATTTAATTTTGGTCAAAATAATCAATTTTCGACCCAATGGCCAATTATCGAACCGAATAAGTCAATCTCCGACCAAAAAGTCAACTTTGGTCAAAATTGTCAATCCTCGACCCAATGACCAACCCATCGACCCAACAGTCAACTTTTCATCAAAAGTCAACTCGTGAAAAATGGTCAATCCATGACCCAATGACTAACCCATCGACTCGCAGAGGTCAATTTTCGACCAAAAGTAAATTTTGGTCAAAAATACCAATTTTTTACCTAATGACCAAATATTCACCCAGTAAGCCAATCTCTGATAAAAAAAGTCAATTTTGGTCAAAATTGTCAATCCTTGACCTAATGACCAACACGTTGACCCATTAGGTGAACTTTTGACCAAAAAGTCAACTTTAGTCTAAATGATCAATACTTGACCCAAAGGCCAACCTATTGGCCTAATAGGTCAACTTTTGACCAAAAAGTCAATTTTGGTAAAAATAATCAATTTTTAAATTAATGACCAATTACCAATCCAATAAGTCAACTCGACGAAAAAGTCAACTTTGGTCAAAATGGTCAATTTACGACGAAATGACCACCCCGTTTACCCAATGGATTAACTATGAAAATAATTTATCAAAATAGGTCAAATATCGACTAAGAAGTCATCTTTGGTCAAAATGGTCAATTTCCTCGACCCAATGTCCACCCCGTTGACCCAACGAGTCAACTTTTGACAAAAAATTTAATTTTGGTTAAAATAATCAATTTTTGACCTAATGACCAATTATTGACCCAATAAGTCAATCATTGACCAAAAGTCAACATTGGTAAAAAATGTCAATCCTTGACCCAACGACCAACTTATTGACCCAATATGTCAACTTTTGACCAAAAAGTTAACTTCGGTTAAAATGGTCAATCCTTAAACCAATGACCAACCTAGCACGGACCTACAGTCAACTTTCGACCAAAAAGTCAATTTCGTCAAAAATTATTAATTTTCGAACTAATGAACAAATATCGACCCGCAAGCCAATCTCTAACAGAAAAAGTTAATCTTCGGTCAAAATAGCCAATCCTCGACCCAATGACAAACCCAATGACCCAATGCGTCAACTTTCGACAAAAGTCAATTTTGCTCAAAATATAATTTTTGATCTAATGACTAATTATCGACCCAGTAAGCCAACCTCTGACCAAAAAGTCAACTTTGGTCAAATGGTAATCTTCGCCCCAACGACAGCCATCAATTAACAGTCAAATTTTAACCAAAAAGTAAACTTCGGTCAAATCGCGGCCGTTCCCCCCGACACAATGACTAACCCATCGAATTCAACAGTCAACTTTCGACTCAAAAGTCAACTTTGGTCAAAATGATCAAACTCGACCCAAAGACTAACCCATTCGACCCAACAGTCAAATTCCGACCTAACGACCACTCATCGACTCAACAGATCAACTTCATGATCAAAAAGTCAACTTTGGCCAAAATGCGTCATTTTTTAACCCAATGACCAACCCATCGACCCAACAGTTAACTTTTCGAATAAAATGTCAACTTTGGAAAAATGGTACTAATTTCTCGATCTCAACGACCAACACATCGAACTCAAAAAGTCAACTTTTGAACAAAAAGTCAATTTGAGCCAAATTAGTCAATTTTTGACCTCATGACCAATTATTGACCCAATAAGTTAATCTGTGACCAAAAAAGTCAACTTTGGTCATAATGGTCAATCATTAACCGAACTAGTCAGCTTCCGATCGAAAAAGCTCGTACCTCGTCGACCCAACGACCATCCCAACCGACTCATCAGTATCAACTCTTTTACCAAAAAGTCAATTTCGTCAAAGTACAGAACTTTTTGATTTCATCGACCAATTATCGACCTAATACCAACCGTCAATTAAAAGTCAACTCGTCAAAACGCGGTCAACTCGACTCAGTTGACCGAACCAATGCGACTCAACATGTCAAACTTGATCAAAAGTCTGGCCTTAACCAAAATACCAATTTCCAACCTAATCACCCCCATCACCAAACAGCTCAACTTCGACCTAAAAGTCAACACTGCGTCAAAATGGTCATTTGCACACAATGACCAACCCATCAATCTAATAGGTCAACTTTCAATAAAAAGCCAAACTTTGGACAAAAAGGTGAATTTTTAACTCTAAAGACCGAACACATCGACTCAACGAGCTCAACTTTTCGAACAAAAAGCCAATTTAGAAGTCAAAAGTCAACTTCGTCATAACGAGCACATCATCGACCCAACGACAAATCCATCGACCTCATCAGATCAACTCCTCACCAAAAAGTCAACTTCGGTCAAAATGGTAAATTTTCGACTCCAACGACCAACCCAACCGACTCCGCGAGCGACTCACCACCAAAAAGCAATTTCGGTGAATCGGAAAATGTTTCACTTAATGAACAATTATCGACCAAATGAGTCAACTTTCGACCAAAAAGTCAACTTCGTCAAAATGGCCAATCACTCAATCTAATGATAAATCTCATCGACCCAATAGAGTCAACTTTCGACAAAAAAGTCAACTTTGGTCAAAATGGTCAATCCTTGGCCCAATGACCAACTCATCAACCGAAAAGGACAACTTTTAACAAAAAAGTCAATTTTGGTCAAAATTGTCAATTTTTCACCTAATGAACACCTCATTAACCCAAAAGGTCAACCTCTTTAAACAAAAAGTCAAATTTAGTCAAAATAATCAATTTCCACATAACGACCCAAATGTAAACTGCGTGAAAATAGCCAATCCTTTTTATCCAACGACTAACCTATTTACTCCACCTCGCCAACTTTCGACTAAAAAGCTAACTTCGTCACAAAATCGATAATCCTCGACCCAAAGGACCAACCCATTAACGCAATAGAACAACTTCGAGGAAAAAAGTCAATTTCGCTAAAAAATCGTCAATTTCTTGACCGAATGATCGATTCAACAACCCGAACAGTCAACTTTCGACTAAAAGACAACTTCAGTCAAAATGGTACTAATCCTCGACCTAACGACCAACCTATTAACCCAAAACGTCGTACTTTCGACCAAAAAGTCAATTTCGGTCAAAATAATCAATTTTTGACCTAACGACCAATTATCGTACCCAGAAAAGTCAATCTCGCACCAAAAAGTCAACTTTGGTCAAAAATGGTTAATCTTCGACCCAATGTCAAACCCATCGACCTAATAAGTTAACTTCGACTCCAAAAGTCAACTTTAGTCAAAATGGTCAATCTTCGACCCAATGACCAAACCCATCGGGACCATCTGACAGTCAACTTTCACCGAAGATCTAAACTTCGAATCAAAATGGTAAATTTCTCACCAAATGACCCAATAGATCAAATTTTAGCTTAATGACAACCCATTGAATAAATAGGTTATCTTTTGACCAAAAAGTCAACTTTGGTCAAAATAGTCAATTCTTGACCCAATGACCAACACATTGACCAAATAAATCAACTTTTGAACAAAAAGTCAATTTTGGTCAAAATAAATACCATTCGATAATGACCACCTCCATCGACCATTATAGCTCAACTCTCGATTCAAAAGGTCAACTTTGGTCAAAATGGTCAATCTTCAGCTCCAATGATAAATTCCATCGACCCAAAAGGACAATCTTCGACCGAAAAGTCAATTTTGGTCAAAATTGACAACTCTTAACCTAATGACCACCTCATCGATCCAAAAGGTCAACATTCGACTCAAAAAGTCAATTCTCTTTGGGTCAAAATGGTCAATTTCCTCACACGGATCACCTAAATGTCATCTTTCGTGAAAATGGTCAATCGATCGATCGACGACCAACAACCGGCTTCTAATTTATCAACTTATTCGACTAAAAAGCTAACTTTCGAGCAAAAATCGTTAATCCTCGACCTGTATGACCAACCCATCGAATTCGACATGACACTTTTGACTAAAGTTAATTTTGCTCAAAATTGCCAATTTTCGACCGAATGACTACTCCTCATCCGATCTAAACAGTCAAATTTCACTGATCAAAAGATAACTTTCGTCAAAATATGCGAATCCTCGACCCAATGACCAACCCATCGATCTCAACATTGAGCAACTTAATCGACATCAAAAAGTTAATTTTCGCCGAAATGAGCAACTTTGCAATCTAATGAACAATAATCAACCAAGAAAATAATCATCGCGATCTAAAAAGTCAACTTCGGTCAAAATGGTCAATCCCTACAACGATCTAACCCATCGACCTAACTGTGTTAAGTCAATTCGGAAGGAACTTTGGTTAAAATGATCAATCATTGACCTAATGACCAACCCATTGGTCTAATAGGTCAACTTTTAACCAAAATAACTAATTTTGTCAAAATAGTCAATTTTTGAATTAATGACCAACTTAACGATCTACTGCGTCAATCTCTCGACCAAAAAGCTGACTGTAAGAGAATGCTCACTCCATGACGCTTAACGACTAACCCATCGACCTATTGTGAAACCTTGACCAAAAAAGTCAACTTTGGTCAAATTGGTCAATCCTTAACACAATGACCAACCTAGTGACCCAATAAGTTAACTTTTTGACCAAAAAGTCTATTTCGTCAAAATACTGATCTTCGAATCCAACGACCAATTAATGACCCAATAAGTCAATCCCTGCCTGCAAAGTCAATCATTTGTTTAAAATGGTACTAACTTTTTACCCAAAGACCAACCCATCAATCTACGTATCAACTTTCGACTGAAAAGTCAACTTGGACAATCCTTAACCCAACGACTAACTCAAACGCACCAAGTGACTCCATCAGTCAACTTTTGACCAAAAAGTCAACTTTGGTCAAAATGGTCAATCCTTGACCTAATGACCAACCCCATGGTCTAATAGGTCAATTTTTGACCAAAAAGTCAATTTTGCTCAAAATTGTCAATTTTACGATCAAACGACCGCCCTCATCTACACCAACAGATCAACTGACCCAAAATACAACTTCGGTCAAAATGGCTAGTCCTCGACGACCAACGGCAACTCCATCGACTAAATATGTTAACTTTCGACTAAGAAGTTAATTTTAAATAAAATAGTTAATCTCTTGACCTCAATGACCAATTATCGACCCAAGAAGCCAATCTTTCGACCGTGCAGCCAATCTTTTGTCAAAATGGCCGTCAATCCGACCCAACGCACTCAACCCATCGACCTGCTGACAGTCAACTCAACTTCAAAAGTCAACTTTGTTTAAAATGATCAATTCCCGACTTAATGACCAACCCATTACCACTGGAAGTCAACTTTTAACCAAAAAGTCTATTGGTATCTCCAATAGTCACTAAATTTTTAAATTAATGTCCAAATACTCACCCAAGAAGGCAATCTATGACCAAAAAGTGAACTTTGGATAAAATGGTCAATCTTTGACCCAATGACCAACCCATAGACCCAATAGGTCAACTTTTGACCAAAAAGTCAACTTTTGTCAAAATGGTCAATCCTGTAGCTCAATAACCAACCCGAATCTGACCTACTGTGTCCAGCTCAACCGACCAAAAAGTCAATTTCCGTCAAAAATAGATCGACTTTGTACCTAATGACCAATTAGTGACCAGTAAGCCAATCTTTGACCAAAAAGTTAACTTTGGTCAAAATGGTCAATCCTTGACCCAATGAGCAACCAATTGACCTAATAGGACAACGTTTAACCAATTAGTCAACTTTGGTCAAGATGATCAATCCTTGTGCCAAAGACCAAACCATCGGCCGAATAGATGAACTTTTGACCAAAAAGTTAATTTGGATCAAAATAGTCAATTTTTGAATTAATGACCAATTATTGAGAAAAACTTTGAACAAAAAGTTAACTTTGATCAAAATAGTCAATCCTTGAACCAACGACAAACCCATTGACTCAATAGGTCAACTTTTAGCCCAAAAGATATTTTTGGTAAAAATAGTCAATTTTTGACCTAATGATCACCCATTGACCCAATAAGTCAACTTTCGACTAAAAAATCAACTTTGGATAAAATGGTCAATTTTTGACCCAATGACCAATCAATTAACCTAAGCATGTTAAATTTCGACTAAAAAGTCATCTTTGGTCAAATGGTCAATTTTCGAATAAATTACCATCTCATTGACCAAATAGGTCAACTTTCGATCAAAAAGTCAACTTTGGTCAAAATGGTCAATTTCTGACCCAATGATCATGTTGTTAACCCAATGAGTTAACTTTTGACAAAAAATTCAATTTTGGTCAAAATAAGCAATTTTTGACCTAATGACCAATTATTGACCCAATAAGTTAATCTCTGAACAAAAAGTCAACTTTAGTCATAATGAACAATCCTTGACCCAATGACAAACCCATTGACCCAATAGGTCAACTTTTGACAAAAAAGGCAACTTTGGTAAAAATTGTCATTCCTTGATCCAATGAACAACCCATTGACCCAATAGGTCAACTTTTGACCAAAAAGTTAATTTTCGTCAATACAATTTATGTTTTACCTAATGACAACCCCATTGGCCCAATAGGTCAACTTTTGACAAAAAAGTTAAGCTTGGTCAAAATTACTAATTTCTGACCCATTGAAGAACCTATTGACTGGATAGGTCAACTTTCATAAAAAGTCAAATTTGGTCAAAATCGTCAATTTCTGACATAATGACCACCTAATTGACCCAATGGGTTAACTTTTGACCAAAAATTAAATTTTGGTCAAAATGAACAATCTTTTACTAAAATAGTCAATTTTTGAATTAATGACCAAAATAGTCAATCTCTGACCAAAAAGTCAACTTTCGTCGAAATAGTCAATCTCTTACTCAATGACGAACCAATTGACCCAATAGGTCAACTTTTGAACAAAAAGTCAACTTTAGTCAAAATGGTCAATCCATGACCCAATGACTAACCCATCGACATCTAATGATGAACCTCAACAAAAAGTTAATTGGCTAAAATTATCAATTTTTGATTTAAGGACCACCCCATTAACACAAAAAGTCAACTTTTGACCAAAAGTCATCTTTGGTTAAAATTGTCAATTTTTGACCCAATGATAAACACATTGACTAAATAGGTCAACTTTTGACCAAAAAGTCAACTTTGGATCAAATCACAATATCCCGACCCAATGATCCCCCGCAATCTAATGGCTTAAACTTTAAAGTAGTCAAATTTCGACTCTAATGACCAATTATGATCTAATAATTTAATCTTCCGAACAAAAGTCAATTTTAGTGCAAAATTGACTGACCTCGACTCAATGACTCGACTCTATCGACCTAATAAAGATCCTTTGATCAAAAGTAAACTTTAATAAAATGGTCAATGCTTGACCCATTGACCAACATATTAACCCAATAGGTCAACTATTGACCAAAAAGTCAAATTTGGTCAAAATAGTCAGTTTCTGTCCTAATGACCAACCAATACACCCAATAGGTCAACTTTTGACCAAAATGTCAGCTTTGGTCAAAATGATCAACTTCGATCTAATGACTAACCCATCGATCTAATCGATCTACTTTCGAACAAAAAGTTAGTTTCGTCAAAATTATCAATTTTGATTTAATGACTACCCCATTATCCTAACAAGTCAAATTTCAACAAAAAGTCTTCATAAAATGATCAATTCGACTCAATGACTAACTCATTCGACTAAAAAGTCAACTTCGTCAAAATTGTCAATATCTCGATCCAATGACTAATTCCGTTGATCTAATGGTTCAACTTTTGACTAAAAATCAATTTCGTCAAAGTAGTCAAATTGAACTGACGACCAATTATCGACTCAATAAGTCAATCTTCGACAAAAGTCAACTTGGTCAAAATGGTCAAACTCAATCTAACGACTAAATCTATCGACATAATAGATCAACTTTCTACCAAAAGACAACTTTAGTCAAAAAGGTTAACTTTCGATCCAATGATCAACATATTCACCCAATAGATTAAATTTTTAACAAAAGGTCAATTTTGGTCAAATCATTGCCACTTAGAGACCACTCCATTCGATCACTAACAGTCAAGTCAATTTCAAAACGTTAATTTTGGTTAAATTGTCAATTTTTGACATAATCACCACCCCATTAACCCAATATGTCAATTTTTGACCTAATGACCAACCCTTTGACCCAATGGGTCAACTTTTGACCAAAAAGTCAACTTTAGTCAAAATCGTAAATCCTTAACCCAATGACTAACCCACATACCCAATACGCATCGAACTTCGACTAAAAAGTCAATTTTGGTCAAAATAGCCAATTTTCGACCAAATGACCATCCCATCGACTCAACAGTCAACTCTCGACAAAAAAGTCAACTTTCATCACAAATTCATTATCTTCGACTCAACGACTCACCCCGTCGACTCTAATCAGTCAACTTTCGACCAAAAATTTAATTTTGCTCAAAATAAGTAAATTTTCGACCCAATGACCAATTATTGCAATCTAATAAGTCAATTTTCGACCAAAAAGTCAACTTTGGTCAAAATAGCTCATCAATGACCCAATGACCAACCCATCGACTCTAACAGTCAACTTTCGACCAAAAAGTCAACTTTCGCTAAACATCGACCCAATGACTAAAGACATCGACTCCAATAGGTCGGCTTTTAACCAAAAAGTCAATTTTGCTCAAAATAACTAATTTTGACCTAATGATTACACATCGAATCTAATAAAGTCAACTTCGACCAAAAGTCAAGTTCTGGTCAAAAAGTCAAGTTTCGTCAAAATAGTAATCCTGATCCAATGACCAACCCATCGATCTAATCAGATCGACTATTCGACCAAACCAATTTCGTCAAAATACTTAATTTTACTTAATAAACCAAGCATCGACCCAAGAAGTTAACTTTGACAAAAATGTCAACAATCGTTAAAATGGTCATTCCTCGACCCAATAACTAACCTAATCGATCAACTTTCAACTCGAAAAGTCAATTTCGTCAAAATAATCAATTTTTAAATTAATGACCAATTATCTAATCCAATAAGTAAATCTCTAACCAAAAAGTTAATTTTGGTAAAAATGACTAATCCTTTACCCAATGAACTACCCATCGATCTACTGTGCAACTTTCGAGCAAAAGGTTAGTCTTTAGCAATAATGTTCAACTTCGACCTCATGGAAAAATCCATTTACCTAAGAGGTCAACTTTTGACCAAAAAGTCAATTTTGGTCAAATTTGTCAATTTTGGTCAAAATAGTCAATTTTTGACCTAATGACCACTCATTGACCCAATCGGTCAAATTTTGACCGAAAAGTTAATTTTGGTGTAATTGGTCATTTTCTGACAGAATGACCAACCCATTGACCCAATATGCCAACTTTTAACCAAATATACATTTTTGGTCAAAATGGTCAATTCTTGACTCAATGACCAACTCATTGACCAAATAGATCAATTTTTGACCAAAAAGTAAACTTTTATCAAAATGGTCAATTTCTGACCTAATGACCACCCCGTTGACCTAAGGTCTCAACTTTTGAGTAAAAATTTAATTTTTGTCAAAATAGTCAATTTTTAACCTAATGACCAATTATTGACCCAATAAGTCAATCTCTCACTAAAAAGTCAACTTTGGTCGAAAAGGTTAATCATTAACTAAATGACCATCCCATTGACCCGATAGGTCAACTTTTGACAAAAAACTCAAATTTTGTCATAATATTCAATTTTTTACCTAATGATTGCCCTATCGACTCTAATAGTCAACTTCCTCGACAAAATTAACTTTCGTCAAAATGATCTATCGCCGACCCAATGATCGCACCCATCGATCTAACATATTAACTTTCTTCAAAAGTTAATTTTGATCAAAATAATGAATTTTCGACTAAATAACTCAATTATCGACCCAATAAGCCAAACTCGACCAAAACGCCAACTTTGCGTCAAAATTGTCAATCCTCGACCCAATGAACAAACCATCGATTCAATATGTCGACTTTCGAGCAAAGTCAACTTTCGTCAAAACGGTCAATCCTTGACCCAATGACCAACCCATTCACCCTATAGGTTAACTTTTGACCAAAGGGCAATTTCGGTCAAAAATAGTCAATTTTTCACCTAATGACCACCCATTGAGCCAATAGGTCAACTTTCGATCAAAAAGTTAACTTTGGTCAAAATGGTCAATTTGTGACCTAATGACCAACCCATTGATCCAATAGATCAACTTTTGACCAAAAAGTCATGTTTGGTTATAATGGTCAATTTCTGACCCAATGACCACCCCATTGACCCAATGGGTCAACTTTTGACTAAAAATTAAATTTTGGTAAAAAAAAGTCAATTTTTGACCTGATCACCAATTATAGACCCAATAAGTCAATCTCTGACTAAAAAGTCATCTTTGGTCAAAATGATCAATCCTTGACCCAATGACAAACCCATTGACCCAATATGTCAACTTTTGACCAAAAAGTCATATTTAGTCAAAATCGTCAATTTCCGACACACTGACCACCCATTGACCCAAACAGTCAACTTTTAAACAAAAAGTCAACTTTTGTCAAAATGGTCAATTAATGACCCAATTATCAACCTATCGACCCAATATTCAACTTCACTCAAGAAGAGAACTTCGTCAAAATGGTCAATTCTCGACCAAATGACCAACTCATCGACTCCAATAGATCAACTTCGACCAAAAGTCGCTTTGGTCAAAATATTTAATTTTTGACAAAACAACCAATTATTGACTCAATAACTCAATCTTTGAATAAAAAGTCAACTTTGGTCAAAATCGTCAATCCTTAACCCAAAGACCAACCCATTGACCAAATAGTTCAACTTCTAACCAAAAAGTCAACTTCGGTCAAAATGATCAATTTCGATCCAAAGACCAACGCATCGACTCAACATAGTCAATCTCACCAAAAAGCCAATTTTGTCAAAATACCATTTATCGACCTAATGACCAATTATCGACCCAATAAGGCAATCCTCGACAAAAAGTCAAGCTTTGTCATAATGGTCAATCTCGACCCAATGACCAACCCATTTACCCAATAAGTTCAACTTTAACCAAACAAATTAACTTTGGTCAAAAGGGTCATTCCTTGACCCAATGACCAACCCATTGACCCAATAGGTCAACTAATGACCAAAAAGTCAAATTTGGTCAAAATAGTCGGTTTCTGTCCTAATGACCAACCAATTAACCCAATAGGTCAACTTTTAACCAAAATGTCTGCTTTGGTCAAAATGATTAACCTCGACCTAATGACCAACCCATCGACCCAATCAATCTACTTTCAACAAAATGTTAGTTTAGTAAAATTATCAATTTCGATTTAATGACCACCCCATTAACCCAAGAAGTCAAATTTCGAACAAAAAGTCATCTTTTCGTTAAAATGGTCAACATTCACCTAATGACCAACTCATCAACTAAAAAGTTAACTTTGGTCAAAATGTTCAATATTCGACCCAATGACCACCCCGTTGACCCAATGGTTCAACCTTCGACCAAAAATTCAATTTTGGTCAAAGTAGTCAAATTTCGACCTAACGACCAACTATCGACCCAATAAGTCAATCTCTCGAACAAAAAAGTCAACTTTCGTCAAAATAATCAAACCTCGACCCAATGACTACCCATCGAAATAATAAGGTCAACTTTGACCAAAAAGTCAATCGTTAGTCAAAAAGGTCAACTTCGAGCCAACGACCAACATAAAATTGTCAGTTTCGACCTAAGGACCACCCATCGACACAACAGTTATCTTTCGACCAAAAAGTCAATCTTGGTCAAATTGCCAATTTTTAACATAAATGACCATCCCATTAACCCAACATGTCAACATTCACCAAAAAGTCAAGTTTGGTGAAATGGTCAATTTCTCGACCCAATCGACCAACCCTTTAACCCACTGAGGTCAACTTTTGACCAAAAAGTCAACATTGGTCAAAATGGTAAATCCTTGACCCAATGACTAACCCATAGACCCAATAGATCGAATTTTGACCAAAAAGTTAATTTTGGTCAAAATAGTCAATTTATGACCAAATGACCATCCCATTGACCCAATCGGTCAACTTTTGACCAAAAAAGTCAACTTTAGTCAAAATGGTCATTTTCTGACTAAATGACCACCCCATTGACCCAATGGGTCAATTTTGGACCAAGGATTTAATTTTGCTCAAAATAGTCAATTTTTCGACCCAATGACCAATTATCGACCCAATAAGTCAATCTACGACCAAAAGGTCAACTTTGGTCAAAATAGCCATCAATGACCCAATGATCAACCCATCGACCTAATGAGTCAACTTCGACCAAAAAGTCAACTTTCGCCAAACATCAATCCAATAATTCAAATTTTAACAAAAAGTCAATTTTGCTCAAAATACCAATTTCAATCTAATGATTACACATCGACTCTAATCAGTCAACTTTTGATCAAAAGTCAACTTTGGTCAAAAAATCAAGTTTGGTAAAAATGGTAAATTCTTGACCCAATGACCAACCCACTGACCTAATAGATCGACTTTTAACCAAAAAGCCAATTTTTGTCAAAATAATCAATTTTTCTACTTAATAAGCAATTATTGACCTAATATGTTAACTTTGGACAAAAAAGTCAACTTCCGGTTAAAATGGATCATTCCTCGACCTAATGACTAACCTAACAGTCAACTTCGACCAAAAAGTCAATTTTGGTCAAAATAGTTAATTTTTAAATTAATGACGAATTATCGACCTAATAAGTAAATCTCTCGACCAAAAAGTCAATTTTGGTCAAAATGACCAATCCTTTACCCAATGAACAACCCATCAATCTAATAGGCAACTTTTGAAAGCAAAAGGTTAACTTCGTCATAATTATCAATCTCGACCTAATGAAAAATCCATTTACTCAACAGTAAACTTCGACCAAAAAGTCAATTTTCGTCAAAATTGCCAATCTTGGTCAAAATAATTAATTTTGGTCAAAATAGTCAATTTTCGACCCAATGACCAATCCATCGACCTAATAGGTCAATTTTCGACCAAAAAGTTAATTTTGGTCTAAATGGACAACTTCGACTCAATCGTTAACTTTTGTCCTAACAACCACCTTATCGACTCCAACATGTCAACTTTTTACCAAAAAGTCAACTATCATTAAAATGGTCAATCTCTCGACACAAATATCCCCATTAACCCAATGGGTCAACTCGACCCAAAAGTCAACTTCGACAAAATGATCAATTTCTGATCCGATGACAACCCAATTGATCCAATAAGTCAACTTTCGACTAAGAAGACAATCTCACAAGACGATCAACTTTGATTCAATGACCACCCCGTTGACCTAATGGGTTAACTAATCGACTAAAATTCAACTTTGGTCAAAATAGTCAATTTTTTTACCAAAAGACCAATTATCGACCCAATAAATCAATTTCTAACAAAAAAGTCAACTTTGGTAAAAATTGTTAATCTTGACCCAATGACCAACCCATCAATCTAATTACCAACTTTTCGACTAAATCAATTTTGGTCAAAAAGGTCAATTTCCGACCCAACGACCAACCCATCGACCCAACAGTCAACTTTCGACCAAAAAGTCAACTTTGGGCAAAATGGTCAATCCTTGACCCAATGACCAATCCATTGACCCATTAGGTCAACTAAAGACCCAAAAGTCAATTTTTGTTAAAATTGTCATTTTTTGACCTAATGACCACCTCCTTGACCTAAATAGGTCAACTTTGACCAAAAAATCAACTTTTATCTGAATGGTCAATTCCTGACCCAATGACCAACCCATCGACCCAACAGTCAACTTTTAACAAAAAGTCAACTTCGGACAAAATGGTCCATTCTTAACCCAAAGGCCAACCCATCGACTCAAGAGTTCGACTTTCGACCAAACAATCAACTTTGCACAAAATGGTCGTTCATCGACTCAATGACTAACCCATCGACCTACTAAGTCAACCAAATAGATAGTTTCGATCAAAATAGCTTAAATATCGAATTCCTAATGACCACCCATCGACCTAATATGTCAACTTTGGTCAAAATGATCAATCGTCGATCTAATGACTAACCCATGGACCCAATATATCAACTTTCTCCCAAAAAGTCAATTTCGGTCATAATTGTTAATTTTTAACCTAATAATCAATTATCGATCTAATAAGCCACATCTGAGCAAACGTCAACTTTGGTCAAAATGATCAATACTTTACCTAATGACCAACCCATCGACCCAATCATGTCAACTTTCGAGCAAAAACTCAACTTTTGGTCAAAATGGTCAATCTTCGACCAACCGACCAACACATCGACCCAACAAGTCAATCTCCGACTAAAAAGTCAACTTTACTGAAATCAATCAACTCCGACGAAACGACCAACCCATCGAACCAATAACATTTCTTCAACAAAAAGTCAACTTTAGTCAAAATGACCAACCTTAACCCAATGAACAACCCATCGACCTATTAGTGACAAATTTCAACAAAATGTAAATTTTGGTCAAAATAATCAATTCTGACCGAATAACCACCATTATCGGCCCTATATAAGTCAATCTCTCGACTAAAAAATCAACTTTGGTCAAAATGGCCAATTTCTCGACCCAAATATCAACCCACGATCCAACAGGGTCAACCTTCGACCAAAAAGTCAACTTCGGTCAAAATGGTAAATCCGCACCCAATGACCAACCCAATAGGATCAAATTTTTACCAAAAAGTCAATTTACGACCAAATGACCAATTATCGACCTAACAGTCAACTTTCGACCTAAATGTTAACTCTCGCCAAAATGTTCTATCATCAATCTAACGACTAACCCTTTCGATCTAACAGTCAACTTTCGACCTAAAAGTTAACTTTGGTCGAAATGGTTAATCCTTAACCCAATGTCGATCCCATCGACCCAATTGATCTACTTTCGACTAAAAAAGTTAATTTTTGTCCAAATTGTCAATTTTTTACCTTATGACTACATCATCGACTCCAACAGTCAACTTTTAACCAAAAAGTCAACTTTGGTTAAAATGATCAATCTCTCGACACAATGACTACCCCATCGACCTAATGGGTCAACTTTCGACCATAAATTCAATTTTGCTCAAAATAATCAATTTTTACTCCGATGACCAACTATCGATCCAATAAAGTCAACTTTTAACCTAAATGTCAATTTCGATCAAAATTGGTTTATCTAAAACCCAACGACCAACCCATGCACCTTATAAGCCAACTTTCGACAAAAAGTTAACTTCACAAAATTCGGCCAATCCTCGAATCCAACGACCAACCCATCGAATCGTCAACAGTCAACTTTCGATTAAAAAGTCAATTTTTCGAACCGAACGACCATCTCATCGACCCAAAATGTAAATTTTTCGCAAAAAAAAGTCAACTTCGTAAAAAATGGTTAATTTCCGACACAATGACTATGACCACTCCATCGAACTCAACAGTCAACTTTCGACCAAAAATTTAATTTCGATCAAAATAATTAATTTGGCGACCTAATGACCAATTATCAACCCAACAGTCAACTATCGAATTCCATATTTAAACTTTGATCAAAATGGTTTATCCTCGACCCAATGACCAACCCATTAACCCAACAGTCAACTTGTCCTAACGACCACCTTATCGACTCCAACAGTCAACTTTTACCAAAAAGTCAACTATCGTTAAAATGGTCAATTCTCGACACAAACATCCCCACTAACCTAATGGGTCAACTTTCGACCCAAAAGTCAACTTCTGGCCAAAATGATCAATTCTCGACCCGATGACAACCCAATCGATCCAATAAGTCAACTTTCGACCAAAAAGACAACTTCGGCCAAGATGATCAATTTCCGACCCACCGACCACCCCGTCGACCTAATGGGTTAACTTTTGACCAAAAAATTCAATTATGGTCAAAATAGTCAATTTTTTTACCAAAAGACCAATTATTGACCCAATAAATCAATTTCTAACAAAAAAGTCAACTTTGGTAAAAATTGTTAATCTTGACCAAATGACCATCCCATTGACCCAATTAGTCAACTTTTGACCAAAAAGTCAACTTTGGTCAAAATGGTCATTTTCTCGACTCAATGACTAATTCCTCGTCAATCTCAATGGGTTAATTTTCGATCAAAGATTTAATTTTGCTCAAAATAATCTAATTTTCGACTCCAATGACTAATTATTGACCCAATAAGTCAATGTTCGACCAAAAAGTCAACTTTGGTCAAAATAGCTCATCAATGACCCAATGACCAACTCATCGACCTAATAGGTCAACTTTCGACCAAAAAGTCAACTTTCGCCAAATCATTCTGACCCAACAATTCAACTTTTAACAATAAAGTCAATTTTCGCTCAAAATAATTAATTTTTGACCTAATGATTACACATCGATCTAACGAGTCAACTTTCGACCAAAAGTCAACTTTGGTCAAAAGTCAAGTTTGGTCAAAATGGTAAATCCTTGACACAATGACCAACCCACTGACCCAATAGATCGACTTTTGACCAAAAAACTAATTTTTGTCAAAATAGTCAATTTTTCTACTTAATAACTAATTATTGATCTAATATGTTAACTTTGGACAAAAAAGTCAACTCTGGTTAAAATGGTCATTCCTCGAACCAATGACCAACCTTATAGGTCAACTTTTAACCAAAAAGTCAATTTTGGTCAAAATAGTCAATTTTTAATTTAATGACGAATTATTGACCCAATAAGTAAATCTCTGGCCAAAAAGTCAATTTTGGTCAAAATGACTAATCCTTTACCCAATGAACAACCCATTGACCCAATAGGGCAACTTTTGAGCAAAAGATTACCTTGGTCATAATGGTCAATCCTTGACCCAATGAAAAATTCATTTACCCAATAGCAACTTTCGACCAAAAGTCAATTTGGTCAAATTTCAATTTTGTCAAAATAATCAATTTTTGACCTAATGACCAATCATAGACCCAATCGAGTCAATTTCTCGACCAAAAAGTTAACTTTGGCCTAAATGGTCAATTTCTAACCGAATGACTAACCCGTCGACCCAATAGTCAACTTTCAACCAAAAAGTCATTTTCGTTAAAATGGATAAATCTTCGACCTAATGACCAACTCATCGACCAAATAAGTCAACTTTTCGACCAAAAAGTAAACTTTAGTCAAAATGGTCAATTTTCGACCTAATGACCAACCCATTGATCTCATGTGTCAACTTTCGAGCAAAAATTCAATTTTTGGCCAAAATAGACAATTTTTCGACCTAATGACCAATTCATCGACCCAATAAGTCAATCTCCGACTAAAAAGTCAACTTTGGTCAAAATGGCCAATCATTCGAATCTAATGACCAACCCATTTACCCAATAGGTAAATCTATCGACCAAAAACTCAATTTTTGCCATAAATAGTCATTTTTTTACCTAATGACTCAATTCATCGACCCAATAAGTCAACTTCCGACAAAAAGTCAACTTCTGGGTCAAAATGATCTATCGTCGACCCAATGACTACCCCATCGAACCCAATATATTAACTTTCTTCAAAAAAGTTCAATTTTGTCAAAAACAACAAATTTTCGACTTAAATAACCAATTATTGATACCAATCAAGCTAAACTTCGACCAAAACAGCCAACTTTGGTCAAAATTGTCAATCCTCGATCCAATGACCAAACCATTCGACTCAATATGATCGACTTTCGAGCAAAAAGTCAACTTTGGTCAAAACTGTCAAATCCTCGACCTAATGACCAACCCATCGACATCTATAGGTCAACTTTTGACAAAAAGGTCAAATTTCGTCCAAAATAGTCAATTTCACCTAATGACCACCTATCGATCAATAGGTCACCTTCGATCAAAAGTCAATTTGGTCAAAATGGTCAATTCTCGACCCAATGACCAACCCATTGATCCAATAGGTCAACTTTCGACCAAAAAGTCAAGTCTTGGTCAAAATGTTCAATCCATGACCTAATGACCAATCCCATCAATCTAATCAGTCAACTTTCGACCAAAAATTCAATTTTGGTCAAAATAGCTAATTTTCGACCTAATGACCAATTATCGACTCCAATAAGTCAACTCTCGACCAAAAAGTCAACTTTGGTCAAATGATCAATCCTCGACCCAATGATAAACCCATTGATCTCAACATGTCAACTTTCGACCAAAAAGTCAATATTTGGTCAAAATCGTCAATTCCTGACATAATGACCACCCATCGATCCCAAAGAGTCAATCTTTCGACCAAGAAGTCAACTTTGGTCAAAATGTTAAATGTACGACCCAATTACCAACCTATCAATCTAATCAGTCAACTTTCGACCAAAAAGTCAACGTTCGATCAAAATGATCAACCTTCGACCCAATGACCAACTCATCGACCTCAATAGATCAACTTTCGACCAAAAAGTCGATTTGGTCAAAATAGCCAATTTTCGACTAAACGACCAATTATCGACTCAATAAGTCAATCCTCGACCAAAACGTCAACTTTGGTCAAAATGGTGAATTCTTGACTCATGGAACAACCCATAAACCCAGTAGTTCAACTTCTAACCAAAAAGTTAACTTAGGTCAAAATGGTCAATTCTTGACCCAATGACCAAACCATAGACCGAATAGCTCAACTTCTAACCAAAAAGCCAATTTTGATCAAAATAGTCATTTGTTGACCTAACGACCGATTATCGACCCAATAAGTCAATCTTCGACCAAAAAGTCAACTTTCGTCATAATGGTCAATCCTCGACCCAATGACCAACCCATCGACCCAAGAGTTCAACTTTTCGACCAAAAGCAACTTGTCAAATGGTCATTCGACTCAATGACTAACCCATTGACTCAATAGTCAACTTTCGACCAAAGAGATCATGTCAAAATAGCAAATTTTAACCTAATGACCACCCATCGATCCAATATGTCAACTTTTGTCAAAATGATCAATCGTTGACCCAATGACCAACCCATCGACCCAATATATTAACTTTCTACCAAAAGTTAATTTTGGTCAAAATAGTTAATTTTCGACCTAATAACCAATCATCGACCCAATAAGCCAATCTCTCGACCAAAACGTCAACTTCGATCAAAATGGTCAATCCTCGACCCAATGACCAACCCATTGACCCAATATGTCAAGTTTCGAGCAAAAACTCAACTTCGGTCAAAATGGTCAATACTCGACCCAATGACCAACCTATCGACCGAATACGTCAATCTCTAACCAAAAACTCAACTTTAGTAAAAATGGTCAATCCGACGCATGACCAACCCATCGACTAATCACCAACCCATCGACCCACAGTCAACTTTTCACCAAAAGTCAACTTCGGTCAAAATGGCCAATCCTCGACCCAATGAACAACCCATCGACCTAACAGACAACTTCGAACAAAAAGTCAATTTTGGTCAAAATAAATCAATTTCGACCTAATGACCAATTATCGACCCAATAAGTCAATCTCCGACATAAAAAGTCAACTTTGGTCAAAATGATCAATTTCGACCCAATGATCAACCCATGACCCAATATGTCAACTTTCGACCAAAAAGTCAACTTCGGTCAAAATGGTAAATCCTTGACCCAATGACCAACCCATTGACCCAATAGAGCAACTTTTGACCAAAAAGTTAATTTATGACCAAATGACCAATTATTAACCCAATAAGTCAACTTTTGACCTAAATGTCAACTTTGTTCAAAATGGTCTATCTTTGACCCAATGACCAACCCATTGACCCAATACGTCAACTTTTTAATAAAATGTTAACTTTCACCAAAATGGTCAATCATTGACCCAATGACCAACCATTGATCCAATATGTCAACTTTTCACTAAAAAATTCAATTTTTGTCACAATTGTCAATTTTTGACCTAATGACCACCTCATCGACTCTAACAGTCAACTTTCGACCAAAAAGTCAACTTTGGTCAAAATGGTCAATTTCTGACAAAATGACCTCCCAATTGACCTAGTGGGTCAACTTTTGACAAAAAATTCAATTATGGTCAAAATAATCAATTTTTGACCTAATGACAAATTATTGACAAAATCGGTCAACTTTTGACCTAAATGTCAATTTTGATCAAAAAGGTTTATCTTAGACCCAATGACTAACCCATTGACCCAATAGGTCAACTTTTGACCAAAAAGTTAACCTTGGCCAAAATGGTCAATCCTTGATGCAATGACCAACCCATTGACCCAATAGGTGAAATTTTGATTAAAAAAGTCAATTTTTGACGTAATGACCACCACATCGACCTAAATAGGTCAACTTTTGACAAAAAGTCAACTTTGGCAAAAATGATCAATTTCTAACACAATGACTATGACCACTCCATTGACCCAACTGGTCAAAATTTTACCAAAAACTCAATTTTGGTCAAAATAATCAATTTATGACCTAATGACAAATTATTGACCCAATAGGTCAACTATTGACCTAAATTTCAACTTTGATCAAAATGGTCTTTCCTTGACCCAATGACCAACCCAAACCAAATAGGTCAACTTTTGACCTAACGACCACCTCATTGACCTAAATATGTCAACTTTTGACCAAAAAGTCAACTTTGGTCAAAATGGTCAATTTCTCACACATTGATCACCCCATTAACCCAATGGGTCAACTTTTGATCAAAAGGTCAACTTTTGATCAAAAGGTCAACTTTGGTCAAAATGGTTAATTCTTGACCCCATGACCAACTCAATGACCCAATAGGTTAACTTTTGACCTAAAAGTCAATTTTGGTTAAAATGGTCAATTTCTAACCCAATGACCACCCCGTTGATCCAATGGGTCAACTTTTGACCAAAAATTTAATATTAGTCAAAAAAGTCAATTTTTGACCTAAAGACCAATTATTGACCCAATAAATCAATTTCTAACAAAAAAATTTAAATTTGGTTAAAATGGTCAATCTTTGATTAAATAACCAACCCAATGATCCTATTGGTTAACTTTTGATCAACAAGTCAATTTTGGTCAAAACGGTCAATTTCTGACCCAACGAATAACCCATTGACTGAATAGGTCATGTTTTGACTAAAAAGTCAACTTTGGCCAAAATGCTCAATCCTTGACCCAATAACCAACCCATTGACCCAATAAGTCAACTTTTGACCCAAAAGTCTAATTTTTTTAAATTGTCAAATTTTGACCTAATGACCACCTCATCGATCTAAATAGGTTAACTTTTGACCAAAAAGTCAACTTTTGTCTAAATGGTGAATCCTTTCGCCTAATGACAAACCCATCGACTCTAATAAGTCAACTTTCAACAAAAGCCAACTTTGGACTAAATGGTCAATTCTCGACCTAAAGACCAACCCATCGACCCATTGAGTCAATTTTCGACCAAAACAAACTTCGGTCACAATAGTCAATTTTCGCCTAATGACCAATTGTTGACCTAATAGTCAACTTTCGACCTAAATGTCAACTTTGATCAAAATGGTCTATCCTCGACCCATCGACCAACAAATCGACCCTATAAAGTTAACTTTCGACCAATAAGTTACCTTCGAAAAAATGGTCAATCGTTGACCCAATGACCAATTCATTCACCCAATGGGTCAACGTTTGACCAAAAAGTCAATTTCTGATCTAACGACCACCTCATTGACATAAATAAGTCAACTTTTGACCAAAAAGTCAACTTTAGTCAAATTGGCCAATTTCTGACACAATAACCACCTAATTAACCCAAAGGGTCAACTTTGACAAAAAATTTAATTTTGGTCAAAATGATCAATTTTTAACCTAATGACCAATTATTGACCCAATTAGTCAATCTATGACCAAAAAGTCAACTTTGGTCAAAATGTTCAATCATTGACCCCGATACTCTATTGACCCAAAAGGTCAACTTTCGACCAAATTGTCAACTTTAGTCAAAATGGTCAATTTTTTACCCAATGACCAACGAATTGACCCAATAGGTCAACTTTTGACCAAAAAATCAATTTTGGTCAAAAAAGTCAATTTTTGACCTCATGACCATTTATTGACAGAGTAAGTCATTCTTTGACCAAAAAATCAACTTTGGTCAAAATGGGCAATCCTTGACCCATTAACCAATCCATTCACCTAATAGGTCAACTTTTGACCAAAAAGTCAATTTTGGTCAAAATCGATAATTTCTGACACAATGACCACCCATTGACCCAATGGGTCAACTTTTGACGAAAAAGTCAACTTTGGTCAAAATGGTCAATTTCTGACCCAATTACCAACTCATTGACCCAAAAGGTCAACTTTTGACCAAGAAGTTAACTTTGGTCAAAAAGGTCAATTCTTGACCCAATGACCAACTCATTGACCCAATAAGTTAACTTTTGACCAAAAAGTTAGTTTTGGTCAAAACAATTTGTGACCGAATGACCAATTATTGACCCAATAAGTCAATCTCTCGACTAAATCGTAAACTTTGGTCGAATGGTCAATCTCGACCTAATGACCAACCCATTGATCCAATAGGTCAACTTGTAACTAAAAAGTCAACTTTGGTCAAAATGGTCAATTCTTGACCCAAATAGGTCAACTTTTGACCAAAAGGCTAATTTTAGTCAAAATAGTCATTTGGTGACCTAATGACCAATTGTTGACCCAATAAGTCAATTTGTGACCAAAAAGTCAGCTTTCGTCATAATGGTCATTCCTTGACCCAACGACCAACCCATTGACCCAATAGGTCGACTTTTGACTAAAAAGACAACTTTAGTCAAAGTAGTTAAATATTGACCTAATGACCACCCATTGACCCAATTTGTCAACTTTGGTTAAAATGATCAATTGTTGACCCAATGACTAACCCATCGACCTAATATATGAACTTTCTACCAAAAAGTCAATTTTGGTCAAAATTGTTAACTTTTGACCTAATAATCAATTTTTTACCTAATAAGTCAATCTCTGAGCAAAACGTCAACTTTGGCAAAAGTGGTTAATACTTGACCCAATGACCAGCGCATTGACCCAATATGTCAATTTTTGAGCAAAAACTCAACTTTGGTCGAAATGGTTAATCCTTGACCAATTGACCAACCCATTGACCCAACAAGTCAATCTCTGACTAAAAAAGTCAACTTAAGTCAAATTGGTCAATCCTTAACGCAATGACCAACCCATTGACCCAATAGGTCTTTTGACTAAAAAGTCAACTTTGGTCAAAATGGCCAATCCTTAACCCAATGAACAACCCATTGACCTAATAGGACAACTTTTGAACAAATTGTAAATTTTGGTCAAAATAGTCAATTTTGACCTAATAACCAATTATTGACCCAATAAGTCAATCTCTGACTAAAAAATCAACTTTGGTCAAAATGATCAATTTCTGACCCAAATATCAACCAATGACCCAATAGGTCAACTTTTGACCAAAAAGTCAACTTTGGTCAAAATGGTAAATCCTTGACCCAATGACCAACCCATTGACCCAATAGATCAAATTTTTACCAAAAAGTCAATTTATGACCAAATGACTAATTATTGACCTAATAGGTCAACTTTTGACCTAAATCTTAACTTTAGTCAAAATGTTCTATCTTTGACCCAATGACCAACCCATTGACCCAATAGGTCAACTCTTTACCTAAAAGTTAACTTTGGCTGAAATGGTTAATTCTTGACCCAATGTCCATCCCATTAAACCAATAAGACAACTTTTGACTAAAAAAGTTAATTTTTGTCAAAATTGTCAATTTTTTACCTAATGACTACATCATTGACCTAAATAAATTAACTTTTGACCAAAAAGTCAACTTTGGTCAAAATGATCAATTTCTGACACAATGACCACCCCATTGACCTAGTGGGTCAACTATTGACCAGAAATTCAATTTTGGTCAAAATAATCAATTTTTGACCTAATGACCAAATATTGACCCAATAGGTCAACATTTTACCTAAATGTCAATTTTGATCAAAATGGTTTATCTTAAACCTAATGACTAACCCATTGACCCAATAGGTCAACTTTTGACAAAAAAGTTAACTTTGGCCAAAATGGTCAATCCTTGATCCAATGACCAACCCATTGACCCAATAGGTCAACTTTTGACTAAAAAGTCAAATTTTTACTAAATGGCCACCTCATCGACCTAAATAGGTCAACTTTTGACAAAAAAGTCAACTTTGGTCAAAATGGTTAATTTCTGACACAATAACTATGACCACTCCATTGACCCAATAGGTCAACGTTTGACCAAAAATTCAATTTTGGTCAAAATAATCAATTTATGACCTATTGACCAATTATAAACCCAATAGGTCAACTATTGACCTATATTTCAACTTTGATCGAAATGGTTTATCCTTGGCCCAACCACCAACCCATTAACCCAATAGGTCAACTTTTGTCCTAACGATCACCTTATTGACCTAAATAGGTCAACTTTTGACCAAAAAGTTAATTTTGGTGAAAATGGTAAATTTTTGACACAAATATCCCTATTAACCCAATGTGCCAACGTTTGACCAAAAAGTCAACTTTGGTCAAAATGGTCAATTCTTGACCCGATGACCAATCCATTGACCCAATAGGTCAACTTTTGACCAAAAAGTCAACTTTGGCCAAAATGATCAATTTTGACCCAATGACCACCCCGTTGACCAAATGGGTTAACTTTTGACAAAAAATTCAATTATGGTGAAAATAGTCAATTTTTTACCAAAACACGAATTATTGACCCAATTAATCAATTTCTAAAAAAGAAGTCAACTTTGGTAAAAATGGTCAATCCTTGACCCAATGACCAACCTGTTGACCTCATTTTTGATGAGGTCTTCTCTTCTTCTTTTTAGTACTTAGGATCTAGCCTTAGGCTTTTCCTTCGACTATCTTAGAGGATTATAATTGGGACCCACCAATTAGAAATTCAAACCACTTCTTAACTCCTGCAAACTCCACAAACTTGATTATAGAGGGTTGAAATCAAATGTGGAAGTTTAAAGGATGGGTTCCTATAGGACTCTTTGGCCTTAGGACTACCCTGGGTGGCCTGGTCTGGTGAATGGGCTGACTTACACACACACTACATTTATACACTACACTTTCACACACCTATACTCAACTTGACCTCCTGACTCATGAAGGTGACTCACATGGATGGTCCTTAACCCCTAAGCCCTTGGCTAAGAGGTTAGGAACAACATAGTGAATGCCTCAAATGAGTCCCTTCATGGCTCATGTCGGCTTGATATGGCTTCATGGCTCAACCAAAATGATTTCATTCCACTTACATTCACCCAATCTTCAATTTTCCAAATTTTCAATTTTTGACCCCGGGACCTCTACACCCGCTAAATTCTACCCAAAACCTCGAAACTATCCAAAATTTGCAAAATCACCTAAATTATCCAAAATCCCTCAAAATCAATCCCAAACATTACCACATTACTCAAATTGATCATTCATAGCCAAAAATACCAAAAATTCCAAAAATACCTCCCAATAACCTCCAAATACCCAAAATACCCCTCTTGACCCAAAAATCCAAAAATTCAGAAAATTCCTAGAAAATTCCAAAAAATCCAAAATATTCCCAATTTCACTTTGTTCAACTACACCTTGGGCCAATTTTGTCAATTTACCCTACTTTTGTCAAAACCCCCAATTTGACCCCTTTTAACCCTAAGTGAACCCAATGTCAAACCAAGCCTACCCAATTAACCCAAATTCTAGTCCAATTCAATTCTAAAATTCAATTAAACATTCCCAACACCAATCTAGACCAGACCCAAGTCCAATTTGATTGACATTTGGATCCAATTTCACTTTTGGCCTTAAAGCCCAATTTGGACCCATGACCCAAACCTAACCCAAACTCACCCAATTCAACTCCAATTAACCCCAAATCTTTTCCAAACCTCCCTTAAAATCCCTACAAACAAAACACTAACATGATTTGCCCAACATTTAGACCCAAACCCCACTTAAATTCAACCCAAAACCAAAAAGCCCAATTTCGACCTAAACCCAAACCTAACCCAAATAAGCCCAAACCCCAAAATCAAAGCCCAACCAAAGCCAAAACCTCTTTGAAACACTCCCATAAACATTTCCCAACATTTATTTTACATCAATTTCAACCCTAGCCCAACATTGGCCCAAGTTAGCCCAATTTCGACCTATATTGGCCCATTCACCAAAGAAGCCCAAATCCAACCCAATTCAAACCCAAATCATTCCAAACTCATTTCAAATCACTCATGACATATCCCTAAACCAAACCCAACAATTATTTAGCCCAAACTTCTACAAAATTCCCATCCATGAATTCATTTTGAAACTTATAAGCCCACTTACATGTAACCTTCCTAAAGCCCATCTTCACCAAAATCCAAAGGGTTAAAATCAATCCAAAGCCCATATGACAAATTCTTCTCATCATACCCTCAATTAAATCAATCCCTAAGTTTCAAAACTCATCATGAAGCCATTCCAAATTAAGCCCCATACAAATTCCCATCAAAATACCAAAATTTTCTTAAATCCATTTCCATGAAATCGACTTAACTTTTCCCAAGCCAAAGGTGAGCCATGAAGCCATGCATGAGCCACATGGAAGCCATGAGAGCCTCTTTACATGTCACCATGCCATTTTGGGCAAAAGGAGGAGACTCTTTCCTTAATTCCTAAAGGTGATTAACCACTCCTATGATTCCCCTTAACCATGCTTATGCCTAATTGTGCTTGGATGGTGACTTGACCCTACTGATTATGCTGAGCCAAATCACTTTTCCTTCAACCTAAACCAAGCCTTGGGTGGTGCACCTAGCCCAAAGGGATGGGTTGACCAACTTGAGCCAAAATGAGCCCTCTCCCATTCCATTCTAATCCAAGCCTTTTACACATGGCATTTGCCAATTGCTACACTAAACCCCAGCTACGACCCACCTGAACAAGATGGTGACCAGTGCCTAGCCGGCCAGCCACCAGGTCGCCGGAAAACACCACACCCGAGAGCTCACATGTGAGCCAACTTTGGAATTCCACTTTGCTGAGCTGCCCCATGCCCAATGGCCACAATGGCTGTTCTTCCCATGCCCAGAGCAGCTGATCCCAATCCTTGGCCATCCCTGTGAGGCTCTCCAGCCACCTCTATTTAAACCCGACCCCTCACGGCCATGGGAAGAGAGTTGCACAAACCTTGCCGAAACTCTACCAAAATTGTTCCAAACCCTACTCCATACTTAGAGCAGTTGATCCCCAGTGTCAATTTGCCCTAATCCCCACCAACAGAATCCAATTTCTCAACTGAAATTTCACCCAAAACCAGACACTTTACCACAGCGAGCCAATCCTCAAATTGATCGGTCCTACACCTTCACTCGGACCAAGAGGAGAAGTTTCCCACCGAAAGCCCCATCTCCGTGCGACCTCGGCTGTTCCGACTCTCCAAGCTTTGTGATCGGCTGTGGTCACTTTCACAGCTAGGCAATTCACCAGACCAGGAGACTTCATCTGGAGCTTGCTGGGACGCAATCGAAGGTGACACAACCCTCAGATCGAAGCCACACTTCTCTGAGTAAAGGTATGGCCTCACTCATCTTCCCGAGCTTCTGAACAATCTCCATTTTTGTTGAGTCAATTTCATGCCACATAAACCATATGGATGTGTTCGTCTTCTCGAGACGAATCCATAGAGCATAAGAACGTTCAATTTGGTCAAGTATTGAGTGAGATCTTAGGCCTAGAAGACGGACGGTTCTCGGGCTATGAGGCTTGGGGACGATGAATGGATGCTGTTCATTTAATACACGCGCGGACGGACGGCCAGGATCGCGCCGGATGAGGAGACGGAACCATACAGCGGGCCCCCGGAGCGCTGAGTCGGATGGTGGCGTCGAATCAAAGAGCGCCTCGCGGCTTTTCGGAGCTGCCGAGGTTGACGCGGCGCCGCGTGGATAAATAGAAAATTAGGGTATTTTTCTATTTATTTAATTCCCTAAACTTCAAAAATCCATAACTTTGTGTAGAAAAATCAGAAAAATAAAATAAAAATACCCTCTTGCTCAGTGAACATAGGAGAATAATGTGGAAAAGAAATCATTCAATTTCAACAAGTATTTTATTTTTAATGATTTATTTACCCTCTGCATTATTTTAATTCTCCATGCATATAGGAAACTCACCATAGCATGAGACCATAGGGCTTTTGAAGCCTCTGAATTTGGGAACATTCCCTGAATTTTCCAAAGTCAGAGGCCATCCCTATGACAAGTTATTGATTTTTCAAATTCATGTTACTGTTTTGAGCATTTTAAATCCAATAATTAGCATGTTGTGAAATAAATTCTAGGAAAATTTGGTGATGTTTCCTATGACTAGAGGACCCTAGGAAAAATAGGTTTTGAATTAATTCATTTAAAATAACCCTAATTGGCTTAAATACCCAAAATAGCTCCTTAATTAATTAGAGCTAATCATACATCAAATTGACTTGAAATCAATTCTCCACTGACCTTTAGGATTAGAGGAACCCACCATAAAAATTTGAAGTCAATTGGACTTGGTTAGCCCTACTAAATGGGTTGATTAAGTCATTTAGCCAATTTAAACTTTAAAAATTCATAACTTTCAAAAATGCTTTCAAAAATTCACCAAATTAGTTTTAGAGCCTCTCTGATATCAGGGGAATTTAAGAAAATTAAAATTTCAATTTTCTAAAAAAGTTAATTTTTTGGTATTATTTTAATATTTTAATTATTAAAAAATAATAAAAATCACAAAAATAATAAAATTCACCAAAATGACACATTTTGAATTTTAATCACATGGGAACAAATCCCATATTTTTCTTAGATCTATTTAATGAGATATTAAATTTTAAAGCCCTAAGGTAATTTTAAAATTAAAAAAATGTATTTTTTAGCATTTCCACTAAAATAATTCTAATAAATCAAAGAAAAATCAGAAAATTGTAAAAATTGATTCTCTGATTTCCTTGATATCAGAGAGATTTTTTGAAAAATATAAATTTCATTTTTCAACCTTTATTTTATTTTTAAATTAATTAATACTCCAAAACTTAAAATAATTATAATAAAAATAATATAATTCAAAAAATAACCAAAATTGGTCCACGTGGTCCTCTGGTCATTAGAAATGTCCCATAATTTTCTTAAGGATAGAAACTTTCCCTTGGTCATATTATTAAATTTTCCTTGGAAATTCCTATTTTCCACCAAAAATAATTACATAAATAAATTAAATTCAGAAAAATCACATTTTTTCCTCTCATGTCTTTATTGACATATGAGTAAAGTCACATAAAAATTTCAAGTTCATTTAAGCTCAATTTAGTGAGTTATGAAATTATTAAGCTTGAAGGGCAAAAATGGTAATTAAAAATTTTAACCTTTAATTAAAACTTTAGGTTTAATAAAATTAAAAAGTAAAATATTTGATCTTAATCTGATTTGGATGATTGAAATTTAAATAATTAAAGGGTAGAAACCTATTAAACAATTTAAAGATAATTAAAATAAACCTTAATCAAATAATTGATTAAATTTGGAAGAATAATAAAGTTGGAATTATTAAAATAGGGATATTATTAAGAAGAGATTTATTCTTTAATTTAAAAATCCCTAAATTAATCTTCTCAATAATATTTAATTCCTAATTAAAATGATAATTCAAATTTAAGTTTTAAAATGTTAAAGGACTTAATCATTAAAATTAAATTAAAAAGTAAAATTATTAAACTCTTTTTAAATTTTCAATTAAACTAAAATTAAAAATAAAATTAAATTAAAGATTAAATTAAATTAAATCAAACAAATTAAATAAATTAAATTAAATTAAATCAAATAAATTAAATTAAATTAAATTAAATTAAATTAAAAAAAATAAATAATTTAATTAAATTAAATTAAATTAAATTAAATCAAAACATATTAAATTAAATTAAATTAAATTAATTTAAATTAAATTAAATTAAATTAAAATAAAATCAAATAAAACTAAAATTAAAATTAAAATTAAAATTAAAATTAAAATTAAAAAATCAAAATTAAATTAAAATTAAAATTAATCCAAATTAAATTAAATTAAAGTTAAATTAAACTGAATTAAATAACATCACCTAAGACATAAAAAAATTAAATATAAAGCAACTTGAACACTATTCCAAATTTAAACCCGTTAATCGAAGTTAAACTAAATCATAAACCATTTGAACATCAATTTGCCCTCGAGAGCTTTGGTTATCATAACTCCTAAACAGAACGTTAAATGAAATGCTGCTTCACTTATAGGATATTCAAATGTCCTAGTTCACTGAGCAAGATAACAAAACTTGAATTCCCGGACGATTAATTAATTTGTATGATTAAATTCATTTGGACTTAAAACAATCCTATCAATATTGAAAAGATGTTTAAGATTCTTCTTAAGCACTTCCTCAATATGATAGTATACTCATAAGAATAATTGAACTTAATTATTCTTTGATGAAGAAAATCGTCCTCGAACCAAAACACGAGGACCTAGACGTCATAGGAAATGACTAGCTATAGGATTAGGAACTTGGTAGAAAACCATAACCCTTCCCTTAGCTTTACCTAGGAACTTGCTTAAATATTCTAATTGTGTTTTTAAGTCTCGCTCGGGATGACGGGAAGACCCTCCGGGTATGCTTTTATTTTATTGCGATTTACCTTATTTTAATTTATTTAATCGCATCGCACTTACTTTTCTTGCATGATAAACAACTATTGCATGAAAACCCACACCTTCGGGATAGTCCCTAAAACTGAAACCAAAACTAAATTAAAAGTCATTGCAAGATAAAATTCACCGCCACAACATTTCAAAATATAAAACAACTCAAAATTTAATCACAAACGTAACACAAAACTACAATTACAACTAAATTAAAACGTCTTGTTGGATGATCGGGAATACCTCGGATGATGTAACCTACGTGTTGCTAACGGGATTTCCCACGGTCTAAATGAAAGTGTGGAACTCATTCGAGTTGAGTTTAGCAAATTCATCCGGACTAAGTGAATCCGATAAAAATAACGATGCCGGAAGGATGGAACCGTGGGATCTTAACCAGTGTTGTTATAATCAACTTTAAGATTTGTTTTAATTAAAACATAAAAACACTTGGAAGTTAAGATTTTTCTCTAAACAAAAACACTTTCCTCATCTCCTAATTTATGACTTCTATAACTAAACCTCTGCAACAACAAGGAGCTCGGAGCACGGTGGGCATCATGGCCATCTTCGTCAGCCAAACGACTCTACATCAGCTAAACATTCCTAGAATTAAACAACAAAGCCATAGGACTTTGAGGTATTTTGCCTAGTGTAACATAAATCCTCAACCTTTTGTTAGGCATTTGCATTGCAAATTAAGCCCTAACCGGTCTTAGGATTCCGAGGTAGTCGTTCGGTACGACATAAACCCTCATAACTTCGAAGTGCTATTTGTGTGATTCTATCATATAAATATAAGTCCTAATTAATTAAAATTGGCAAGATCAAAACATTAAATAAATATTAGGACTTTCCTAAATCCAAGCCAAACAATAGGATAGTCGGGGAATTACCGAAGTTCGCTTCGAATCTGTGATTTCTCTTACCTTTCTTACTTTGAAATCCCAAAATAAAATCTTCCAAATTTGATCCATTCCCTATTGAAATTCGAAAATTCAATCCCTCGAAAACTTAAACTTTGAAATTCTTGAGAGCAGAACTACCGATTATTATCGAGAGTTTTCTTAGGTGATTCCCGTCACTTAAGATGTAATTAACTATGAGGGCTTGCCCTTATAGGGAATTTTAAAGAACCTGTGTAATATAAACCCCGTTTAATGCTTTCATATTAAGCGGGGAATTTGTCGGCTTATAAAATTGGTTCGCAGACCAAACGGATGTCACAAACCTTTCTAGTTTATCTAATCGAGCCCCATTATCAAGCAGTGTGTCTATTCTTCGGGATAGATACACGGTTTGTGGTGCGGCGCTCGTTTATGTGAACTATTTGGGATGTAAAATCAGTTTGATTTCATATCTTAAAATTTTCAAATTTAAAATTATTTTCAAAAAATCAAATACTATTTTTCGAATTATTTATTTAAATTAAATTAAAAATTCACCGCACAATTTACTGTAGGCGATCCCTTTTTAAAATAAAACACACCGACCCTAAAAAATAATGCGACACAACCCATTGACCTAGTTGGTCGACTTTTGACCAACAAGTCGATTTTGGTCGAAGTTCAATTCCGACCGACGACCGACCCATTGACCGAATAGGTCGACTTTTGACCAAAGGTTAACTTTGGCCAAAATGGTCGTCGTTGAGCCAATGACCGACCCATTGACCCATTAGGTCGACTATTGACCCAAAAGTTAATTTACTGTTAAAATTGTCGATTTTTGACCTAATGACAGCCTCATTGACCTAAATAGGTCAACTTTTGACCAAAAGTTAACTTTTGTCCAAATGGTCGATTCTTGACCCGATGACTCAACCCATTGACCTGATAGATTGACTTTTTGACCAAAAAGTCGACTTTGGACAAAATGGTCGATTCTTATCGAAAGACCAACCCATTGACCCATTAGATCAACTTTTGGCCAAAAAGCCGACTTTGGTCACAATAGTCATTTTTGGGCCTAAAAACGATTTTGACTTTAGTAAGTCGACTTTTGATCTAAAGCGTCGACTTTAATCAAAATGGTGCATCCTTGATCCAATAACTCGACCCATTGACGCGATAGGTTAACTTTTGACCAAAAAGTTAAGTTTGGCGAAAATAGTAAATCCTTAATCCGATGACGACCCATTGACCCGATCGGTCGGCGTTTGACGAATACTCATTTTTTGATCGAAAATTGTCGATTTTTGACCTAACGACCACCTACCTCATTGACCTAAATAGATTGACTTTTGACGAAAAAGTCAACTTTGGCCAAAATTATCAATTTACGACACAATAACCACCTCATTAACCCAGGTCGACTTTTGACGAAAAATTCGATTTTAGTCAAAATAATCGATTTTTAACTTAATGACGATTATTGACATAATTAGTCGATCTATGACGAAAAAGTCGACTTTGGTCAAAATTATCGATCATTGACCCAGCGACAACCTATTGACCCGAAAGGTCAACTTTTGACAAAATAGTCGACTTTGGTCAAAATTGTCGATTCTTTACCCGATGAGTAACCATTGACCCAATAGGTCGACTTTGACCAAAAAGTCGATTTTTGACTTAATGACCGATTATTGACCTAGTAAGTCATTCTTCGACTAAAAATCTGACTTTGGTTAAAATGGTCGATCATTGACCCATTAACTGACCCATTGACCCAATAAGATCGACTTTTGACCGAAAAGTCGATTTTGGTCAAATTATTCAATCCTTGACCCGATGACTAACCCATTAACCTTATAGGTCTACTTCCGACAAAAAAATTAATATTGGTCAAAACAATCAATTTTTGAATTGATAAAAAATATTGACCCTATAAGTCGATCTGCGGCGAAAAATTCGACTTTGGTCGTAATGGTCGATCCTTGACCCGATGACTAATAGTTCGACTTTTAACCAAACGATCAACATTGGTCAAAATGATCATTCCTTTACCCGATGACTAATCGATTGACCTAATGAGTCGACTTTAGACCAAAGTCAATTTTGGTCAATATAGTCAATTTTATAATTAATGACCGATTATTGACCTGATAAATCGATCACCGACCGAAAAATCATCTTTGGTCGAAGTGCTTCAAACCTTGACTTAATGAACAACCTATAGACTCGATAGATCGACTTTTAAGAAAAAAGTCAACTTTGTCAAAATTGTCAATCCTTTACCTAATGGCCTACTAAATTACCCAATAAGTCGACTTTTGTCTAAAAGTCGATTTTGGTCAAAGTAATCGATTTTTGACCTGCTGATCACGCGATTGATCCGATAAATGACTTTTGACCGAAAAGTCAACTTTGGTCAAATTGGTTAATTTACTATCCAATGACTAACGCATTGACCCAATAGGTCAACTTTTTACGAAAAAAGTCAACTTTGGCCAAAATGTTCAAATCCTTAACCCAATGACCAACCAATTCGTTTAATAGGTCGACTTTTGAACACAAAGTCGACTCTGGATCAAAATGATAAATTTCTAACTCAATGACCTCCCGTTGACCCAATGAGTTAACTTTTGACTAAAATTCACTTTTGGTCAAAATAGTCAATTTTTGACCTAATGACAAATTACTAACCCAATAAGTTAATCTCTGACCAAAAAGTCAGCTTTGGTCAAAATGGTCAATCCTTGGCCTAATGACAACCCATTAACCCAATAGGTCAACTTTTGACCAAAAAATGAATTTTTGTCTAAATAGTCAATTTTTTACATAATGACCACCCATTAACCTAATATGTCAACTTTTGATCAAAAAGTCAACTTTAGTAAAAATGGACATTTTTTGCCCCAATGACCAACCAATTGACCCAATAGATCAAATTTTGACCCAAAAGTCATTTTCGATCAATATGGTCAACTCTTGACCCAATTACTAACTCATTAACCAAATAGGTCAACTTTTGAACAAAAAGTCAACTTTGGTCAAAATAGTTATTTTCCTACCTATTGACCACCCCGTTGACCCAATGGATCAACTTTTGACAAAAAAATTATTTTTGGTCAAAATAATCAATTTTTAAACTAATGACCAATTTTTGACCCAATAAGTCAATCTCTAACCAAAAAGTTAACTTTTGTCAAAATGGTCAATCCTTTACCCATTGACCCAATATGTCGACTTTTGACCAAAAAGTCAACTTTAGTCGAAATGGGTAATCCTTGAACCAATGACTAACCGATTGATCCAATAGATCAACTTTTGACCAAAAAACAATTTTGGTCAAAATAGTCAATCTATAACCTAATGACCGATTATTGATCTAGTAAGCCAGTCTCTCGACCAAAAGTCGACTTTGGAATCTAAATGGTCTATCCTGAACCTAATGACCAACCTATTGACCCGATAGATCGACTTTTGACCAAAAAGTCGACTTTGGTAAAAATGATCAATCCTCGACCCAATGACCAAGCCATTGGCCTAATAGGTCAACTTTGACCAAAAAGTCATTTTTGGTCAAAATAGTTAATTTTTCAATTAACGACCACTTATTGACCCGATAAGTGAATCTCTGACCAAAAAGTCAACTTTGGTCAAATTGGTCAATGCTTGACCCAATGACAAACCCATTGACCCAATAAGTCAACTTTTAACAACATAGTCAATTTTTGTCAAAATAGTTAATTTTTCTCAAAATAGTCAATTTTTGTTAAAATAGTTAATTTTTAACTTAATAACCACCCATTAACCCAATAGGTCGAGTTTTAACCAAAAAGTCAACTTTAGTCGAAATGGTCGAATTTTGATCTGATGATAAACCCATTGATTCGATCAGGGCAACTTTTGACTAAAAAGTCAACTTTGGTCAAAATAATCGATTCTTGACCAAATTACCAACTCATTGACCAAATAGGTCAATTTTGACCAAATAGGTCGACTTTTGACCAAAAGTCAACTTTGTGTCAAAATGGTCAATTTCTGACCCCATAACCACCCCGTTGACCCGGGTTAACTTTTGACTAAAAATTAAATTTAGGTAAAAATAATCAATTTTTGACCTAATGACTAATTATTGACCCATAAGTCAATTTATAACCAAAAAATCAACTTTGGTCAAAATTGTCAATCCTTGAGCCTAAGACAAAGCCATTGACCCAATAGATTAACTTTTAACCAAAAATTTTATTTTGGTCAAAATAATTAATTTTTAACCTAATGACCGATTATTGACCTAATAAGTCGATCATTGAGTAAAAAGTCAACTTTGGTCAAAATGGTCGATCCTCGACCCAATGACCAACCCATTGATCAATAGGTCAACTTTTGACCAAAAATTCGACTTTGGTCAAAATTGTTAATCCTTCGACCCGATAACCGTCCCATTAACACAATAGAGTCGACTTTTGACCAAAAAAGTCAAATTTAGTCAATAGAGTCAATTTTTGACCTAATGACCGATTATTGACCACCGTAAACCGATCTACGACCAAAAAGTTAACTTTGGTTAAAATGATTAATTTTTAACTCGACTCGACTTTTCGACCGTAAAGTCGACTTTGGTTAAAATGGTCGATTTCCGAGCCCGATGAGCAACTCATTGACCCAATAGGTCAACTTTTGACCAAAAAGTCAACTTTTGTTAAAATGGTCCAACCTTAACCCAATAACAAACCCATTAACCCAATAGATTAACTTTTAACCAAAAAGCTAATTTTGGTCAAAATAGTCAAATTTTGACCTAATGAGCCCCAAATGAGCAATTAGGTTAACTTTTAACCAAAAAGTCAACTTTGGTCAAAATAGTCAATTTTTTATCCAATGACCGACTAAGTGACCCATTAGGTTAACTTTTGACCAAAAATCGACTTTAGTTAAAATTAACAATTCTTGACCTAATGACTAATGCATTGATCCAATAAGTTAACTTTTGAACAAAAAGTCGATTTGAGTCGAAATAGTTAATTTTTTACCTAATCGACCATTATTGATCCATTAGAGTCGATCTGCGAACAAAAAGTCGACTTAGATCATAATGATTAATCCTTGACTCGATGATGAACCCATTAACCAAATAGGTCGACTTTTGAACAAAAAGTACTATTTTGGTTAAAATGGTAAATCTTTGACCGAATGACCAACGGCCATGGACCCGATAGAGTCGACTTTTGAACAAAAAGTCAACTTTAGACGATATGGTCGATTTTGACCTAATGACTGACACATTTAACCAATAAGTCGACTTTTGAACAAAAAGTCGATTTGGGTCGATAAGTCGACTTTGGTCATAATGGTCGATCATTGACCCGATAACGAGCCCGATGACCCGATAAGTCGACTTTTGACCGAAAAGTCGACTTTGGTCGAAATGGTAAATTTTTAACCCGATGACCGACCCACTTACTCGATAGATCGACTTTTGACCAAAAAGTCGATTTTGGTCGAAATAGTAATTTTTTACTTAATGACTAATTATTAACTTGATAAGTCGACATTTGGCCAAAAAGTCGACTTTGATCGAAATGGTCGATCCTTGACCCAATGATAAACTCATTGACCCAATACGTCAAGTTTTGACCAAAAAGTCAACTTTGGTCAAAATGGTCAATCCTTGACCCAATGACCAACTCATCGACCGAAAAGGATAACTTTTGACCAAAAAGTTAATTTTAGTCAAAATTGACAATTTTTCACCTAATGACCACCTCATTGACCCGAAAGGGCAACTTTTGACCAAAAAGTCAAATTTAGTCGAAAATGATCGATTTCGACATAATGACCTTAATGTCAACTTTGGTGAAAAATGATCAATCATTTATCTAATGACCAACCAATTGACCCAATTTGTTAAATTTTGAATAAAAAGTTAACTTTGGCCAAATTTGATAATCCTTGACCCAAGGACCAACCCATTGACCCAATAGGTCAACTTTGACCAAAGAGTGAATTTTGCTAAAAAAATGTATCGATTTTGACTAATGACCGCTTCATTGATCTAAATAGATCGACTTTTGACCAAAAGACAACTTTGGTTAAAATGGTCAATCTTCGACCCAATGACCAATCCATTGACCCAATAGGTTAACTTTTGACCAAAAAGTCAATTTTGGTCAAAATAATCAATTTTTGACTTAATGACCAATTATTGACCTAGAAAGCCAATCTCGGACCAAAAAGTTGACTTTGGTCAAAATGGTTAATCTTTGACACAATGCCAACCCACAGGGCCAATAGTTCAACTTTTGACCAAAAAGTCATCTTTTATCAAAATGGTCAATTTTTGACCCAATGACCAACCCATTGACCCAATAGGTCAAATTTTGACCAAAGCGTCAACTTTGGTCAAAATGGTCAATTTCTAACCAAATGACCTAATAGGTCAACTTTTGACCAAAAAGTTAATTTTAATCAAAATAGTCAAATTTTGGTCTAATGACGACCCATTAACCCAATAGGTTAACTTTTGACCAAAAGTAAACTTTGATCAAAATGGTCAATTATTGACCCAATGACCAACGCATTGACCAAATAAATTAACTTCTGAACAAAAAGTCAATTTTGGACAAAATAGTCCAATTTTGACATAATGGACACCCATAGACCATATAGGTCAATGTTTGACTAAAAGGTCAACTTTGGTCAAAATGGTCAATCCTTGACCCAATGAGCAACTCATTGACCCAAAAGGACAACTTTTGACCAAAAAGTCGATTTTGGTCAAAATTGTCGATTTTTAACCTAATGACCATATCATTGATCCAAAAGGTCAACTTTTGACCAAAAAGTCAAATTTGGTCAAAAGGGTCGATTTCGACACAATGACCTAAATGTCGACTTTGGTGAAAATGGTCGATCCTTGATCGATGACTGACGAATTGATTCAATTTGCCAACTTTTAACTAAAAAGTTAACTTTGGCCAAAATTGTTAATCCTTGACCCAAGGACCAACCCATTGACCCAATAGATCAACTTTGACCAAAAAGTTAATTTTGCTCAAAATTGTCAATTTTTAACGAAATGACCGCCTCATTCACCTAAATAGGTCAATTTTTTACCAAAAAGACAACTTTGGCCAAAATGGTTAATCCTTGACCCAATGACCAACCTATTGACTAAATATGTCAACTTTTGACCAAAAAAGTCAAATTTAGTCAAAATAGTTAACTTTTGTCCTGATGAACAATTATTGAACGAGTAAGCCAATCTGTGACCAAAAAGTCAACTTTGGTCAAAATGTTCAATCCTTGACACAATGACCAACCCATTGACCCGACGAGTCGACTTTTGACCAAAAGTGAACTTTGGTCAAAATGATCGATTCTTGACTTAATGACCGACCCTTTGGTCAATAGACTAACTTTTGACCAAAAAGTTTATTTTGGTCAAAATAGTTAATTTACGAATTAATGACCAATTCATTGACCCGATAAGTCGATCTCGACCAAAAAGTCGACTTTGGTTAAAATGGTCGATCACTTCGACTTAATGACCGACCCATTGACCCAATAGGTCAACTTTTGACCAAAAAGCCAACTTTGGTCAAAATAGTCAATCCTTAACCCAATGACCAACCTAGTGACCCAATAGGTCAACTTTTGACCAAAATGTCAACTTTGGTCAAAATGATCAATCCTTGACGTAATGACCAACTCATTGGTCTAATAGGTCAACTTTTGACCAAAAAGTCTATTTTGGTCAAAATAGTCAATTGTTAAATTAATGACCTAATAAGTCAATCTCAGCTCAAAAAGTCAACTTTGGTTAAAATGGTCAATCCTTTGCTCAAAGACCAACCCATTGACCCAATAGTCAACTTTTGACCAAAAAGTCGACTTTGGTCAAAATGATCAATCCTTGACCTAATGACCAACCCATTGACCCAATCGATCTACTTTTGAACAAAAATTTAATTTTGGTCAAAATTATCAATTTTTGATTTAATGACCACCCCATTAACCCAATAAGTCAAATTTTGACCAAAAAGTCATCTTTGGTTAAAATGGTCAATTCTTGACCCAATGACCAACTCATTGACCAAAAAGTCAACTTTGTTAAAAATGGTCAATATCTGACCTAATGACTACCCCGTTGACCTAATGATTCAACTTTTGTCCAAAAATTCAATTTTGGTCAAAGTAGTTAAATTTTGACCTAATAACCAATTATTGACCCAATAAGTCGATCTCTGAACAAAAAGTCAACTTTGGTGAAAATGGTCAATCCTTGACCCAATGACGAGCCCATTGACATAATAGGTTAACTTTTTACCAAAAGTCAACTTTAGTCAAAATGGTCAATCCTTGACCAGTGACCAGCATATTGACCCAATAGCTTAAATTTTGACCAAAAAGTAAATTTTGGTCAAAATTGTCAGTTTTTGACCTAAGGACCACCCGTTGACACAATAGGTCAACTTTTGACCAAAAAGTTAATTTTGGTTAAAATTGCCAATTTTTGACTTAATGATCACCCCATTAGCCCAATATGTCAACTTTTGACCCAAAAAGTGAAGTTTGGTCAAAATGGATAATTTCTGACCCAATGACCAACCCTTTAATCCAATAGGTTAACTTTTGACCAAAAAGTCAACTTTAGTCAAAATAGTTCAACAATGACCTAATGACCAACCCATTGACCTAATAGGTCAAATTTTGACAAAAAAGTCAACTTTCGCCAAACATTGACCCAATGAATAGCCCATTGACCCAATAGGTTAACTTTTAACCAAAAAGTCAATTTTGGTCAAAATAGTCAATTTTTGACCTAATGATTACCCATTGACCCAATAGGTCAACTTTTGACCAAAAGTCAATTTTGGTCAAAAAGTCAAGTTTGGTCAAATGGTAAATCCTTGACCGAATGACCAACCCACTGACCCAATAGATCGACTTTTGACAAAAAAATGCTAATTTTTGTCAAAATAGTGAATTTTTTTACTTATTAACCAATTATTGACACAATATGTTAACTTTTGACAAAAAAGTCAACTTTGGTCAAAACGCTCATTCCTCAACCAAATGACCAACCTAATAGGTCAACTTTTGACTAAAAAGTCAATTTTTAAATTAAATACCAATTATTGATCCAATAAGTAAATCTCTGACCAAAAAGTCAACTTTGGTCAAAATGGCCAATCCTTTACCCAATGAACAACCCATTGACCTAATAGGGCAACTTTTGAGTAAAAAGTCAACTTTGGTCATAATGGTCAATCCTTGACCCAATGAAAAACTCATTTACCCAATAGGTCAACTTTTGACCAAAAAGTCAATTTTGGTCAAAATTGTCAATTTTTGACCTAATGACCCTCAATGACCCAATGAGTCAATTTTTAACCAAAAAGTTAATTTTGGTCCAAATGGTCAATTTCTGACTGAATGACCAACCCATTGACCTTATACGCCAACTTTTAACGAAAAAGATATTTTTGTTCAAAATGGTCAATTCTTGACACAATGACCAACTCATTGACCAAATAGGACAATTTTTGACCAAAAAGTAAACTTTTGTCAAAATTATCAATTTCTGACCTAATGACAACCCCGTTGACCCAATGTGTCATCTTTTGAGCAAAAATTCAATTTTTGTCAAAATAGTCAATTTTTAACCTAATGACCAATTATTGACCCAATAAGTCAATCTCTGACTAAAAAGTCAGCCTTGGTCAAAATGGTCAATCATTAACCGATTGACCAACCCATTGACTCAATAGGTCAACTTTTGATTAAAAAGTCAATTTTTGTCATAATAGTCAATTTTTTACCTAAGGACCGCCCCATTGACCCAATAGGTCAACTTCTGACAAAAAAATCAACTTTTGTCAAAATAATCAATCGTTGACCCAATGACCAACCCATTGACCCAAAAAATTAACTTTCTACAAAAAAGTCAATTTTGGTCAAAATAGTAAATTTTTGACTAAATAACCAATTATTGACTCAATAAGTCAAACTCTGACCAAAACGTCAACTTTGGTCAAAATTGTTAATCCTTGACCCAATAACCAAACCATTGACAGAAAATGTCAACTTTTGAGCAAAAAGTCAACTTTGATCAAAATGGTCAATCCTTGACTCAATGACCAACCCATCGACCACTATAAGTCAACTTTTTGACCAAAAGGGCAATTTCCGTCCAAAATAGTCAATTTTTGACCTAATGAGCACCCATTGACCCAATAGGTCAACTTTTGATAAAAAAGTCAACTTTGGTCAAAATGGTCAATTTCTGACCCAATAACCACAATGGGTCAACTTTTGACCAAAAATTTAATTTTGGTAAAAAAAGTCGATTTTTAACTTGATCACCAATTATAGTCCTAGTAAGTCAATCTCTGACCAAAAAGTCATCGTTGGTCAAAATGATTAATCCATAACCCAATAACAAACCCATTGACCCAATAGGTCAACTTTTGACCAAAAAGTTAATTTTCGTCAAAATCATCAATTTCCAACACAATGACCAACCATTGACCCAATGAGTCAACTTTTGACCAAAAAGTCAACTTTGGTCAAAATGCTCAATTAACGACCCAATTACCAACCCATTGACGCAATAGGTCAACTTTTGACCAAGAAGAGAACTTTGGTCAAAATGGTTAAATCATAACCCAATGACCACTCATTGATCCAATAGGTCAACTTTTGACCAAGAAGTCAGTTTTGGTCAAAATAGTCAATTTTTGACCTAACAACTAATTATTGACTCAATAACTCAATCTCTGAATAGAAAGTCAACTTTGGTCAAAAATGGTCAATCCTTGACTCAAAGACTAACCCATTGACCCAACAGTTCAACTTCTAACCAAAAAGTCAACTTAGGTCAAAATGATTAATTCTTGACCCAATGACCAACTAATTGACCAAATAGGTCAACTTTTGACCAAAAAGCCAATTTTGGTCAAAAAAGTCATTTATTGACTTAATGACCAATTATTGACCCAATAAGTCAATCTCTGACAAAAAAGTCAACTTTTTTCATAATGATTAATCCTTGACCCAATGACCAACCCATTGACCCAAGAGTTCAACTTTTGACCAAACAGTCAACTTTGGTCAAAATGGTTATTCCTTGACCCAATGGCCAACCCATTGACCTAATAGGTCAACTTTTGACCAAAAAGACAGTTTTGGTCAAAATAGTTAAATTTTGACCTAATAACCACCCATTGACCCAATAAGTCAACTTTGGTCAAAATGATCAATCGTAGACCCAATGACAAACCCATAGACCCAATATATTAACTTTCTAACAAAATGTCAATTTTGGTTGAAATAGTTAATTTTTCACCTAATAATCAATTATTGACCCAATAAGCCAATCTCTGACCAAAACTGTAACTTTGGTAAAAATGGTCAATCCTTGACCCAATGACCAACCCATTGACCCAATATGTCAAGTTTTGACCAAAAACTCAACTGTGGTCAAAATGGTCAATACTTGACCCAATGACCAACCAATTGACCCAGATAAGTTAATCTCGACCAAAAAGTCGACTTTAGTCAAAATGAGTCGATCCTTGACGCATTGACCAACCCATCGACCTAATAGGTCGACTTTTGACCAAAATGTTAACTTTGGTCAAAATGGCCAATCCTTGACCCAATGAACAACTTATTGACCTAATAGAACAACTTTTGAACAAAAAGTCAATTTTGGTCAAAGTACTCAATTTTGACCTAATGACCAATTATTGACCCAATAAGTCCATCTCTGACTAAAAAGCCAACTTTGGTCTAAATGATTAATTTTTGACCCAATGATCAACCCATGACTCTATAGGTCAACTTTTGACCAAAAAGTCAACTTTGGTCAAAATGGTAAATCCTTGACCCAATGACCAACTCATTGACCCAGTAGATCAACTTTTGACCAAAAAGTAAATTTATGACCAAATGACCAATTATTAACCCAATACGTCAACTTTTGACCAAAATGTCAACTTTGGTCAAAATGGTCCATATTGACCCGATGACCAACCACATCGACCGAATAGATCGACTTTTGATCAAAATGTTAACTTTCCCCAAAATGGTCAATCCTTGACCCAATGACCAACCCATTGATCCAAAATGTCAGCTTTTCACTAAAAAATTTAATTTTTATCACAATTGTCAATTTTTGACCTAATTACCACCTCATTGACCTAATAGGTCAACTTTTGACCAAAAAGTTAACTTTAGTCAAAATGGTCAATTTCTGACAAAATGACCTCCCCATTGACCCAACGGGTCAACTTTTGACATAAAATTCAACTTTGGTTAAAATAATCAATTTTTGACCTAATGACAAATTATTAACAAAATAGGTCAACTTTTGACCTAAATGTCAATTTTGATCAAAATGCTTTATCTTAGACCCAATGACTAACCAATTTATCCAATGGGTCGACTTTTGACCAAAAAGTTAACTTTGGCCAAAATGGTCAATCCTTCACCCAATGACCAACCCATTGACCCAATAGGTTAACTTTTGATTAAAAAAAGTCAATTTTTGACCTAATGACCACCACATCGACCTAAATAGGTCAACTTTTGACCAAAAGTCAACTTTGGCCAAAATTGTCGATTTCAGCATAATGACTATGTCCACTCCACCGACTCGACGGATCGACATTTCACCAAAGCTCGATTTTGGTCAAAATAATCAATTTATGACCTAATGACAAATTATTGACCAATTAGGTTAATTATTGACCAAAATTTCAACTTTGATCAAAATGGTCTTTCCTTGACCCAATGACCAACCCATTAACCCAATAGGTCAACTTTTGACCTAATGACCACCTCATTGACCTAAATATGTCAACTTTTGACCGAAAGTCAACTTTGGTCAAAATGGTCCATTTCTGACACAATGAGCACCCCATTAACCCAATGGGCCAACTTTTGATCAAAAAGTTAATTTTGGTCAAAATGGTTAATTCTTGACCCGATGACCAACTCATTGACCCAAAAGGTTAACTTTTGACCTAAAAGTCAATTTTGGTTAAAATGGTCAATTTCTATCCCAACGACCACCTAGTTAACCCAATGGGTTAACTTTTGACCAAAAATTCAATATTGGTCACAAAAGTCAATTTTTGACCTAATCACCAATTATTGACCCAATAAATCAATTTCTAACAAAAAGTCAACTTTGGTCAAAATGGTCAATCCTCGACCAAATGACCAACCCAAAGACCAAATTGGTCGACTTTTGATCAACGAAGTCAATTTTGGTCGAAATGGTCGATTTCGACCCAATGACCAACCCATTGACCCAATAGCTCAACTTTTGACCAAAAAGTCAACTTTGGCCAAAATGGTCAATCCTTGACCCATTGACCAACCCATTGACCCTATAAGTCAACTTTTGACCCAAAAGTGAATTTTTGTTAAAATTGTCAAATTTTGACCTAGTAACCACCTCATTGACCTAAATATGTCAATTTTTGACGAAAAAAGTCAACTTTTGTCTAAATGGTCAATCCTTGACCTAATGACAAACCCATTGACCCAATAGGTCAACTTTTGACCAAAAAGTCAACTTTGGACAAAATGGTCAATTCTTGACCCGAACACCAACCCATTGACCCATTAGGTCAACTTTCGACCAAAATCGAATTCGGTCACAATAGTCGATTTTTGGCAGTAACGACCAATTGTTGACTTAATAGGTCAACTTTTGACCTAAATGTCAACTTTGATCAAAATAGTCTATCCTTGACCCATTGACCAAGTTATGTTTTGACCAAAAAGTTAACTTTGGCAAAAAATGGTCAATCGTTGACCCAATGACCAATTCATTGACCCAATTGGTCAACGTTTGACCAAAAACTCAATTTATGATCTAACTAACACCTCATTGACCTAAATAAGTCAACTTTTGACCAAGAAGTCAACTTTAGTCAAAATGGTCAATTTCTGACACAATAACCACCTCATTAACCCAAAGGGTCAAATTTTGACCAAAAATTGATTTGGTCAAAATAATCAATTTTTGACCTAATGACCAATTATTGACCCAATTTGTCAATTTATGACAAAAAAGTCAACTATGGTCAAAATGTTCAATAATTTACCCAGTGACCAACCTATTGACCCAAAAGGTCAACTTTTGACCAAATAGTGAACTTTAGTCAAAATGATCAATTTTTGACCCAATGACCAACCCATTGACCCAATAGGACAACTTTATACCAAAAAGTCATTTTTGGTCAAAATAGTCAAATTTTGATCTAATAACCGATTATTGATCCAATAAGTCATTCTTTGACCAAAAACTAACTTTGGTCAAAATGGTCGATCCTTGACCCATTGACCGAATCATTGACCCAATAGGTCAACTTTTGACTAAAAAGTCAATTTTGGTCAAAATCGTCAATTTCTGACACAACGACCACCCATTGACCCAATGAGTTAACTTTTGACTAAAAAGTCAACTTTGGTCAAAATCGTCAATTTCCGACCCAATTACCAACCCATTGACCCAATAGGTAATCTTCTTACCAAAAAATCAACTTTGGTCAAAATGGTCAATTCTTGACCCAATGACCAACTCATTGATCTAATAAGGTTAACGTTTGACCAAAAAGTCGAGTTGGGTGAAAATAGTCGATTTGTGATCGAATGACCAATTATTGACCCAATAAGTTAATCTCTCAACTGAAAGGATAACTTTGAGTCGAAATGGTCGATCCTTGACCCAATGAACAACCCATTGATCCAATAGAGTCAACTTCTAACTAAAAAGTCAACTTTGGTTAAAATGGTCGATTCTTGACTCGAATAGATCGACTTTCGACCAAAAAGCTAATTTTAGTCAAAATAGTCATTTGGTGACCAAATGACCAATTATTGACCTAATAAGTCGATCTCCGACCGAAAAGTCAATTTTTGTCATAATGGTCGATCCTTTGACGCATTGACCAAGAGTTCGACTTTTGACCGAACGATCAACTTTGGCCAGAAATGGTCATTCATTGACTAATTGACCAACCCATTGACCCATCTAGTCAACTAAATAGATAGTTTTGATCAAAATAGTTAAATATTGACCTAATGACCACCCGATGACCTAATATGTCAACTTTGGTCGAAATGATCAATCGTTGACCCAATGACCAACCCATGGACCCAATATATCGACTTTCTCCCAAAAGTCGATTTTGGTCATAATTGTTAATTTTTAACTTAATAATCAATTATTGACTCAATAAGCCAATCTCACGAGCAAAACGTCGACTTCGGTCGAAATGGTCAATAATTTACCCGATGACCAACCCATTGACCCGATATGTCAACTTTTAAGCAAAAACTCAACTTTGGTCAAAATGGTCAATCCTTGACCAATTGACCAACACATTGACCCAACAAGTCAATCTCTGACTAAAAAAGTCAACTTTAGTCAAAATGGTCAATCCTTGATGTAATGACCAACCCATTGACCCATTAGGTCTTTTGAACACAAAATCGACTTTAGTCAAAATGACCGATCCTTAACCCGAGGAACAACCCAGGTGACTCAATAGGACAAATTTTGAACAAAATGTAAATTTTGGTCGATTTTGACTGAATGACCAATTATTGTCCTAATAAGTCAATATCGACTAAAAAATCAACTTTGGTCAAAATGGTCGATTTCTCGACCCAAATATCGACCCACGACCCAATAGGTCAACTTTTGACCAAAAGTCGACTTTGGTCGAAATGGTAAATCCTTGACGCAATGACCAACCCAATAGATCAAATTTTTCCGAAAAGTCGATTTATGACCAAATGACCAATTATTGACCTAATAGGTCGACTTTTGACCTAAATGTTAACTTTGGTCAAAATGTTCTATCTTTGACCCAATGACCAACCCTTTGACCCAATTGGTCAACTTTTGACCTAAAAGTTAACTTTGGCTGAAATGGTTAATCCTTAACCCAATGTCGATCCCATTGACCCAATTAGACTACTTTTGACTAAAAAAGTTAATTTTTGTCAAAATTGTCAATTTTTTACCTTATGACTACATCATTAACCTAAATAGGTCAACTTTTAACCAAAAAGTCAACTTTGGTTAAAATGATCAATTTCTGACACAATGACCACCCAATTGACCTAATGGGTCAACTTTTGATCAGAAATTCAATTTTGCTCAAAATAATCAATTTTTTACCTAATGACCTATTATTGATCCAATAGATCGACTTTTGACCTAAATGTTAATTTTGATCGAAATGGTTTATCCGAAACCCAACGACCAACCCATTGACCTTATAAGCCGACTTTTGACAAAAAGTTAACTTTGGCCAAAATGGTCGATCCTCGACCCTATGACTAACCCATTGACCCAATAAGTCAACTTTTGATTAAAAAAGTCAATTTTTGACCGAATGACCATCTCATCGACCTAAATAGGTAAACTTTTGGCAAAAAAAGTCAACTTTGGTAAAAATGGTTAATTTCTGACACAATGACTATGACCACTCCATTGACCTAATAGTCGACTTTTCATCAAAAATTTAATTTTGATCAAAATAATTAATTTATGACCTAATGACCAATTATTGACCCAATAGAGTCAACTATTGACCTATATTTAAACTTTGATCAAAATGGTTTATCCTTGACCCGATGACCAACCCATTAACTCAATAGATCGACATTTTTCCTAACGACCACCTTATTGACCTAAATAAGTTAACTTTTTACCAAAAGTCAACTATTGTCAAAATGGTCGATTTCTCGACACAAATATCCCCATTAACCTAATGGGTCGACTTTTGACCCAAAAGTCAACTTTGGCCGAAATGATCAATTTCTTGACCGATGATAACCCAATTGATCCAATAAGTCAACTTTTGACCAAAAAGCACAACTTTGGCCAAGATGATCAATTTCTGACCCATCGACCACCTCGTTGACCTAATGGGTTAACTTTTGACCAAAAAATTCAATTATAGTCAAAATAGTCAATTTTTACCGGAAGACCAATTATTGACCCAATAAATCAATTTCTAACAAAAAAGTCAACTTTGGTAAAAATTGTTAATCCTTGACCCAATGACCAACCCATTGACCCAATTGGACAACTTTTGACTAAGTCAATTTTGGACAAAAAGGTCAATTTCTGACCCAATGACCAACCCATTGACCCAATAGGTCAACTTTTGACAAAAAAGTCAACTTTGGCCAAAATGGTCAATCCTTGACCCAATGACCAATCCATTGACCCATTAGGTCAACTATTGACCCAAAAGTCAATTTTTGTTAAAATTGTCAATTTTTGACCTAATGACCACCTCCTTGACCTAAATAGGTCAACTTTGACCAAAAAGTCAACTTTTATCAAAATGGTCAATTCCTGACCCAATGACCAACCCACTGACCTAATAGGTCAACTTTTAACAAAAAGTCAACTTCGGACAAAATGGTCCATTCTTAACCCAAAGGCCAACCCATTGACCCAAGAGTTCGACTTTTGACCAAACAGTCAACTTTGGCCAAAATGGTCGTTCACTGACTCAATGACCAACCCATTGACCCACTAGGTCAACCAAATAGATAGTTTTAATCAAAATAGTTAGATATTGACCTAATGACCACCCATTGACCTAATATGTCAACTTTGGTCAAAATGATCAATCATTGACCCAATGACCAACCCATGGACCCAATATATCAACTTTCTCCCAAAAAGTCAATTTTGGTCATAATTGTTAATTTTTAACCTAATAATCAATTATTGACCCAATAAGCCAATCTCTGAGCAAAACGTCAACTTTGGTCAAAATGGTCAATACTTTACCCAATGACCAACCCATTGACCCAATATGTCAACTTTTCGAGCAAAACTCGACTTTGGTCAAAATGGTCGATCCTTGACCAATTGACCAACACATTGACCCAACAAGTCAATCTCTGACTAAAAAAGTCAACTTTAGTCAAAATGGTCAATCCTTGACGTAATGACCAACCCATTGAACCATTAGGTCTTTTGAACAAAAAGTCAGCTTTAGTCAAAATGACCAATCCTTAACCCAATGAACAACCCATTGACCTAATAGGACAAATTTTGAACAAAATGTAAATTTTGGTCAAAATAGTCAATTTTGACAGAATGACAAATTATTGTCCTAATAAGTCAATCTCTGACTAAAAAATCAACTTTGGTCAAAATGGTGAATTTCTGACCCAAATATCAACCCACGACCCAATAGGTCAACTTTTGACCAAAAAGTCAACTTCTGTCAAAATGGTAAATCCTTGACCCAATGACCAACCCAATAGATCAAATTTTTACCAAAAAGTCAATTTATGACCAAATGATCAATTATTGACCTAACAGGTCAACTTTCGACCTAAATGTTAACTTTGGTCAAAATGTTCTATCATCGACCCAATGACTAACCTTCGACTTAACAGTCAACTTTTGACCTAAAAGTTAACTTTGATCGAAATGGTTAATCCTTAACCCAATGTCGATCCCATTGACCCGATTAGACTACTTTTGAATAAAAAAGTTAATTTTTGTCAAATTGTCAATTTTTTACCTTATGAATACATCATTGACCTAAACAGTCAACTTTTAACAAAAAGTCAACTTTCGGTTAAAATGATCAATTTCTCGACACAATGATCACCCGATTGACCTAATGGGTCGACTTTTGATCGAAATTCAATTTTGCTCAAAATAATCAATTTTTTACCTAATGACCTATTATTGATCCAATGGAGTCGACTTTTGACTCCAAATGTTAATTTTGATCAAAATGGTTTATCCAAAACCCAACGACCAACCCATCGACCTTATAAGCCAACTTTCGACAAAAAAAGTTAACTTTGGCAAAATGGTCAATCCTCGACCCTATGACCAACCCATTCGACTCAATAGATCAACTTTTGATTAAAAAAGTCAATTTTCGACCGAATGACCATCTCATCGACCTAAATAGGTAAACTTTTGGCAAAAAAGTCAACTTTGGTAAAATGGTTAATTTCGACACAATGAATTATGACCACTCCATCGAATCCAATCGTCAACTTTTCACCAAAAATTTAATTTTGATCAAAATAATTAATTTATGACCTAATGACCAATTATTGACCCAATAGGTCAACTATTGACCTATATTTAAACTTTGATCAAAATGGTTTATCCTTGACCCAATGACCAACCCATTAACCCAATAGGTCAACATTTTTCCTAACGACCACCTTATTGACCTAAATAGGTTAACTTTTTACCAAAAAGTCAACTATTGTCAAAATGGTCAATTTCTGACACAAATATCCCCATTAACCTAATGGGTCAACTTTTGACCCAAAAGTCAACTTTGGCCAAAATGATCAATTTCTTGACCCGATGACAACCCAATTGATCCAATAAGTCAACTTTTGACCAAAAAGACAACTTTGGCCAAGATGATCAATTTCTGACCCATCGACCACCCCGTTGACCTAATGGGTTAACTTTTGACCAAAAAATTCAATTATGGTCAAAATAGTCAATTTTTTACCAGAAGACCAATTATTGACCCAATAAATCAATTTCTAACAAAAAAGTCAACTTTGGTAAAAATTGTTAATCCTTGACCCAATGACCAACCCATTGACCCAATTGGACAACTTTTGACTAAGTCAATTTTGGACAAAAAGGTCAATTTCTGACCCAATGACCAACCCATTAACCTAATAGGTCAACTTTTGACAAAAAGTCAACTTTGGCCAAAATGGTCAATCCTTGACCCAATGACCAATCCATTGACCCATTAGGTCAACTTTTGACCCAAAAGTCAATTTTTGTTAAAATTGTCAATTTTTGACCTAATGACCACCTCCTTCGACTCTAAATAGGTCAACTTCGACCAAAAAGTCAACTTTTATCTAAATGGTCAATTCCCGACCCAATGACCAACCCACTGACCTAATAGGTCAACTTTTAACAAAAAGTCAACTTCGGACAAAATGGTCCATTCTTAACCCAAAGGCCAACCCATTGACCCAAGAGTTCGACTTTTGACCAAACAGTCAACTTTGGCCAAAATGGTCGTTCACTGACTCAATGACCAACCCATTGACCCACTAGGTCAACCAAATAGATAGTTTTAATCAAAATAGTTAGATATTGACCTAATGACCACCCATTGACCTAATATGTCAACTTTGGTCAAATGATCAATCATTGACCCAATGACCAACCCATCGACCCAATATATCAACTTTCTCCCAAAAAGTCAATTTTGGTCATAATTGTTAATTTTTAACCTAATAATCAATTATTGACCCAATAAGCCAATCTCTGAGCAAAACGTCAACTTTGGTCAAAATGGTAATACTTTACCCAATGACCAACCCATCGAGCCCAATATGTCAACTTTTGAGCAAAACTCGCCTTTGGTCGAAATGGTCAATCCTCGACCAATTGACCAACACATTGACCCAACAAGTCAATCTCTGACTAAAAAAGTCAACTTTAGTCAAAATGGTCAATCCTTGACGTAATGACTCAACCCATTGAACCATTAGGTCTTTTGAACAAAAAGTCAGCTTTAGTCAAAATGACCAATCCTTAACCCAATGAACAACCCATTGACCTAATAGGACAAATTTTGAACAAAATGTAAATTTTGGTCAAAATAGTCAATTTTGACAGAATGACAAATTATTGTCCTAATAAGTCAATCTCTGACTAAAAAATCAACTTTGGTCAAAATGGTGAATTTCTGACCCAAATATCAACCCACGACCCAATAGGTCAACTTTTGACCAAAAAGTCAACTTCTGTCAAAATGGTAAATCCTTGACCCAATGACCAACCCAATAGATCAAATTTTTACCAAAAAGTCAATTTATGACCAAATGATCAATTATTGACCTAATAGGTCAACTTTTGACCTAAATGTTAACTTTGGTCAAAATGTTCTATCATTGACCCAATGACCAACCCTTTGACCCAATAGGTCAACTTTTGACCTAAAAGTTAACTTTGGCTGAAATGGTTAATCCTTAACCCAATGTCGATCCCATTGACCCAATTAGACTACTTTTGAATAAAAAAGTTAATTTTTGTCAAAATTGTCAATTTTTTACCTTATGAATACATCATTGACCTAAATAGGTCAACTTTTAACCAAAAAGTCAACTTTGGTTAAAATGATCAATTTCTGACACAATGACCACCCCATTGACCTAATGGGTCAACTTTTGACCAGAAATTCAATTTTGCTCAAAATAATCAATTTTTTACCTAATGACCAATTATTGATCCAATAGGTCAACTTTTGACCTAAATGTCAATTTTGATCAAAATGGTTTATCGAAAACCCAACGACCAACCCATAGACCTTATAAGCCAACTTTTGACAAAAAGTTAACTTTGGCCAAAATGGTCAATCCTTGACCCAATGACCAACCCATTGACCCAAATACGTCATCTTTTGATTAAAAAGTCAATTTTCGACCGAATGACCATCACATCGACCTAAATAGGTAAACTTTTGGCAAAAATGTCAACTTTGGTAAAAATGGTTAATTTCGACACAATGACTATGACCACTCCATTGACCCAATAGTCAACTTTTGACCAAAAATTTAATTTTGATCAAAATAATTAATTTATGACCTAATGACCAATTATTGACCCAATAGGTCAACTATTGACCTATATTTAAACTTTGATCAAAATGGTTTATCCTTGACCCAATGACCAACCCATTAACCCAATAGGTCAACTTTTGTCCTAACGACCACCTTATTGACCTAAATAGGTCAACTTTTTACCAAAAAGTCAACTATTGTCAAAATGGTCAATTTCTGACACAAATATCCCCATTAACCTAATGGGTCAACTTTTGACCCAAAAGTTAACTTTGGCCAAGATGATCAATTTCTTGACCCGATGACAACCCAATTGATCCAATAAGTCAACTTTTGACCAAAAAGACAACTTTGGCCAAGATGATCAATTTCTGACCCACTGACCACCCCGTTGACCTAATGGGTTAACTTTTGACCAAAAAATTCAATTATGGTCAAAATAGTCAATTTTTTACCAAAAGACCAATTATTGACCCAATAAATCAATTTCTAACAAAAAAGTCAACTTTGGTAAAAATTGTTAATCCTTGACCAAATGACCATCCCATTGACCCAATCGGTCAACTTTTGACCAAAAAAGTCAACTTTGGTCAAAATGGTCATTTTCTGACTCAATGACCACCCCGTTGACCCAATGGGTCAATTTTTGACCAAAGATTTAATTTTGCTTAAAATAGTCAATTTTTGACCCAATGACCAATTATTGACCCAATAAGTCAATGTTTGACCAAAAAAGTCAACTTTGGTCAAAATAGTTCATCAATGACCCAATGACCAACCCATTGACCTAATAGGTCAACTTTTGACCAAAAAGTCTACTTTCGCCAAACATTGACCCAATAATTCAACTTTTAACAAAAAGTCAATTTTGCTCAAAATTATCAATTTTTGACCTAATGATTACACATTGACCTAATAGGTCAACTTTTGACCAAAAGTCAACTTTGGTCAAAAATCAAGTTTGGTCAAAATGGTAAATCCTTGACCCACTGACCCAATAGATCGACTTTTGACCAAAAAGTCAACTTTGGACAAAATGGTCAATTCTTGACCCGAACACCAACCCATTGACCCATTAGGTCAACTTTTGACCAAAAATCAAATTCTGGTAACAATAGTCAATTTTTGGCGTAACGACCAATTGTTGACTTAATAGGTCAACTTTTGACATAAATGTCAACTTTGATCAAAATAGTCTATCCTTGACCCATTGACCAAGTTATGTTTTGACCAAAAAGTTAACTTTGGCAAAAAATGGTCAATCGTCGACCCAATGACCAATTCATCGACCTAATTGGTCAACGTTCGACCAAAACTCAATTTTTGATCTAACGACCACCTCATTGACCTAAATAAGTCAACTTTTGACCAAAAAGACAAATTTAGTCAAAATGGTCAATTTTTGACATAATAACCACCTCATTAACCCAAAGGGTCAAATTTTGACCAAAAATTGATTTGGTCAAAATAATCAATTTTTGACCTAATGACCAATTATTGACCCAATTTGTCAATTTATGACAAAAAAGTCAACTATGGTCAAAATGTTCAATAATTTACCCAGTGACCAACCTATTGACCCAAAAGGTCAACTTTTGACCAAATAGTGAACTTTAGTCAAAATGATCAATTTTTGACCCAATGACCAACCCATTGACCCAATAGGTCAACTTTATACCAAAAAGTCATTTTTGGTCAAAATAGTCAAATTTTGATCTAATAACCAATTATTGACCCAATAAGTCATTCTTTGACCAAAAACCTAACTTTGGTCAAAATGGTCAATCCTTGACCCATTGACCAAATCATTGACCCAATAGGTCAACTTTTGACTAAAAAGTCAATTTTGGTCAAAATCGTCAATTTCTGGCACAACGACCACCCATTGACCCGATGAGTTAACTTTGACTAAAAAGTCAACTTTGGTCAAAATGGTCAATTTCCGACCCAATTACCAACCCATTGACCCAATAGGTAATCTTTTGACCAAGAAGTTAACTTTGGTCAAAATGGTCAATTCTTGACCCAATGACCAACTCATTGACCCAATAGGTTAACGTTTGACCAAAAAGTCAGATTGGGTGAAAATAGTCAATTTGTGACCGAATGACCAATTATTGACCCAATAAGTTAATCTCTCACTGAAAGGATAACTTTGGTCAAAATGGTCAATCCTTGACCCAATGAACAACCCATTGATCCAATAGGTCAACTTCTAACTAAAAAGTCAACTTTGGTTAAAATGGTCAATTCTTGACCCAAATAGGTCAACTTTCGACCAAAAAGCTAATTTTAGTCAAAATAGTCATTTGGTGACCAAATGACCAATTATTGACCTAATAAATCAATCTCTGACCAAAAAGTCAATTTTTGTCATAATGGTCAATCCTTTACCCATTGACCCAAGAGTTCGACTTTTGACCAAACAGTCAACTTTGGCCAAAATGGTCATTCACTGACTAATTGACCAACCCATTGACCCACTAGGTCAACCAAATAGATAGTTTTGATCAAAATAGTTAAATATTGACCTAATGACCACCCAATGACCTAATATGTCAACTTTGGTCAAAATGATCAATCGTTGACCCAATGACCAACCCATGGACCCAATATATCAACTTTCTCCCAAAAAGTCAATTTTGGTCATAATTGTTAATTTTTAACTTAATAATCAATTATTGACCCAATAAGCCAATCTCTGAGCAAAACGTCAACTTCGGTCAAAATGGTCAATAATTTACCCAATGACCAACCCATTGACCCAATATGTCAACTTTTAAGCAAAAACTCAACTTTGGTCAAAATGGTTAATCCTTGACCAATTGACCAACACATTGACCCAACAAGTCAATCTCTGACTAAAAAAATCAACTTTAGTCAAAATGGTCAATCCTTGACGTAATGACCAACCCATTGACCCATTAGGTCTTTTGAACACAAAGTCAACTTTAGTCAAAATGACCAATCCTTAACCCAAGGAACAACCCATTGACCTAATAGGACAAATTTTGAACAAAATGTAAATTTTGGTCAATTTTGACCGAATGACCAATTATTGTCCTAATAAGTCAATATCTGACTAAAAAATCAACTTTGGTCAAAATGGTCAATTTCTGACCCAAATATCAACCCACGACCCAATAGGTCAACTTTTGACCAAAAAGTCAACTTTGGTCAAAATGGTAAATCCTTGACGCAATGACCAACCCAATAGATCAAATTTTTTCCGAAAAGTCAATTTATGACCAAATGACCAATTATTGACCTAATAGGTCAACTTTTGACCTAAATGTTAACTTTGGTCAAAATGTTCTATCTTTGACCCAATGACCAACCCTTTGACCCAATTGGTCAACTTTTGACCTAAAAGTTAACTTTGGCTGAAATGGTTAATCCTTAACCCAATGTCGATCCCATTGACCCAATTAGACTACTTTTGACTAAAAAAGTTAATTTTTGTCAAAATTGTCAATTTTTTACCTTATGACTACATCATTAACCTCAATAGGTCAACTTTTAACCAAAAAGTCAACTTTGGTTAAAATGATCAATTTCTGACACAATGACCACCCAATTGACCTAATGGGTCAACTTTTGATCAGAAATTCAATTTTGCTCAAAATAATCAATTTTTTACCTAATGACCTATTATTGATCCAATAGGTCAACTTTTGACCTAAATGTTAATTTTGATCAAAATGGTTTATCCAAAACCCAACGACCAACCCATTGACCTTATAAGCCAACTTTTGACAAAAAAGTTAACTTTGGCCAAAATGGTCAATCCTTGACCCTATGACCAACCCATTGACCCAATAGGTCAACTTTTGATTAAAAAAGTCAATTTTTGACCGAATGACCATCTCATCGACCTAAATAGGTAAACTTTTGGCAAAAAAAGTCAACTTTGGTAAAAATGGTTAATTTCTGACACAATGACTATGACCACTCCATCGACCCGATCAGTCGACTTTTCACCAAAAATTTAATTTTGATCAAAATAATTAATTTATGACCTAATGACCAATTATTGACCCAATAGGTCAACTATTGACCTATATTTAAACTTTGATCAAAATGGTTTATCCTTGACCCAATGACCAACCCATTAACCCAATAGGTCAACATTTTTCCTAACGACCACCTTATTGACCTAAATAGGTTAACTTTTTACCAAAAAGTCAACTATTGTCAAAATGGTCAATTTACGACACAAATATCCCCATTAACCTAATGGGTCGACTTTTGACCCAAAAGTCAACTTTGGCCAAAATGATCAATTTCTTGACCCGATGACAACCCGATTGATCCAATAAGTCAACTTTTGACCAAAAGACAACTTTGGCCAAGATGATCAATTTCCGACCCATCGACCACCCCGTTGACCTAATGGGTTAACTTTTGACCAAAAAATTCAATTATGGTCAAAATAGTCGATTTTTACCGTAAGACCAATTATTGACCCAATAAATCAATTTCTAACAAAAAAGTCAACTTTGGTAAAAATTGTTAATCCTTGACCCAATGACCAACCCATCGACCCGATCGAGACAACTTTCGACTAAGTCAATTTTGGACAAAAAGGTCAATTTCGACCCAATGACCAACCCATCGACCCAATAAGTCAACTTTTGACAAAAAGTCAACTTTGGCCAAAATGGTCAATCCTCGACCCGATGACCAATCCATTGACCCATTAGGTCAATTATTGACCTAAAGTCAATTTTTGTTAAAATTGTCGATTTTTGACCTAATGACCACCTCCTCGACCTAAATGAGTCAACTTTGACCAAAAAGTCAACTTTTATCAAAATGGTCAATTCACCCAATGACCAACCCATCGACCTAATAGGTCAACTTTTAACAAAAAGTCAACTTCGGACAAAATGGTCCATTCTTAACCCAAAGGCCAACCCATCGACCCAAGAGTTCGACTTTTGACCAAGCAAATCAACTTCGGCCAAAATGGTCGTTCACTCGACTCAATGACCAACCCATTGACCCACTAGGTCAACCAATGATAGCTTTAATCAAAATAGCTAGATATCGACCTAATGACCACCCATTGACCTAATATGTCAACTTTGGTCAAAATGATCAATCATTGACCCAATGACCAACCCATGGACCCAATATATCAACTTTCTCCCAAAAAGTCAATTTTGGTCATAATTGTTAATTTTTAACCTAATAATCAATTATTGACCCAATAAGCCAATCTCTGAGCAAAACGTCAACTTTGGTCAAAATGGTCAATACTTTACCCAATGACCAACCCATTGACCCAATATGTCAACTTTTGAGCAAAAACTCAGCTTTGGTCAAAATGGTCAATCCTTGACCAATTGACCAACACATTGACCCAACAAGTCAATCTCTGACTAAAAAAGTCAACTTTAGTCAAAATGGTCAATCCTTGACGTAATGACCAACCCATTGAACCATTAGGTCTTTTGAACAAAAAGTCGACTTTAGTCGAAATGACCCGATCCTTAACCCGATGAACAACCCATCGACCTAATCAGGACAAATTTTGAACAAAATGTAAATTTTGGTCAAAATAATCAATGTTGACAGAATGACAAATTATTGTCCTAATAAGTCAATCTCGACTAAAAAATCAACTTTGGTCAAAATGGTGAATTTCAATCCAAATATCAACCCACGACCCAATAGGTCAACTTTCGACCAAAAAGTCAACTGCGTCGAAAATGGTAAATCCTTGACCCAATGACCCAACCCAATAGATCAAATTTTTACCAAAAAGTCGATTTATGACCAAATGATCAATTATTGACCTAATAGAGTCAACTTTGACCTAAATGTTAACTTTGGTCAAAATGTTCTCATCATCGATCCAATGACCAACCCTTTGACCCAATAGGTCAACTTTTGACCTAAAAGTTAACTTTGGCTGAAATGGTTAATCCTTAACCCAATGTCGATCCCATTGACCCAATTAGACTACTTTTGAATAAAAAAGTTAATTTTTGTCAAAATTGTCAATTTTTTACCTTATGAACACATCATTGACCTAAATAGGTCAACTTTTAACCAAAAAGTCAACTTTGGTTAAAATGATCAATTTTCGACACAATGACCACCCCATCGACTTCAATGGGTCAACTTTTGACCGAAATTCAATTTTGCTCAAAATAATCAATTTTTTACCTAATGACCAATTATTGATCCAATAGGTCAACTTTTGACCTAAATGTCAATTTTGATCAAAATGGTTTATCGAAAACCCAACGACCAACCCATAGACCTTATAAGCCAACTTTTGACAAAAAAGTTAACTTTGGCCAAAATGGTCAATCCTTGACCCAATGACCAACCCATTGACCCAATAGGTCAACTTTTGATTAAAAAAGTTAATTTTTGACCGAATGACCATCACATCGACCTAAATAGGTAAACTTTTGGCAAAAAAATGTCAACTTTGGTAAAAATGGTTAATTTCTGACACAATGACTATGACCACTCCATTGACCCAATAGGTCAACTTTTGACCAAAAATTTAATTTTGATCAAAATAATTAATTTATGACCTAATGACCAATTATTGACCCAATAGGTCAACTATTGACCTATATTTAAACTTTGATCAAAATGGTTTATCCTTGACCCAAAGGCCAACCCATTAACCCAATAGGTCAACTTTTGTCCTAACGACCACCTTATTGACCTAAATAGGTCAACTTTTTACCAAAAAGTCAACTATTGTCAAAATGGTCAATTTCTGACACAAATATCCCCATTAACCTAATGGGTCGACTTTCGACCCAAAAGTTAACTTCGGCAAAATGATCAATTCTCGACTCGATGACAACCCGATTGATCCAATAAGTCAACTTTTGACCAAAAAGACAACTTTGGCCAAGATGATCAATTTCTGACCCATTGACCACCCCGTTGACCTAATGGGTTAACTTTTGACCAAAAAATTCAATTATGGTCAAAATAGTCAATTTTTTACCAAAAGACCAATTATTGACCCAATAAATCAATTTCTAACAAAAAAGTCAACTTTGGTAAAAATTGTTAATCCTTGACCAAATGACCATCCCATCGATCTGATCGGTCAACTTTTGACTAAAAAGTCAACTTTGGTCAAAATGGCCAATTTCTGACTCAATGACCACCCCGTTGACCCAATGGGTCAATTTTTGACCAAAAATTTAATTTTGCTCAAAATAGTCAATTTTTGACCTAATGACCAATTATTGACCCAATAAGTCAATGTTTGACCAAAAAAGTCAACTTTGGTCAAAATAGTTCATCAATGACCCAATGACCAACCCATTGACCTAATAGGTCAACTTTTGACCAAAAAGTCAACTTTCGCTAAACATTGACCCAATAATTCAACTTTTAACAAAAGTCGATTTTGCTCAAAATTATCGATTTTTGACCTAATGATTACACATTGACCTAATAGGTCAACTTTTGACCAAAAGTCAACTTTGGTCAAAAATCAAGTTTGGTCAAAATGGTAAATCCTTGACCCACTGACCCAATAGATCGACTTTTGACCAAAAAGCCAATTTTTGTCAAAATAGTAAATTTTTCTACTTAATAACCAATTATTGACCTAATATGTTAACTTTGGAGAAAAAAGTCAACTCTGGTTAAAATGGTCATTCCTCGACCCAATGACCAACCTAATAGGTCAACTTTTGACCAAAAAGTCAATTTTGGTCAAAATAGTTAATTTTTAAATTAATGACGAATTATTGACCCAATAAGTAAATCACTGACCAAAAAGTCAGTTTTGGTCAAAATGACCAATCCTTTACCCAATGAAAAACTCATTGACCCAATAGGGCAACTTTTGAGCAAAAGGTTAACTTTGGTCATAATGGTCAATCCTTGACCCAATGAAAAATTCATTTACCCAATAGGTAAACTTTTGACAAAAAGTCAATTTTGGTCAAAATAGTCAATTTTTGACCTAATGACCAATCATTGACCCAATCAGTCAATTTTTGACCAAAAAGTTAATTTTGGTCTAAATGGTCAATTTCTAACCGAATGACTAACCCATTGACCCAATATGCCAACTTTTAACCAAAAAGACATTTTTGGTTAAAATGGACAATTCTTGACCCAATGACCAACTCATTGACCAAATAGGTCAATTCTTGACCTAATGACCAGCCCGTTGACCCAATGTGTCAAATTTTGAGCAAAAATTCAATTTTTGTCATAATAGTCAATTTTTGACCTAATGACCAATTATTGACCCAATAAGTCAATCTCTGACTAAAAAGTCAACTTTGGTCAAAATGGCCAATCATTAAATGAATGACCAACCCATTTACCTAATAGGTAAACTTTTGACCAAAAACTCAATTTTTGTCATAATAGTCAATTTTTTACCAAATGACCACCCCATTGACACAATAGTTCAACTTCTGACAAAAAAAATCAACTTTGGTCAAAATGATCTATCGTTGACCTAGTGACTACCCCATTGACCCAATATATTAACTTTCTTCAAAAAAGTTAATTTTGGTCAAAATAGTAAATTTTTGACTAAATAACCAATTATTGACTCAATAAGCTAAACTCTGACCAAAACGCCAACTTTGGTCAAAATTGTCAATCCTTGACCCAATGACCAAACCATTGACCCAATATGTCAACTTTTGAGCGAAAAGTCAACTTTGGTCAATACGGTAAATCCATGACCCAATGACCAACCCATTGACCCATTAGGTCATCTTTTGACCAAAAGGTCAATTTCGGTCCAAAATAGTCAATTTTTGACCAATGACCACCCATTGAGCCAATAGGTCAACTTTCGATCAAAAAGTCAACTTTTGGTCAAAATGGTCAATTTCTGACCTAATGACCGACCCATTGATCCAATAGATCAACTTTTGACCAAAAAGTCAAGTTTGGTTAAAATGTTCAATTTATGACCCAATGACCACCCCGTTGACCCAATGGGTCAACTTTTGACCAAAAATTTAATTTTGGTCAAAAAAGTCAATTTTTGACCAGATCACCAATTATCACCCAATAAGTCAATCTCTGACCAAAAAGTCATCTTTGGTCAAAATGATCAATCCTTGACCCAATGACAAACACATTGACTCAATATATCAACTTTTGACCAAAAAGTCATATTTAGTCAATATCGTCAATTCCGACATAATGACCACCCATTGAGCCAAAGAGTCAACTTTTAAACAAGAAGTCAACTTTGGTCAAAATGGTCAATTAACGACCCAATTATCAACCAATTGACCCAATAGGTCAACTTTTGACCAAGAAGAGAACTTTGATCAAAATGGTCAATTCTTGACCCAATGACCAACTCATTGACCCAATAGATCAACTTTTGACCAAAAAGTCAATTTTGGTTAAAATAGTCAATTTTTGACCAAACAACCAATTATTGACTCAATAACTCAATCTCTAAATAAAAAGTCAACTTTGGTCAAAATGGTTAACCCTTAACCCAAAGACCAACCCATTGACCCAATAGTTCAAATTCTAACCAAAAAGTCAACTTAGGTCAAAATGATCAATTCTTGACCCAATGACCAACTCATTGACCAAATAGGTTAACTTTTGACTAAGAAACTAATTTTGGTCAAAATAGTCATTTATTGACCTAGTGACCAATTATTGACCCAATAAGTCAATCTGTGACAAAAAAGTCAACTTTTGTCACAATGGTCAATACTTGACCCAATGACCAACCCATTGACCAAGGAGTTCAACTTTTAACCAAAGAGTCAACTTTGGTCAAAATGGTCATTCCTTGACTCAATGACCAACCCATTGACCTAATAGGTCAACTTTTGACCAAAGAGATAGTTTTGTCCAAAATAGTTAAATTTTAACCTAATGAACACCCATTGATCCAATATGTCAACTTTGGTCAAAATGATCAATCGTTGACCCAATGACCAACTCATCGACCCAATGTATTAACTTTCTAACAAAAAGTTAATTTTGGTTGAAATAGTTAATTTTTGACCTAATAACCAATCAATGACCCAATAAGCCAATCTCTGACCAAAACGCCAACTATGGTCAAAATGGTCAATCCTTGACCCAATAACCAACCCATTGACCCAATATGTCAAGTTTTGACCAAAAACTCAACTTAGGTCAAAATGGTCGATACTTGACCCGATAACGAGCCTATTGACCCAATACGTCAATCTCTAACCAAAAACTCAACTTTAGTAAAAATGGTCAATCCTTGACGCATTGACCAACCCATTGACCCAATGACCAACCCATTGACCCAATAGGTCAACTTTTGACCAAAAAGTCAACTTTGGTCAAAATGGCCAATCCTTGACCCAATGAACAACCCATTGACCTAACAGGACAACTTTTGAACAAAAAGTCAATTTTGGTTAAAATACTCAATTTTGACCTAATGACCAATTATTGACCAAACAAGTCAATCTCTGACAAAAAAGTCAACTTTGGTGAAAACGATTAATTTCTGACCCAATGATCAACCCATGACCCAATATGTAAACTTTTGACCAAAAAGTCAACATTGGTCAAAATGGTAAATCCTTGACCCAATGACCAACCCATTGACCCAATAGAGAACTTTTGACCAAAAAGTCAATTTATGACCTAATGACCAATTATTAACCCAATAAGTCAACTTTTGACCTAAATGTCAACTTTGTTCAAAATGGTCTATCTTTGACACAATGACCAACCCATTGACCCAATACGTCAACTTTTAACTAAAATGTTTACTTTCACCAAAATGGTCAATCATTGACCCAATGACCAACCCATTGATCCAATATGTCAACTTTTCACTAAAAAATTCAATTTTTGTCACAATTGTCAATTTTTGACGTAATGACCACCTCATTGACCAAAATAGGTCAACTTTTGACCAAAAAGTAAACTTTAGTCAAAATGGTCAATTTCTGACAAAATGACCTCCCCATTGACCTAGTGGGTCAACTTTTGACAAAAATTCAATTATGGTCAAAATAATCAATTTTTGAACTAATGACAAATTATTGACCAAATAGGTCAACTTTTGACCTAAATATTAATTTTGATCAAAAAGGTTTATCTTAGACCTAATGACTAACCCATTGACCCAATAGGTCAACTTTTGACCAAAAAGTTAACCTTGGCCAAAATGGTCAATCCTTGACGTAATGACCAACCCATTGACCCAATAGGTGAAATTTTGATTAAAAAAAGTAAATTTTTGACGTAATGACCACCACATCGACCTAAATAGGTCAACTTTTGACAAGAAGTCAACTTTGGCAAAAATGGTCAATTTCTAACACAATGACTATGACCACTCCATTGACCCAACGGGTCAAAATTATACCAAAAATTCAATTTTGGTCAAAATAATCAATTTATGACGTAATGACAAATTATTGAACCAATAGGTCAACTATTAACCTAAATTTCAACTTTGATCAAAATGGTCTTTCCTTGACCCAATGACCAACCCAAACCCAATAGGTCAACTTTTGACCTAACGACCACCTAGTTGACCTAAATATGTCAACTTTTGACCAAAAGTCGACTTTGGTCAAAATGGTCGATTTGTCACACATTGATCACCCCATTAACCCGATAGGTCGACTTTTGATCAAAAGGTCAACTTTGGTCAAAATGGTTAATTCTTGACCCCATGACCAACTCATTGACCCAATAGGTCAACTTTTGACCTAAAAGTCAATTTTGGATAAAATGGTTAATTTCTAACACAATGACCACCCCGTTGACCCAATGGGTCAACTTTTGACCAAAAATTCAACATTGGTCAAAAAAAGTCAATTTTTGACCTAATGACCAATTATTGACCCAATAAATCAATTTCTAACAAAAAAAGTTAAATTTGGTTAAAATGGTCAATCTTTGATTAAATAACCAACCCAATGATCCTATTGGTTAACTTTTGATCAACAAGTCAATTTTGGTCAAAATGGTCAATTTCTGACCCAACGAACAACCCATTGACTGAATAGGTCAACTTTTGACCAAAAGTCAACTTTGGCCAAAATGGTCAATCGTTGACCCAATAACCAACCCATTGACCCAATAAGTCAACTTTTGAACCAAAAGTCAAATTTTTTTAAATTGTCAAATTTTGACCTAATGACCACCTTATTGATCTAAATAGGTTAACTTTTAACCAAAAAGTCAACTTTTGTCTAAATGGTGAATCCTTGCCCCAATGACAAACCCATTGACCCAATAGGTCAACTTTTGAACAAAAAGTCAACTTTGGACTAATTGGTCAATTCTTGACCTAAAGACCAACCCATTGACCCATTAGGTCAATTTTTGACCAAAAAACAAACTCTGGTCACAATAGTCAATTTTTGGCCTAACGACCAATTGTTGACCTAATAGGTCAACTTTTGACCTAAATGTCAACTTTGATCAAAATGGATTCATCCTTGACCCATTGACCAACAAATTGACCTATAGAGTTAACTTTTGACCAATAAGTTACCTTTGGCGAAAAATGGTCGATCGTTGACCCAATGACCAATTCATTCACCCAATAGGTCAAGGTTTGACCAAAAACTCAATTTCTGATCTGACGACCACCTCATTGACATAAATAAGTCAACTTTTGACCAAAAAGTCAACTTTAGTCAAAATGGCCAATTTCTGACACAATAACCACCTAATTAACCCAAAGGGTCAACTTTAACAAAAAAATTTCATTTTGGTCAAAATGATCAATTTTTAACCTAATGACCAATTATTGACCCAATTAGTCAATCTATGACCAAAAAGTCAACTTTTGTCAAAATGTTCAATCATTGACCCGGTGTACCTATTGACCCAAAAGGTCAACTTTTGACCAAATTGTCAACTTTAGTCAAAATGGTCAATTTTTTACCCAATGACCAACGAATTGGCCCAATAGGTCAACTTTTGACCAAAAAATCAATTTTGGTCAAAAAAGTCAATTTTTGACCTCATGACCAAATATTGACCGAGTAAGTCATTCTTTGACCAAAAAATCAACTTTGGTCAAAATGGTCAATCCTTGACCCATTAACCAATTCATTCACCTAATAGGTCAACTTTTGACCAAAAAGTCAATTTTGGTCAAAATCGATAATTTTTGACACAATGACCACCCATTGACCCAATGGGTCAACTTTTGACGAAAAAGTCAACTTTGGTCAAAATGGTCAATTTCTGACCCAATTACCAACTCATTGACCCAATATGTGAACTTTTGACCAAGAAGTTAACTTTGGTCAAAAAGGTCAATTCTTGACCCAATGACCAACTCATTGACCCAATAAGTTAACTTTTGACCAAAAAGTTAGTTTTGGTCAAAACAATTTGTGACCGAATGACCAATTATTGACCCAATAAGTCAATCTCTGACTAAATCGTAAACTTTGGTCAGAATGGTCAATCCTTGACCCAATGACCAACCTATTGATCCAATAGGTCAACTTGTAACTAAAAAGTCAACTTTGGTCAAAATGGTCAATTCTTGACCCAAATAGGTCAACTTTTGACCAAAAGGCTAATTTTAGTCAAAATAGTCATTTGGTGACCTAATGACCAATTGTTGACCCAATAAGTCAATTTGTGACCAAAAAGTCAGCTTTCGTCAAAATGGTCATTCCTTGACCCAACGACCAACCCATTGACCCAATAGGTCGACTTTTGACCAAAAAGACAACTTTAGTCAAAGTAGTTAAATATTGACCTAATGACCACCCATTGACCCAATTTGTCAACTTTGGTCAAAATGATCAATTGTTGACCCAATGACTAACCCATCAACTTAAAATATGAACTTTCTACCAAAAAGTCAATTTTGGTCAAAATTGTTAACTTTTGACCTAATAATCAATTTTTACCTAATAAGCCAATCTCTGAGCAAAACGTCAACTTTGGCAAAAGTGGTTAATACTTTACCCAATGACCAACCCATTGACCCAATATGTCAATTTTTGAGCAAAAACTCAACTTTGGTCGAAATGGTTAATCCTTGACCAATTGACCAAGCCATTGACCCAACAAGTCAATCTCTGACTAAAAAAGTCAACTTTAGTTAAAATGGTCAATCCTTAAGGCAATGACCAACCCATTGCCATAATAGGTCTTTTGACCAAATAGTCAACTTTGGTCAAAATGGCCAATCCTTAACCCAATGAACAACCTATTGACCTAATAGGACAACTTTTGAACAAATTGTAAATTTTGGTCAAAATAGTCAATTTTGACCTAATGACCAATTATTGACTCAATAAGTCAATCTCTGACTAAAAAATCAACTTTGGTCAAAATGATCAATTTCTGACCCAAATATCAACCCATGACTCAATTGAGTCAACTTTTGACCAAAAAGTCAACTTTGGTCAAAATGGTAAATCCTTGACCCAATGACCAACCCATTGACCCAATAGATCAAATTTTTTACAAAAAAAGTCAATTTATGACCAAATGACCAATTATTGACCTAATAGGTCAACTTTTGACCTAAATGTTAACTTTAGTCAAAATGTTCTATCTTTGACCCAATAACCAACCCATTGACCCAATAGGTCAACTCTTGACCTAAAAGTTAACTTTGACTGAAATGGTTAATTCTTGACCCAATGTCCATCCCATTGAACCAATAAGACAACTTTTGACTAAAAAAGTTAATTTTTATCAAAATTGTCAATGTTTTACCTAATGACTACAGCATTGACCTAAATAAATTAACTTTTGACCGAAAAGTCAACTTTGGTCAAAATGATCAATTTCTGACACAATGACCACCACATAGACCCAATGGGTCAACTTTTGACCAGAAATTCAATTTTGGTCAAAATAATCAATTTTTGAACTAATGACCAAATATTGACCAAATAGGTCAACATTTTACCTAAATGTCAATTTTGATCAAAATGGTTTATCTTAAACCTAATGACTAACCCATTGACCCAATAGGTCAACTTTTGACAAAAAAGTTAACTTTGGCAAAATGGTCAATCCTTGACCCAATGACCAACCCATTGACCCAATAGGTCAACTTTTGACTAAAAAGTCAATTTTTGACTAAATGGCCACCTCATCGACCTAAATAGGTCAACTTTTGACAAAAAAGTCAACTTTGGTCAAAATGGTTAATTTCTGACACAATAACTATGACCACTCCATTTACCCAATAGGTTAACTTTTGATCAAAAATTCAATTTTAGCCAAAATAATCAATTTACGACCTATTGACCAATTATAAACCTAATAGGTCAACTATTGACCTATATTTCAACTTTGATCGAAATGGTTTATCCTTGGCCCAACCACCAACCCATTAACCCAATATGTCAACTTTTGTCCTAACGATCACCTTATTGACCTAAATAGGTCAACTTTTGACCAAAAAGTCAATTTTGGCGAAAATGGTAAATTTCTGACACAAATAACCCCATTAACCCAATGTGCCAACGTTTGACCAAAAAGTCAACTTTGGTCAAAATGGTCAATTCTTGACCCAAAGACCAATCCATTGACCCAATAGGTCAACTTTTGACCAAAAAGTCAACTTTGGCCAAAATGATCAATTTTTGACCCAATGACCTCCCCGTTGACCCAATGGGTTAACATCTGACAAAAAATTCAATTATGGTCAAAATAGTCAATTTTTGACCAAAACACGAATTATTGACCCAATTAATCAATTTCTAACAAAGAAGTCAACTTTGGTAAAAATGGTCAATCCTTGACCCAATGACCAACCCATCGACCTAGTTGGTCGACTTTTGACCAACAAGTCAATTTTGGTCAAAAAGTTTAATTTCTGACCCAACGACCAACTCATTGACCGAATAGGTCAACTTTTGACCAAAAAGTTAACTTTGGCCAAAATGGTCAATTGTTGACCCAATGACCAACCCATTGACCCATTAGGTCAACTATTGACCCAAAAGTTAATTTTGGTTAAAATTGACAATTTTTGACCTAATGACCACCTCATTGACCTAAATAGGTCAACTTTTGACCAAAAAGTTAACTTTTGTCCAAATGGTTAATTCTTGACCCAATGACCAACCCACTGACCCAATAGGTCAACTTTTGACCAAAAAGTCGACTTTGGACAAAATGGTCAATTCTTATCCCAAAGACCAACCCATTGACCCATTAGATCAACTTTTGACCAAAAAGCCAACTTTGGTCACAATAGTCATTTTTGGGCCTAAAAACCAATTGTTGACCTAGTAAGTCAACTTTTGATCTAAACGTCAACTTTAATCAAAATGGTCTATCCTTGATCCAATAACCAACCCATTGACGCAATAGGTTAACTTTTGACCAAAAAGTTAAGTTTGGCCAAAATAGTAAATCCTTGATCCAATGACCAACCCATTGACCCAATCGGTCAACGTTTGAGCAAATACTCATTTTTTATCAAAATTGTCAATTTTTGACCTAACAACCACCTACCTCATTGACCTAAATAGGTCAACTTTTGACCAAAAAGTCAACTTTGGCCAAAATTATCAATTTCTGACACAATAACCACCTCATTAACCCAAGGGTCAACCTTTGACAAAAAATTCAATTTTGGTCAAAATAATCAATTTTTAACTTAATGACCAATTATTGACATAATTAGTCAATCTATGACCAAAAAGTCAACTTTGGTCAAAATTGTCAATTATTGACCCAACGACCAACCTATTGACCCAAAAGGTCAACTTTTGACCAAATAGTCAACTTTGGTCAAAATTGTCAATTCTTTACCCAATGACTAACCCATTGACCAAATAGGTCAACTTTTGACAAAAAAGTCAATTTTTGACTTAATGACCAATTATTGACCTAGTAAGTCATTCTCCGACTAAAAATCTAACTTTGGTTAAAATGGTCAATCATTGACCCATTAACCAACCCATTGACCCAATAAGGTCAACTTTTGACCAAAAAGTCAATTTTGGTCAAATTGTTCAATCCTTGACCCAATGACTAACCCATTAGCCTTATAGGTCTACTTCTGACCAAAAAATTAATATTGATCAAAACAGTCAATTTTTGAATTGATAAAAAATATTGACCCTATAAGTCAATCTCTGGCAAAAAATTCAACTTTGGTCATAATGGTCAATCCTTGACCCAATGACTAATAGTTCAACTTTTAACCAAACAGTCAACATTGGTCAAAATGATCATTCCTTTACCCAATGACTAATCGATTGACCTAATAGGTCAACTTTAGACCAAAAGTCAATTTTGGTCAATATAGTCAATTTTAGAATTAATGACCAATTATTGACCCAATAAGTCAATCACTGACCAAAAAATCATCTTTGGTCAAAGTGCTCAAACCTTGACTTAATGAACAACCTATAGACTCAATAGGTCAACTTTTAAGAAAAAAGTCAACTTTTGTCAAAATTGTCAATCCTTTACCTAATGGCCTACTTAATTACCCAATAAGTCAACTTTTGTCTAAAAAGTCAATTTTGGTCAAAGTAATCAATTTTTGACCTAATGACCACCCATTGATCCAATAGGTCAACTTTTGACCAAAAAGTCAACTTTGGTCAAAATGGTTAATTTCTATCCCAATGACCAACGCATTGACCCAATAGGTTAACTTTTTACGAAAAAAAGTCAACTTTGGCAAAAATGTTCAAATCCTTAACCCAATGACCAACCCATTCGCCTAATATGTCAACTTTTGAACACAAAGTCAACTCTGGTCAAAATGATAAATTTCTAACCCAATGACCTCCCCGTTGACCCAATGAGTTAACTTTTGACCAAAATTCACTTTTGGTCAAAATAGTCAATTTTTGACCTAATGACAAATTACTAACCCAATAAGTTAATCTCTGACCAAAAAGTCAACTTTGGTCAAAATGGTCAATCCTTGTCCTAATGACAACCCATTAACCCAATAGGTCAACTTTTGACCAAAAAATGAATTTTTGTCTAAATAGTCAATTTTTTACATAATGACCACCCATTAACCTAATATGTCAACTTTTGACCAAAAAGTCAACTTTAGTAAAAATGGACATTTTTTGCCCCAATGACCAACCAATTGACCCAATAGATCAAATTTTGACCAAAAAGTCATTTTCGATCAATATGGTCAATTCTTGACCCAATTACTAACTCATTAACCAAATAGGTCAAATTTTGACCAAAAAGTCAACTTTGGTCAAAATAGTTATTTTCCTACCTAATGACCACCCCGTTGACCCAATGGATCAACTTTTGACAAAAAAGTTATTTTTGGTCAAAATAATCAATTTTTAACCTAATGACCAATTTTTGACCCAATAAGTCAATCTCTGACCAAAAAGTTAACTTTTGTCAAAATGGTCAATCCTTTACCCATTGACCCAATATGTCAACTTTTGACCAAAAAGTCAACTTTAGTCAAAATGGGTAATCCTTGAACCAATGACCAACCAATTGATCCAATAGATCAACTTTTGACCAAAAAAACAATTTTGGTCAAAATAGTCAATCTATAACCTAATGACCAATTATTGACCTAGTAAGCCATTCTCTGACCAAAAAGTCAACTTTGGTCTAAATGGTCTATCCTAGACCCAATGACCAACCTATTGACCCAATAGGTCAACTTTTGACCAAAAAGTCAACTTTGGTAAAAATGATCAATCCTTGACCCAATGACCAACCCATTGGCCTAATAGGTCAACTTTTGACCAAAAAGTCATTTTTGGTCAAAATAGTCAATTTTTAAATTAAAGACCACTTATTGACCCAATAAATGAATCTCTTACCAAAAAGTCAACTTTGGTCAAATTGGTCAATGCTTGACCCAATGACAAACCCATTGACCCAATAAGTCAACTTTTAACAACATAGTCAATTTTTGTCAAAATAGTTAATTTTTCGCAAAATAGTCAATTTTTGTTAAAATAATTAATTTTTAACTTAATAACCACCCATTAACCCAATAGGTCGAGTATTAACCAAAAAGTCAACTTTAGTCAAAATGGTCAAATTTTGACCCAATGATAAACCCATTGACCCAATAGGGCAACTTTTGACTAAAAAGTCAACTTTGGTCAAAATAGTCAATTCTTGACCAAATTACCAACTCATTGACCAAATAGGTCAATTTTGACCAAATAGGTCAACTTTTGACCAAAAAGTCAACTATGGTCAAAATGGTAAATTTCTGACCCCATAACCACCCCGTTGACCCGGGTTAACTTTTCACTAAAAATTAAATTTAGGTAAAAATAATCAATTTTTGACTTAATGACTAATTATTGACCTATAAGTCAATCTCTAACCAAAAAATCAACTTTGGTCAAAATTGTCAATCCTTGAGCCTATGACAAAGCCATTGACCCAATAGATCAACTTTTAACCAAAAATTTTATTTTGGTCAAAATAATTAATTTTTAACCTAATGACCAATTATTAACCTAATAAGTCAATCATTGAGTAAAAAGTCAACTTTGGTCAAAATGGTCAATCCTTGACCCAATGACCAACCCATTGATCCAATAGGTCAACTTATGACCAAAAATTCAACTTTGGTCAAAATTGTCAATCCTTGACCCAATAACCATCCCATTAACCCAATAGGTCAACTTTTGACCAAAAAGTCAAATTTGGTCAAAATAGTCAATTTTTGACTTAATGACCAATTATTGACCCAGTAAGCCAATCTCTGACCAAAAAGTTAACTTTGGTTAAAATGATTAATTTTTAACCCAACTCAACTTTTGACCAGAAAGTCAACTTTGGTTAAAATGGTCAATTTCCGACCCAATGAGCAACTCATTGACCCAATAGGTCAACTTTTGTCAAAATGGTCCAACCTTAACCCAATAACAAACCCATTAACCCAATAGATCAGCTTTTAACAAGAAAGTTAATTTTGGTCAAAATAGTCAAATTTTGACCTAATGAACCCCCAATGAGCAATTAGGTCAACTTTTAACCAAAAAGTCAACTTTGGTCAAAATAGTCAATTTTTTCCCCAATGACCGACTAAGTGACCCATTAGGTTAACTTTTGACCAAAAAGTCAACTTTAGTTAAAATTAACAATTCTTGACCCAATGACTAATGCATTGATCCAATAAGTCAACATTTGAACAAAAAGTCAATTTGGGTCAAAATAGTTAATTTTTTACCTAATCAGCCATTATTGATCCAATAGGTCAATCTCTGAACAAAAAGTCAACTTAGATCATAATGATTAGTCCTTGACTCAATGACAAACCCATTAACCAAATAGGTCAACTTTTGAACAAAAAGTCTATTTTGGTTAAAATGGTAAATCTTTGACCAGATGACCAACCCGCTGACCCAGTAGGTCAACTTTTGAACAAAAAGTCAACTTTAGACAATATGGTCAATTTTTGACCTAATGACCAACACATTTACCCAATAAGTCAACTTTCGAACAAAAAGTCGATTTAGGTCGAAAAGTCGACTTTGGTCGTAATGGTCGATCATTGACCCAATGACAAACCCAATGACCCAATAGGTCAACTTTTGACCAAAAAGTCAACTTTGGTCAAAATGGTAAATTTTTAACCCAATGACCAACCCACTTACTCAATAGATCGACTTTTTACCAAAAAGTCAATTTTGGTCAAAATAGTAATTTTTTTACTTAATGACTAATTATTAACCCAATGAGTCAACATTTGGCCAAAAAGTCAACTTTGGTCAAAATGGTCAATCCTTGATCCAATAATAAACTCATTGACCCAATACGTCAAGTTTTGACCAAAAAGTCAACTTTGGTCAAAATGGTCAATCCTTGACCCAATGACCAACTCATCGACTGAAAAGGATAACTTTTGACCAAAAAGTTAATTTTGGTCAAAATTGATAATTTTTCACCTAATGAACTCCTCATTGACCCGAAAGGGCAACTTTTGACCAAAAAGTCAAATTTAGTCAAAATGATCAATTTCTGACATAATGACCTTAATGTCAACTTTGGTGAAAAATGATCAATCATTTAGCTAATGACCAACCAATTGACCCAATTTGTTAAATTTTGAATAAAAAGTTTACTTTGGCCAAAATTGATAATCCTTGACCCAAGGACCAACCCATTGACCCAATAGGTCAACTTTGACCAAAGAGTGAATTTTGCTAAGAAAAATGGTCAATTTTGACCTAATGACCGCTTCATTGACCTAAATAGGTCAACTTTTGACCAAAAGACAACTTTGGTTAAAATGGTCAATCCTCGACCCAATGACCAATCCATTGACCCAATAAGTTAACTTTTGACCAAAAAGTCAATTTTGGTCAAAATAATCAATTTTTGACTTAATGACCAATTATTGACCTAGAAAGCCAATCTAGGACCAAAAAGTTAACTTTGGTCAAAATGTTAATCTTTGACACAATGGCAACCCACTGGGCCAATAGTTCAACTTTTGACCAAAAAGTCAACTTTTATCAAAATGGTCAATTTTTGACCCAATGACCAACCCATTGACCCAATAAGTCAAATTTTGACCAAAGAGTCAACTTTGGTCAAAATGGTCAATTTCTAACCAAATGACCTAATAGGTCGACTTTTGACCAAAAAGTTAATTTTAATCAAAATAGTCAAATTTTGGTCTAATGACGACCCATTGACCCAATAGGTTAACTTTTGACCAAAAAGTAAACTTTGATCAAAATGGTCAATTATTGACCCAATGACTAACACATTGACCAAATAAATAAACTTCTGAACAAAAAGTTAATTTTTGACAAAATAGTCAAATTTTGACATAATGGACACCCATTGACCATATTGGTCAATGTTTGACCAAAAGGTCAACTTTGGTCAAAATGGTCAATCCTTGACCCAATGAGCAACTCATTGACCCAAAAGGACAACTTTTGACCAAAAAGTCAATTTTGGTCAAAATTATCAATTTTTAATCTAATGACCACCTCATTGATCCAAAAGGTCGACTTTTGACCAAAAAGTCAAATTTGGTCAAAAGGGTCAATTTCTGACACAATGACACAATGACCAACTCATTGACCAAATAGGACAATTTTTGACCAAAAAGTAAACTTTTGTCAAAATTGTCAATTTCTGACCTAATGACCACCCCATTGACCCAAAATGTCATCTTTTGAGCAAAAATTCATTTTTTGTCAAAATTGTCAATTTTTGACCTAATGACCAATTATTGACCCAATAAGTCAATCTCTGACTAAAAAGTCAGCCTTGGTCAAAATGGTCAATCATTAACCGATTGACCAACCCATTGACTCAATAGGTCAACTTTTGATTAAAAAGTTAATTTTTGTCATAATAGTCAATTTTTTACCTAAGGACCGCCCCAATGACCCAATAGGTCAACTTCTGACAAAAAAATCAACTTTTGTCAAAATGATCAATCGTTGACCCAATGACCAACCCATTGACCTAATAAATTAACTTTCTACAAAAAAGTCAATTTTGGTCAAAATAGTAAATTTTTGACTAAATAACCAATTATTGACTCAATAAGCCAAACTCTGACCAAAACGTCAACTTTGGTCAAAATTGTTAATCCTTGACCCAATAACCAAACCATTGACAGAAATTGTCAACTTTTGAGCAAAAAGTCAACTTTGATCAAAATGGTCAATCCTTGACTCAATGACCAACCCATTGACCCTATAAGTCAACTTTTGACCAAAAGGTCAATTTCCATCCAAAATAGTCAATTTTTGACCTAATGAGCACCCATTGACCCAATAGGTCAACTTTTGATAAAAAAGTTAACTTTGGTCAAAATGGTCAATTTCTGACCCAATGACCACAATGGTCAACTTTTGACCAAAAATTTAATTTTGGTGATCACCAATTATAGACCTAATAAGTCAATCTGTGACCAAAAACTCATCGTTGGTCAAAATGATTAATCCATAACCCAATAACAAACCCATTGACCCAATACGTCAACTTTTGACCAAAAAGTCAATTTTGGTCAAAATCATCAATTTCCAACACAATGACCAACAATTGACCCAATGAGTCAACTTTTGACCAAAAAGTCAACTTTGGTCAAAATTGTCAATTAACGACCCAATTACCAACCCATTGACGCAATAGGTCAACTTTTGACCAAGAAGGGAACTTTGGTCAAAATGGTCAAATCATAACCCAATGACCACTCATTGACCCAATAGGTCAACTTTTGACCAAAAAGTCAGTTTTGGTCAAAATAGTCAATTTTTGACCTAACAACTAATTATTGACTCAATAACTCAATCTCTGAATAGAAAGTCAACTTTGGTCAAAATGGTCAATCCTTGACTCAAAGACCAACCCATTGACCCAACAGTTCAACTTCTAACCAAAAAGTCAACTTAGGTCAAATGTTCAATTCTTGACCCAATGACCAACTAATTGACCAGATATGTCAACTTTTGACCAAAAAGCTAATTTTGGTCAAAATAGTCATTTATTGACTTAATGACCAATTATTGACCCAATAAGTCAATCTCTGACAAAAAAGTCAACTTTTGTCATAATGGTTAATCCTTGACCCAATGACCAACCCATTGACCCAAGAGTTCAACTTTTGACCAAACAGTCAACTTTGGTCAAAATGGTTATTCCTTGACCCAATGGCCAACCCGTTGACCTAATAGGTCAACTTTTGACCAAAAAGATAGTTTTGGTCAAAATAGTTAAATTTTGACCTAATAACCACCCATTGACCCAATAAGTCAACTTTGGTCAAAATGATCAATCGTAGACCCAATGACAAACCCATAGACCCAATATATTAACTTTCTAACAAAAAGTCAATTTTGGTTGAAATAGTTAATTTTTGACCTAATAATCAATTATTGACCCTATAAGCCAATCTCTGACCAAAACAGTAACTTTGGTCAAAATGGTCAATCTTTGACCCAATGACCAACCCATTGACCCAATATGTCAAGTTTTGACCAAAAACTCAACTTTGGTCAAAATGGTCAATACTTGACCCAATGACCAACTAATTGATCCAGTAAGTTAATCTCTGACCAAAAAGTCAACTTTAGTCAAAATGGTCAATCCTTGACGCATTGACCAACCCATTGACCCAATAGGTCAACTTTTGACCAAAATGTTAACTTTGGTCAAAATGGCCAATCCTTAACCCAATGAACAACCTATTGACCTAATAGAACAACTTTTGAACAAAAAGTCAATTTTGGTCAAAGTACTCAATTTTGACCTAATGACTAATTATTGACCCAATAAGTCCATCTCTGACTAAAGCCAACTTTGGTCAAAATGATTAATTTTTGACCCAATGATCAACCCATGACTCTATAGGTCAACTTTTGACCAAAAAGTCAACTTTGGTCAAAATGGTAAATCCTTGACCCAATGGCCAACTCATTGACCCAGTATATCAACTTTTGACCAAAAAGTAAATTTATGACCTAATGATCAATTATTAACCTAATAGGTCAACTTTTGACCAAAATGTCAACTTTGCTCAAAATGGTCTATATTTGACCCAATGACCAACCCACTGACCCAATAGGTCAACTTTTGACCAAAATGTTAACTTTCCCCAAAATGGTCAATCCTTGACCCAATGACCAACCCATTGATCCAAAATGTCAGCTTTTCACAAAAAAATTTAATTTTTATCACAATTGTCAATTTTTGACCTAATGACCACCTCATTGACCTAATAGTTCAACTTTTGACCAAAAAGTCAACTTTAGTCAAAATAGTCAATTTCTGACAAAATGACCTCCCCATTGACCCAAAGGGTCAATTTTTGACAAAAAATTCAACTTTGGTTAAAATAATCAATTTTTGACCTAATGACAAATTATTGACAAAATAGGTCAACTTTTGACCTAAATGTCAATTTTGATCAAAATGCTTTATCTTAGACCCAATGACCAACCAATTTACCCAATGGGTCAACTTTTGACCAAAAAGTTAACTTTGGCCAAAATGGTCAATCCTTCACCCAATGACCAACCCATTGACCCAATATGTTAACTTTCAATTAAAAAAGTCAATTTTTGACCTAATGACCACCACATCGACCTAAATAGGTGAACTTTTGACCAAAAAGTCAACTTTGGCCAAAATTGTCAATTTCTAGCATAATGACTATGTCCACTCCATTGACCCAACGGGTCAACATTTCACCAAAAGCTCAATTTTGGTCAAAATAATCAATTTATGACCTAATGACAAATTATTGACCAAATAGGTTAATTATTGACCTAAATTTCAACTTTGATCAAAATGGTCTTTCCTTGATCCAATGACCAACCCATTAACCCAATAGATCAACTTTTGACCTAATGACCACCTCATTGACCTAAATATGTTAACTTTTGACCGAAAGTCAACTTTGGTCAAAATGGTCAATTTCTGACACAATGAGCACCCCATTAACCCAATGGGTCAACTTTTGATCAAAAAGTCAATTTTGGTCAAAATGGTTAATTCTTGACCCGATGACCAACTCATTGACCCGAAAGGTTAACTTTTGACCTAAAAGTTAATTTTGGTTAAAATGGTCAATTTCTATCCCAACGACCACCTCGTTGACCCAATGGGTTTATTTTTGACCAAAAATTCAATATTGGTCACAAAAGTCAATTTTTGACCTAATGACCAATTATTGACCCAAAAAGTCAACTTTGGTCAAAATGGTCAATCCTTGACCAAATGACCAACCTAAAGACCCAATTGGTCAACTTTTGATCAACAAGTCAATTTTGGTCAAAATGGTCAATTTCTGACCCAATGACCAACCCATTGACCCAATAGCTCAACTTTTGACCAAAAAGTCAACTTTGGCCAATATGGTCAATCCTTGACCCATTGACCAACCCATTGACCCTATAAGACAACTTCTGACCCAAAAGTGAATTTTTGTTAAAATTGTCAAATTTTGACCTAGTAACCACCTCATTGACCTAAATAGGTCAATTTTTGACGAAAAAGTCAACTTTTGTCTAAATGGTAAATCCTTGACCTAATGACAAACCCATTGACCCAATAGGTCAACTTTTGACCAAAAAGTCAACATTGGACAAAATGGTCAATTCTTGACCCGAACACCAACCCATTGACCTATTAGGTCAACTTTTGACCAAAAATCAAACTCTGGTCACAATAATCAATTTTTGGCGTAATGACCAATTGTTGACCTAATAGGTCAACTTTTGACCTAAATGTCAACTTTGATCAAAATAGTCTATCCTTGACCCATTGACCAACCAATTGACCAAATAAGTTATGTTTTGACCAAAAAGTTAACTTTGACAAAAAATGGTCAATCGTTGACCCAATGACCAATTCATTGACCCAATTGGTCAACGTTTGACCAAAAACTCAATTTATGATCTAACGACCACCTCATTGACCTAAATAAGTCAACTTTTGACCAAGAAGTCAACTTTAGTCAAAATGGTCAATTTCTGACACAATAACCACCTCATTAACCCCAAAGGGTCAATTTTTGACCAAAAATTAATTTGGTCAAAATAATCAATCTTTTTACCTAATGACCAATTATTGACCCAATTAGTCAATTTATGACAAAAAAGTCAACTATGGTCAAAATGTTCAATAATTTACCCAGTGACCAACCTATTGACCCAAATGGTCAACTTTTGACCAAATAGTCAACTTTAGTCAAAATGATCAATTTTTGACCCAATGACCAACCCATTGACCCAATAGGTCAACTTTATAACAAAAGATCGATTCTTGGTCATAATAGTCAACTTTGATCTAATAACCAATTATCGATCTAATAAGTCATTCTTTGCCAAAACCTAACTTTGGTCGAAATGGTCAATCCTTGACCCATTGACTAAATCATCGACTCTAATAGGTCAACTTTTGACTAAAAGTCAATTTTAGTCAAAATCGTCAATTTCTACTGACAACGACCACCTATCAATCTCGATGAGTTAACTTTGACTAAAAAGTCAACTTTGGTCAAAATGATCAATTTCCGACCCAATTACCAACCCATCGACCCAATAGTGTAATCTTTCGACCAAGAAGTTAACTTTGGTCAAAATGGTCAATTCTTGACCCAATGACCAACTTATCGACCCAACAGTTAACGTCGACCAAAAAGTCGATTGGGTGAAAATAGTCAATTTGTGACCGAATGACCAATTATTGACCCAATAAGTTAATCTCTCACTGAAAGGTTAACTTTGGTCAAAATGGTCAATCCTTGACCCAATAAACAACTCATTGATCCAATAGGTCAACTTCTAACTAAAAAGTTAACTTTAGTTAAAATGGTTAATTCTTGACCCAAATAGGTCAACTTTCGACCAAAAAGCTAATTTTAGCCAAAATAGTCATTTGGTGACCAAATGACCAATTATTGACCGAATAAGTCAATCTCTGACCAAAAAATCAATTTTTGTCATAATGGTCAATCTTTTACCCATTGACCCAAGAGTTCGACTTTTGACCAAACAGTCAACTTTGGCCAAAATGGTCGTTCACTGACTCAATGACCGACCCATTGACCCACTTCAGTCGACCGAATAGATAGTTTTGATCAAAATAGTTAAATATCGACCTAATGACCAGCCCATCGACCTAATATGTCAACTCCGGTCAAAATGATCAATCGTCGACCCAATGACCAGCCCATGAACCAAATATATCGACTTTCTCCCAAAAGTCGATTTTGGTCATAATTGAAAGATTTTTAACCTAATAATCGATTATCGACCCAATAAGCCAATCTCACGAGCAAAACGTCGACTTTGGTCAAAATGGTCGATACTTTGCCCAATGACCAACCCATTGACCCAATATGTCAACTTTTGAGCAAAAACTCAACTTTGGTCAAAATGGTCAATCCTTGACCAATTGACCAACACATTGACCCAACAAGTCAATCTCTGACTAAAAAAGTCAACTTTAGTCAAAATGGTCAATCCTTGATGTAATGACCAACCCATTGACCCATTAGGTCTTTTGAACAAAAAGTCAACTTTAGTCAAAATGACCAATCCTTAACCCAATGAACAACCCATTGACCTAATAGGACAAATTTTGAACAAAATGTAAATTTTAGTCAATTTTGACCGAATGACCAATTATTGTCCTAATAAGTCAATCTCTGACTAAAAAATCAACTTTGGTCAAAATAGTCAATTTCTGACCCAAATATCAACCCACGACCCAAAAGGTCAACTTTTGACCAAAAAGTCAACTTTGGTCAAAATGGTAAATCCTTGACCCAATGACCAACCCAATAGATCAAATTTTTACCGAAAAGTCAATTTATGACAAAATGACCAATTATTGACCTAATAGGTCAACTTTTGATCTAAATGTTAACTTTGGTCAAAATGTTCTATCTTTGACCCAATGACCAACCCTTTGACCCAATAGGTCAACTTTTGACCTAAAAGTTAACTTTGGCTGAAATGGTTAATCCTTAACCCAATGTCGATCCCATTGACCCAATTAGACTACTTTTGACTAAAAAAGTTAATTTTTGTCAAAATTGTCAATTTTTTACCTTATGACTACATCATTGACCTAAATAGGTCAACTTTTAACCAAAAAGTCAACTTTGGTTAAAATGATCAATTTCTGACACAATGACTGACCCTATTGACCTAATGGGTCGACTTTCGACTCGTAAATTCAATTTTGCTCAAAATAATCAATTTTTTACCTAATGACCAATTATTGATCCAATAAGTCAACTTTTGACCTAAATGTCAATTTTGATCAAAATGGTTTATCCAAAACCCAACGACCAACCCATTGACCTTATAAGCCAACTTTTGACAAAAAAGTTAACTTTGGCCAAAATGGTCAATCCTTAACCAAATGACCAACCCATTGACCCAATAGGTCAACTTTTGATTAAAAAAGTCCATTTTTGATCGAATGACCATCACATCGACCTAAATAGGTAAACTTTTGGCAAAAAAAGTCAACTTTGGTAAAAATGGTTAATTTCTGACACAATGAATATGACCACTCCATTGACCCAATAGGTCAACTTTTCACCAAAAATTTAATTTTGATCAAAATAATTAATTTATGACCTAATGACCAATTATTGACCCAATAGGTCAACTATTGACCTATATTTAAACTTTGATCAAAATGGTTTATCCTTGACCCAATGACCAACCCATTAACCCAATAGGTCAACTTTTGACCTAACGACCACCTTATTGACCTAAATATTTCAACTTTTTACCAAAAAGTCAACTATTGTCAAAATGGTCAATTTCTGACACAAATATCCCCATTAACCTAATGGGTCAACTTTTGACCCAAAAGTCAACTTTGGCCAAAATGATCAATTTCTTGACCCGATGACAACCCAATTGATCCTATAAGTCAACTTTTGACCAAAAAGATAATTTTGGCCAAGATGATCAATTTCTGACCCAGTTACCAACCCATTGACCTAATGGGTTAACTTTTGACCGAAAAATTTAATTATGGTCAAAATAGTCAATTTTTTTACCAAAAGACCAATTATTGACCCAATAAATCAATTTCTAACAAAAAAGTCAACTTTGGTAATAATTGTTAATCCTTGACCCAATGACCAACCTATTGACCCAATTGGTCAACTTTTGACTAAGTCAATTTTGGTCAAAAAGGTCAATTTCTGACCCAACAACCAACCCATTGACCCAATAGGTCAACTTTTGACCAAAAAGTCAACTTTGGCCAAAATGGTCAATCCTTGACCCAATGACCAATCCATTGACCCATTAGGCCAACTATTGACCCAAAAGTCAATTTTTGTTAAAATTGTCAATTTTTGACCTAATGACCACCTCCTTGACCTAAATAGGTTAACTTTGACCAAAAAGTCAACTTTTATCTAAATGGTCAATTCCTGACCCAATGACCAACCCACTGACCAAATAGGTCAACTTTTAACAAAAAGTCAACTTCGGACAAAATTGGCCATTCTTAACCCAAAGGCCAACCCATTGACCCAAGAGTTTGACTTTTGACCAAACATTCAACTTTGGCCAAAATGGTCGTTCACTGACTCAATGACCAACCCATTGACCCACTAGGTCAACCAAATAGATAGTTTTGATCAAAATAGTTAAATATTGACCTAATGACCACCCATTGACCTAATATGTCAACTTTGGTCAAAATGATCAATCGTTGACCCAATGACCAACCCATGGACCCAATATATCAACTTTCTCCCAAAAAGTCAATTTTGGTCATAATTGTTAATTTTTAACCTAATAATCAATTATTGACCCAATAAGCCAATCTCTAAGCAAAACGTCAACTTTGGTCAAAATGGTCAATACTTCACCCAATGACCAACCCATTGACCCAATATGTCAACTTTTTAGCAAAAACTCAACTTTGGTCAAAATGGTCAATCCTTGACCAATTGACCAACACATTGACCCAACAAGTCAATCTCTGACTAAAAAAGTCAAATTTAGTCAAAATGGTCAATCCTTGATGTAAAGACCAACCCATTGACCCATTAGGTGTTTTGAACAAAAAGTCAACTTTAGTCAAATCCTTAACCCAATGAACAGCCCATTAACCTAATACGACAAATTTTGAACAAAATGTAAATTTTGGTCAAAATAGTCAATTTTGACCGAATGACCAATTATTGTCCTAATAAGTCAATCTCTGACTAAAAAATCAACTTTCATCAAAATGGTCAATTTCTGACCCAAATATCAACCCACGACCTAATAGGTCAACTTTTGACCAAAAAGTCAACTTCGGTCAAAATGGTCAATCCTTGACCCAATGAACAACCCAATAGATCAAATTTTTACCAAAAAGTCAATTTATGACCAAATGACCAATTATTGACCTAATAGGTCAACTTTTGACCTAAATGTTAACTTTGGTCAAAATGTTCTATCATTGAACCAATGGCCAACCCTTCAATCCAATAGGTCAACTTTTGACCTAAAAATTAACTTTGGCTGAAATGGTTAATCCTTAACCCAATGTCGATCCCATTGACCCAATTAGACTACTTTTGACTAAAAAAGTTAATTTTTGTCAAAATTGTCAATTTTTTACCTTATGACTACATCATTGACCTTAATATGTCAACTTTTAACCAAAAAGTCAACTTTGGTTAAAATGATCAATTTCTGACACAATGACCACCCCATTGACCAAATGGGTCAACTTTTGACCAGAAATTCAATTTTGCTCAAAATAATCAATTTTTTACCTAATGACCAATTATTGATCCAATAGGTCAACTTTTGACCTAAATGTCAATTTTGATCAAAATGGTTTATCCAAAACCCAAAGACCAACCCATAGACCTTATAAGCCAACTTTTGACAAAAAAGTTAACTTTGGCCAAAATGGTCAATCCTTGACCCATTGACCCAATAGGTCAACTTTCGATTAAAAAAGTCAATTTTTGACCTAATGATCATCTCATCGACCTAGATAGGTAAACTTTAGGCAAAAAAAGTCAACTTTGGTAAAAATGGTTAATTTCTGACACAATGACTATGACCACTCCATTGACCCAATAGGTCAACTTCTGACCAAAAATGTAATTTTGATCAAAATAATTAATTTATGACCTAATGACCAATTATTTACCCAATAGGTCAACTATTGACCTATATTTAAACTTTGATCAAAATGGTTTATCCTTGACCCAATGACCAACCCATTAACCCAATAGGTCAACTTTTGTCCTAACGACCACCTTATTGACCTAAATAGGTCAACTTTTTACCAAAAAGTCAACTATTGTCAAAATGGTCAATTTCTGACACAAATATCCCCATTAACCTAATGGGTCAACTTTTGACCCAAAAGTCAATTTTAGCCAAAATGATCAATTTCTTGACCCGATGACAACCTAATTGATCCAATAAGTCAACTTTTGACCAAAAAGACAACTTTGGCCAAGATGATCAATTTCTGACAAAGTGACCACCCCGTTGACCTAATGGGTTAACTTTTGACCAAAAAATTCAATTATGGTCAAAATAGTCAATTTTTTACCAAAAGACCAATTATTGACCCAATAAATCAATTTCTAACAAAAAAGTCAACTTTGGTAAAATTTGTTAATCCTTGACCCAATGACTATCCCATTGACCCAATAGGTCTACTTTTGACTAAGTCAATTTTTGTCAAAAAGGTCAATTTCTGACCCAACGACCAACCCATTGACCCAATAGGTCAACTTTTGACCAAAATGTCAACTTTGGCCAAAATGGTCAATCCTTGACTCAATGACCAATCCATCGAATCCATTAGGTCAACTATCAATCCAAAAGTCAATTTTTGTTAAAATTGTCAATTTTCGACCTAATGACCACCCTCCTTGACCTAAATAGGTCAACTTTGACCAAAAAGTCAACTTTTATCTAAATGGTCAATTCCTGACCCAATGACCAACCCACTGACCCAATAGGTCAACTTTAAACAAAAAGTCAACTTCGGACAAAATGGTCCATTCTTAACCAAAAGGCCAACCCATTGTCCCATTAGGTCAACTTTTGACCAAAAAGCCAACTTTGTCACAACATCATTTTTGGCCTAATGACCAATTGTTGACCTATTAGGTTAACTTTTGACCTAAATGTCAACTTAAATCAAAATAGTTTATTCATGACCCAATAGCCAACCCATTGACGCAATAGGTTAATTTTTGACCAAAAATTTAACTTTGGCCAAAATAGTCAATCATTGACCCAATATAGGCCAAAAAAGTCAACTTTGGTAAAAATGGTTAATTTCTGACACAATGACTATGACCACTCCATTGACCCAATTGGTCAACTTTTCACCAAAAATTTAATTTTGATCAAAATAATTAATTTATGACCTAATGACCAATTATTGACCCAATAGGTCAACTATTGACCTATATTTAAACTTTGATCAAAATGGTTTATCCTTATCCCAATGACCAACCCATTAACCCAATAGGTCAACTTTTGTCCTAACGACCACCTTATTGACCTAAATAAAGTCAACTTTTTACCAAAAAGTCAACTATCATCAAAATGGTCAATTTTGACACAAATATCCCCATTAACCTAATGGGTCAACTTTTGACCCAAAAGTCAACTTTGGCCAAAATGATCAATTTCTTGACCCGATGACAACCCAATTGATCCAATAAGTCAACTTTTGACCAAAAAGACAACTTTGGCCAAGATGATCAATTTCTGACCCAGGGACCACCCCGTTGACCTAATGGGTTAACTTTTGACCAAAAAATTCAATTATAGTCAAAATAGTCAATTTTTTACCAAAAGACCAATTATTGACCCAATAAATCAATTTCTGACAAAAAAGTCAACTTTGGTAAAAATTGTTAATCCTTGACCCAATGACCAACCCATTGACCTAATTGGTCAACTTTTGACTAAGTCAATTTTGGTTAAAAAGGTCAATTTCTGACCCAACGACCAACCCGTTGACCCAATAGGTCAACTTTTGACCAAAATGTCAACTTTGGCCAAAATGGTCAATCCTTGACTCAATGACCAATCCATTGACCCATTAGGTCAACTATTGACCCAAAAGTCAATTTTTGTTAAAATTGTCAATTTTTGACCTAATGACCACCTCCTCGACCTAAATAGCTCAACTTCGACCAAAAAGTCAACTTTTATCTAAATGGTCAATTCCCGACCCAATGACCAACCCACTCGACCCAATAGGTCAACTTTAAACAAAAAGTCAACTTCGGAAAAAATGGTCCATTCTTAACCCAAAGGCCAACCCATTGTCCCATTAGGTCAACTTTTGACCAAAAAGCCAACTTTGGTCACAATAGTCATTTTTTGGCCTAATGACCAATTGTTGACCTATTAGGTTAACTTTTGACCTAAATGTCAACTTAAATCAAAATAGTTTATGCATGACCCAATAGCCAACCCATTGACGCAATAGGTTAATTTTTGACCAAAAATTTAACTTTGGCCAAAATAGTCAATCATTGACCCAATGACCAACCCATTGACCCAATAGGTCTACTTTTGACCCAAAACTCAATTTTTGACCTAACAACCACCTCATTGACCTAAGTAGGTCAACTTTTGACTAAAAGTCAACTTTGGTCAAAATGGTCAATTTCTGACACAATAATCACGCCATTAACCCAAGGGTCAACTTTTGACCAAAAATTCAATTTTGGTCAAAATAATCAATTTTTAAATTAATCAATTTTTAACGTAATGACCAATTATTGATATAACTAGTCAATTTATGACCAAAAAGTCAACTTTGGTCAAAATGGTCAATCATTGACCCAATGACCAACCTATTGACCTAAAAGGTCAACTTTTGACCAAATAGTCAACTTTGGTTAAAATTATCAATTCTTGACCCAATGACCAACCAATTGACCCAATAGGTCAACTTTTGCCCAAAAAGTCAATTTTGGTCAAAAAAGTCAATTTTTGAATTAATGACCAATTATTGACCCAATAAGTCATTCTCTGACAAAAAAACCAACTTTGGTCAAAATGGTCAATCCTTGACCCATTGACCAACCCATTGACCCAATAGGTCAACTTTTGACAAAAAAGTCAATATTGGTCAAATTGGTCAATCCTTGACCCAATGACTAACCCACTGACCTTATAGGTCTACTTCTGACCAAAAAGTCAATTTTGGTCAAAATAGTCAATTTTTGAATTAATAAAAAAATATTGACCCGATAAGTCAATGTCTGGCAAAAAATTCCACTTTGGTCATAATGGTCAATCCTTGACCCAATGACTAACTCATTGACCCAATAGTTCAGCTTTTGCCCTAACAGTCAACATTGGTCAAAATGGTCATTCCTTAACCCATGACCAAGCGATTAACCTAATAGGTCAACTTTTGACCAAAAGTCAATTTTGGTCAATATAGTCAATTTTAGAATTAATGACCAATTATTGACATAATAAGTCAATCATTGACCAAAAAAATATCTTTGGTCAAAATGGTCAATCCTTGACCTAATGAACAACCCATAGACCCAATAGGTCAACTTTTGAGCAAAAAGTTAACTTTTTTCAAAATTGTCAATCATTTACCTAATGACCTACTCAATTACCCAATAAGTCAACTTTTGTCAAAAAAGTTAATTTTGGTCAAAATAGTCAATTTTTGACCATATGACCACTCATTGATCCAATAGGTCAACTTTTGACCAAAATGTTAACTTTGGTTAAACTGGTCAATTTCTATCCCAATGATCAACACATTAACCCAATAGGTCAAATTTTGATGAAAAAGTCAACTTTGGCCAAAATGTTCAATCCTTAACCCAATACCAACCCATTCCCTTTATAGGTCAACTTTTGACCAAAAAGTCAACTCTGGTAAAAATGATCAATTCTAACCCAATGACCTCCCCGTTGACCCAATGAGTTATCTTTTGACCAAAACTCACTTTTGGTCAAAATAGTCAATTTTTGACCTAATGATAAATTATTAACCCAACAAGTTAATCTCTGACCAAAAAGTCAACTTTGGTCAAAATGGTCAATCCTTGGCCTAATGAAAAACCCATTAACCCAATAGATCAACTTTTGACCAAAAAGTGAATTTTTGTCTAAATAGTCAATTTTTTACATAATGACCACCCATTAACCCAATATGTCAACTGTTGACCAAAAAGTCAACTTTGGAAAAAATAGACATTTTTTTGCTATAATGACCAACCAATTGACCCAATAGATCCAATTTTGACCAAAAAGTCTTTTTCGATCAAAAGGGTCATTTCTTGACCCAATTACTAACTCATTAACCAAATAGGTCAACTTTTGACCAAAAAGTCAACTTTGGTCAAAATAGTCATTTTCCTACCTAATGACCGCCCCGTTGACCCAAAGGGTCAACTTTTGACAAAAAAATTAATTTTTGTCAGAATAATCTATTTTTGACCTAATGACCAATTATTGACCAAATAAGTCAATCTCTGACCAAAAAGTTAACTTTTATCAAAATGCATCAATCCTTTACCTAATGACCTAATAATCAACTTTCGACTCAAAAGTCAACTTTAGTCAAAATGGGTAATCCTTGACCCAATGACCAACCAATTGATCCAATAGGGGAACTTTTGACAAAAAAATCAATTTTGGTCAAAATAGTCCATTTTTAAGATTATGACCAATTCTTCACCTAGAAAGCCATTCTCTGACCAAAATGTCAACATTGGTCTAAATGGTCTATCCTTGACCCAATGACCAACCCATTGACCCAATAGGTCAACTTTTGACTAAAAAGTCAACTTTGGTAAAAATGATCGATCCTTGACCCAATGACCAACCCATTGGCCTAATAGGTCAACTTTTGACCAAAAAGTCATTTTTGGTCAAAATAGTCAATTTTTCAATTAACCACCAATTATTGACCCAATAAGTGAATCTCTGACCAAAAAGTCAACTTTGGTCAAATTGGTCAATCCTTGACCCAATAACAAACACATTGACCCAACCGGTCAACTTTTGACAACATAGTTAATTTTTGTCAAAATAGTTTTTTTTTGTCAAAATAGTTAATTTTTGTCAAAATAGTTAATTTTTGTCAAAATAGTCAATTTTTAACTTAACGACCACCCATTAACCCAGTTGGTCAAGTTTTGACCAAATAGTCAACTTTGGTTAAATTTTGACCCAATGACCAACCCATTGATCCAATAGGTCAACTTTTGACCAAAATGTCATCTTTGGTCAAAATAGTCAATTCTTGACCAAATTACCAACTCGTTGACGAAATAGGTCAATTTTGACCAAATAGGTTAACTTTGGTTAACCTTGGTCAATTTCTGACACAATAACCACCCTGTTGACCCAATGGGTTAACATTTGACTTAAAATTAAATTTTGGTCAAAATAATCAATTTTTGACCTAATGACTAATTTTTGACCCAGTAAGTCAATCTCTGACCAAAAAGTTAGCTTTGATCAAAATTGTCAATCATTGAGCCAATGACAAAGCAATTGACCCAATAGAACAACTTTTAACCAAAAATTTAATTTTGGTCCAAATAATCAATTTGTTGTCAATCATTGAGCCAATGACAAAGCTATTGACCCAATAGTTCAACTTTTAACCAAAAATTTAATTTTGGTCAAAATAATCAATTTTTGACCTAATGACCAATTATAGACCTAATAAGTCAATCACTAAGCAAAAAGTCAACTTTGGTCAAAATGGTCAATCCTTGACCCAATGACCAACCCATTGACCCAATAGGTCAAATTTTGACAAAAAATTCAACTTTGGTAAAAATGGTGAATCCTTGACCTAATAACCAACCCATAAACCCAATAGGTTAACTTTTGACAAAATAGTAAAATTTGGTAAAAATTGTCAATTTTTGACCTAATGACCAATTATTAACCCTGTAAGCCAATCTCTGACAAAAAATTTATCTTTGGTTAAAATGATTAATTTTTAACCCAATGATGAACCCATTGATCCAATAGATCAACTTTTGACCAGAAAGTCAACTTTGGTCAAAATGGTCAATTTATAACCCAATGACCAACCCATTGACCCAATAGGTCAACTTTTGACCAAAAAGTCAACTTTTGTCAAAATGGTCCAACCTTAACCCAATAACCAACCCATTAACCCAATATGTCAACTTTTAACCAAAAAGTCAATTTTGGTCAAAATAGTTAAATTTTGATCTAATGAACCCCATTGACCAATTAGGTCAACTTTTGACTAAAAAGTCAACTTTGGTCAAAATGGTCAATTTTGACCCAATGACCGACAAATTGACCCATTAGTCAACTTTTTACCAAAATGTCTACTTTAGTTAAAATTGTCAATTCTTGACCCAATGACTAACGTATTGATCCAATAAGTCAACTTTTTAACAAAAAGTCAATTTGGGTCAAAATTGTCAATTTTTACCTAATCAGTTATTATTAACCCAATAAGTCGATCTCTGAACAAAAAGTCAACTTAGATCATAATGGTTAATCCTTAACACAATGACAAACCAATTAACCCAATAGGTCAACTTTTAAACAAAAAGTCTACTTTGGTCAAAATGGTAAATGTTTGACCTGATGACCAACATACTGACCCAATAGATCAACTTTTGACCAAAAAGTCAATTTTGGTCAGAATAGTAAAATTTTGACTTAATTACCAATTATTGACCCAATAGCTCAACTTTTGACCAAAAAGTCAACTTTGGTGAAAATGGTCAATCCTTGAACCAATGACCAACCCATTGAGCCAATAAGTCAACTTTTGACCAAAAAGTCAACTTTCGTCAAAATGGTCAATCCTTGACCCAATGACCAAGTCAATGACCCAAAAGGACAACTTTTGATAAAAAAAGTCAATTTTGGTCAAAATTGTCAATTTTTGACCTAATGAACATCTAATTGACCCAAAAGATAAACTTTTTTACCAAAAAGTCAATTTTAGCCAAAATAGTTAATTTTTGACTAAATGACCACCCATTGACCCAAATAGGTCAACTTTTGACGAAAAAGTTAACTTTGGTCAAAATGGTCAATTTTTTACCCAATGACGAACCCATTGACCAAATAAATTAACTTTTGACCAAAAAGTCTTCTTTTGTCAGAATGGTCAATTCTTGACCCAATTACCAACCCATTGACCAAATAGGTCAACTTTTGTCCAAAAAGTCAACTTTGGTCCAAATAGTCATTTTCCTACCTAATGACCACCCCGTTGACCTAATGGGTCAACTTTTAACCAAAAAAATAATTTTGGTCAAAATAATTAATTTTTGACGTAACGACCAAAATAGTCAAATTTTGAATTAAAGACCAATTATTGAAGTAATAGGTCAACTTTTGACCAAAAAGTCAACTTTGGTCAAAAGGGTTAATTTTTGACCAAATGACTAACCCATTGACCCAATAGGTCAACTTTTAACCAAAAAGTCAATTTTTGTCGAAATAGTCAAATTTTAACATAATGACGACCCATTGACCCAATAGATCAACTTTTGACCAAAAAGTCAACTTTGGTCAAAAAGGTCAATTTGTGACCCAATGACCAACCCATTGAGCTAATAGGTCAACTTTTGACCAATAAGTTAATTTTCTTCAAAATTGTCAAATTTTGACCTAATGACCTCCCATTGACAAAATAGGTCAACTTTTGACTAAAAATTCACTTTTAGTCAAAATAGTCAAATTTTGAACTAAGGACCAATTATTGACCTAGTAAGCTAATCTCTGACCAAAAAGTCAATTTTTGGTCAAAATGGTTAATTTTTTATACAATGAAAATCTCATTGACCCAATAGGTCAACTTTTGACCCAAAAGTCAAGCTTGGTCAAAATGGTCAATTTCTAACCCAATGACTGACCTATTGACCCAATAGGTCAACTTTTGACCAAAAAGTCAACTTTGGACAAAATGGTCAAACCTTGACCAAATTACCTACTCATTGACAAAATAGGTCAACTTTTGACCAAAAAGTTAACTTTGGTCAAAATGGTCAATTTCTGACCCAATGACCTCCACATTGACCCAATCGGTTAAATTTTGACCAAAAATTCACTTTTGGTTAAAATAGTCAATTTTTAACCTAATAACCAATTATTGACCCAATAAGTTAATCTTTGACAAAAAAGTCAACTTTGACCAAAAAGGTCAATCCTTGACCCAATGACAAACCCATTGACTAATAGGTCAACTTTTGACCAAAAAGTCAATTTTGGTCAAAATAGTTAATTTTTGACCTAATGACCACCCATTAACCCAAATGGTCAACTTTTGACCAAAAAAAATTCAACTTTGGTATAAATGGACTTTTTTTGACCCAATGACAAATCCATTGACCCAATAGATCAAATTTTGACATAAAAGTCATCTTTAATCAAAATGGTTAATTCTTGACCCAATTACCAACTCAATGACCAAATAGGTCAACTTTTGACCAAAAATTTAATTTTTTTCAAAATAATAAAATTTGACCTAATGACCAATTATTGACCTAATAAGTCAGTCTCTGAACAAAATGTCAACATTGGTCAAAATGGTCAATCCTTGACCTGATGACCAACTCATTGACCCAATAGCTCAACATTTGACCAAAAAGTCAACTTTGGTCCAAATGGGCTATCCTTGACCGAGTGACCAACCCATTGACCCAATAGATTAACTTTTAAACAAAAATTTAATTTTGGTCAAAATAATCAATTTTTTGACCTAATGACTAATTATTGACCTAATAAGTTAATCACTGAGCAAAAAGTCAACTTTGGTCAAAATGGTCAATCGTTGACCCAATGACCATCGCATTGATCCAATATGTCAACTTTTGACCAAAAATTTAACTTTGGTCAAAATGGTCATTCATTGAACCAATAACCAACCCATAAACCCAATAGGTCAACTTTTGACCAAAAACTCAAATTTGGTCAAAATATTCAATTTTTGACCTAATGACCAATTATTGACCCTGTAAGCCAATCTCTGACCAAAAAGTTAACTTTGGTTAAAATGATTAATTTTTCACCCAATGATGAAGCCATTGACCCAACAGGTCAACTTTTGACCCGAATGTCAACTTTGGTCAAAGTGATCAATTTCTGACCTATTAACCAACTCATTAACCCAATAGGTCAACTTTTGACGAAAAAGTCAATTTTTAACCAAAAAGTCAACTTTTGATCAAAAAGTCCACTTTTGTCAAAATGGTCCAACCTTAACCCAATAAAAAACCCATTAACCCAATAGGGCAATTTTTGACCAAAAAGTTAATTTTGTTCAAAATAGTCAAATTTTGACCTAATGAACCCCCGTTGACCAATTAGGTCAACTTTTGACCAAAATGTCAGATTTGGTCAAAATGCTCAATTTTTGACCCAATGACCAACTAAGTGACCCAATAGGTCAACTTCAGCTAAAATGGTCAATTCTTGACCCAATGACTAACCATTGACCCAATAAGTTAACTTTTTGAACAAAAAGTCAATTTGAGTCAAAATAGTCAATTTTTTACCAAATCAGCCATTATTGACCCAATAAGTCAATCTCTGAACAAAAAGTCAACTTAGATCATAATGGTAAAACATTGTCCCAATGACGAACCCATTAACCCAATAGGTCAACTTTTGAACAAAAAGTCAATTTTGGTCAAAATGGTAAATCCTTGACCCAATGACCAACCTACTGACCCAATAGATCAACTTTTGACCAAAAAGTCAATTTTGGTAAGAATAGTAAATTTTTGACTTAATTACCAATTATTGACCCAATAGGTCAACTTTGACCAAAAAGTCAACCTTGGTGAAAATGGTAAATCCTTGAACCAATGACCAACCCATTAAGCCAATATGTAAACTTTTGACCAAAAAGTCAATTTAGGTCAAAATGATCAATCCTTGACCCAATGACCAAGTCATTGACCCAAAAGGTAAAAAAGTCAATTTTGGTCAAAATTGTCAATTTTTAACCAAATTAACACCTCATTGACCCGAAAGGTAAACTTTTTACCAAAAAATCAAATTTGGTCAAAATGGTCAATTTCTGACACAATGACCTATATGTCGGCTTTGGTGAAAATGGTCAATCATTGATCCAATGACCAACCCATTGACCCAATTTGTTTACTTTTGACTAAAAAGTCAACTTTGGCCAAAATGGTTAATCCTTGACCAAATGACCAACCCATTGACCCAATAAGTCAAATTTTGACCAAAAAGTCAATTTTGCTCAAAATTGTCCATTTTTGACCTAAGGATCGCCTCACTGACTTAAAAAGGTCAACTTTTGAACAAAAAGACAACTTTTGACCCATAAGTCAACTTTTGACCAAAAGTCAATTTTGGTCAAAATAGTTAATTTTTGGTCTAATGACCAATTATTGACACAGTAAGCCAATCTCTGACCAAAAAGCCAACTTTGGTCAAAATGTTTGATCCTTGACCCAATGACCAATCCATTGGCCTAATAGGTCAACTTTTGACCAAAAAGTTAATTTTGGTAAAAATAGTCAATTTTTTAATTAATGACCAATTATTGACTTAATAAGTCAATCTCTGACCAAAAAGTCAACTTTGGCCAAAAAGAACAATCCTTGACCCAGTGACAAAGGCATTGACCCAATAGGTCAAATTTTGTCCAAAGAGTCAATTTTGGTTAAAAAAGTCAATTTTTTGCCTATGACCACCAATTGACCGAATATGTCAACTTTTGACCAAAAAAGTCAACTTTGGATAAAATGGTCAATTTTTGACCCAATGACCAATCAATTAACCCAATAGGTCAAATTTTGACCAAAAAAGTTATCTTTGGTCAAAATGGTCAATTCTTCACCAAATTACCATCTCATTGACCAAATATGTCAACTTTCGATCAAAAAGTCAACTTTGGTCAAAATGGTCAATTTCTGACCCAATGATCATTCCGTTAACCCAATGAGTTAACTTTTGACCAAAAATTCAATTTTGGTTAACATAAGCAATTTTCGACCTAATGACCCAATTATCGACCCAATAAGTTAATCTCCGAACAAAAAGTCAACTTTAGTCATAATGGATCAATCTTCGACCCAATGACAAACCCATCAACCCAATAGTCAACTTTCGACAAAAAAGGCAATTTTGGTAAAAATTGTCATTCCTTGACCCAATGAACAACCCATTGACCCAATAGGTCAACTTTTGACCAAAAAGTCAATTTTCATCAAAACAATTTATGTTTTACCTAATGACTACCCCATTGACCCAATAGGTCAACTTTTGACAAAAAAGTTAAGCTTGGTCAAAATTACCAATTTCTGACCCATTGAAGAACCCATTGACCGAATAGGTCAACTTTCACAAAAAGTCAAATTTGGTCAAAATCGTCAATTTCTGACATAATGACCACTCAATTGACCCAACGGATTTACTTTTGACCAAAAATTAAATTTTGGTCAAAATGAACAATCTTTTACTAAAATAGTTAATTTTTGAATTAATGACCAAAATAGTCAATCTCTGACCAAAAAGTCAACTTTCGTCGAAATGGTCAATCTCTTACTCAATGACGAACCGATTGACCCAATAGGTCAACTTTTGAACAAAAAGTCAACTTTGGTCAAAATGGTCAATCCTTGACCCAATGACTAACCCATTGACCCAATAGATCAACTTTTGAACAAAAAGTTAATTTTTGTCAAAATTATCAATTTTTATTTCAGGACCACCCCATTAACACAAAAAGTCAACTTTTGACCAAAAGTCATCTTTGGTTAAAATTGTCAATTTTTGACCCAATGATAAACACATTGACCAAATAGGTCAACTTTTGACCAAAAAGTCATTTTTGGTCAAAATGGTCAATATCTGACCCAATGATCACCCCGTAGACCTAATGGTTTAAACTTTAAAGTAGTCAAATTTTGACAAAATGACCAATTATAGACCCAATAACTTAATATCTGAACAAAAAGTCAATTTTGGTCAAAATGGTCAATCCTTGACCCAATGACCAGCCCATTGACCTAATAGGTTAACTTTTGATCAAAAAATCAACTTTAGTCAAAATGGTCAATGCTTGACCCATTGACCAACATATTAACCCAATAGGTCAACTATTGACCAAAAAGTCAAATTTGGTCAAAATAGTCAGTTTCTGTCCTAATGACCAACCAATATACCCAATAGGTCAACTTTTGACCAAAATGTCAGCTTTGGTCAAAATGATCAATCCTTGACCCAATGACAAACCCATTGACCCAATCGATCTACTTTTGAACAAAAAGTTAGTTTTGGTCAAAATTATCAATTTTTGATTTAATGACCACCCCATTATCCCAACAAGTCAAATTTTGACCAAAAAGTCATCTTTTGTTAAAATGATCAATTCTTGACCCAATGACCAACTCATTGACCAAAAAAGTCAACTTTGGTCAAAATTGTCAATATCTGACCCAATGACCACCCCGTTAACCTAATGGTTCAACTTTTGACCAAAAAATCAATTTTGGTCAAAGTAGTCAAATTTTGACCTAATGACCAATTATTGACCCAATAAGTCAATCTTTGAACAAAAAGTCAACTTTGGTCAAAATGGTCAAACCTTGACCCAATGACCAGCCCATTGACATAATAAGTCAACTTTTGACCAAAAAGATAACTTTAGTCAAAATGGTTAATCCTTGACCCAATGACCAACATATTCACCCAATAGGTTAAATTTTGGACCAAAAAGTCAATTTTGGTCAAAATTGTCAGTTTTTGACCTTAGGACCACCCATTGACACAATAGGTCAAGTTTTGACCAAAACGTTAATTTTGGTTAAAATTGCCAATTTTTAACATAATGACCACCCCATTATCCCAATATGTCAAGTTTTGACCAAAAAGTCAAGTTTGGTCAAAATGGACAATTTCTGACCCAATGACCAACCCTTTGACCCAATGGGTCAACTTTTGACCAAAAAGTCAACATTGCTCAAAATCGTAAATCCTTAACCCAATGACTAACCCACATACCCAATAGATCGAACTTTGACCAAAAAGTCAATTTTGGTCAAAATAGTCAATTTTTGACCAAATGACCATCCAATTGACCCAATAGGTCAACTTTTGACCAAAAAAGTTAACTTTGGTCAAAATGGTCATTTTCTGACTCAATGACCACCCCGTTGACCTAATAGGTCAACTTTTGACCAAAGATTTAATTTTGCTCAAAATAGTTAATTTTTGACTCAATGACCAATTATTGAGCCAATAAGTTAATCTTTGACCAAAAAAGTCAACTTTGGTCAAAATAGTTCATCAATGACCCAATGACCAACCCATTGACCTAACAGGTCACTTTTGACCAAAAAGTCAACTTTTGTTAAACATTGACCCAATATGTCAATTTTTAACCAAAAAGTCAATTTTGCTCAAAATTGTCAATTTTTGACCTAATGATTACACATTGACCCACAGTCAACTTTTGAACAAAAGTCAAGTTTGGTCAAAAAGTCAAGTTTGGTCAAAATAGTAAATCCTTGACCCAGTGACCAACCCACTGACCCAATTGATCGACTTTTGACCAAAAAGCCAATTTTGGTCAAAATAGTCAATTTTTACTTAATAACCAGTTATTGACCCAAGAAGTTAACTTTGGACAAAAAAGTCAACAATTGTTAAAATGGTCATTCCTCGACCCAATAACCAACCTAAGAGATCAACTTTTGACCAAAAAGTTAATTTTGGTCAAAATAGTTAATTTTTAAATTAATGACCAATTATTGACCCAATAAGTAAATCTCTGACCAAAAAGTCAATTTTGGTCAAAATGACTAATCCTTTACCCAATGAACAACCCATTGACCCAATAGGGCAACTTTTGAGCAAAAGGTTAACTTTGGTAATAATGGTCAATCCTTGACCCAAGGAAAAATTCATTTACCTAAGAGGTCAACTTTTGACCAAAAAGTCAATTTTGGTCAAAATTCTCAATTTTGGCCAAAATAGTCAATTTTTTACCTAATGACCACTCATTGACCCAATCGGTCAATTTTTGACCGAAAAGTTAATTTTGGTATAATTGGTCATTTTCTGACAGAATGACCAACCCATTGACCCAATTTACCAACTTTTAACCAAAAAGATATTTTTGGTCAAAATGGTCAATTTTTGACTCAATGACCAACTCATTGACCAAATAGGTCAATTTTTGACCAAAAAGTGAACTTTTTTCAAAATGGTCAATTTCTGACCTAATGACCACCCCGTTGACCCAATGTGTCAACTTTTGAGCAAAAATTTATTTTTTGTCAAAATAGTCAATTTTTAACATAATGACCAATTATTGACCCAATAAGTTAATCTCTGACTAAAAAGTCAACTTTGGTCAAAATGGTTAATAATTAACTGAATGACCAACCCATTGACCCGATAGGTCAACTTTTGACCAAAATCTCAAATTTTGTCATAATAGTCAATTTTTTACCTAATGACCGCCCCATTTACCCAAGAGGTCAATTTCTGACAAAAAAATCAACTTTGGTCAAAATGATCTATCGTTGACCCAATGACCACCCCAGTGACCCAATATATTAACTTTCTTCAGAAAAGTTAATTTTGGTTAAAATAGTAAATTTTTGACTAAATAACCAATTATTGACTCAATAAATCAAACTCTGACCAAAACGCCAACTTTGGTCAAAATTGTCAATCCTTGACCCAATAACCAAACCATTGACCCAATATGTCGACTTTTGAGCAAAAAGTCAACTTTGGTCAAAACGATCAATCCTTAACCCAATGATCAACCCATTGACCCTATAGGTTAACTTTTGACCAAAGGTCAATTTCGGTGAAAATTATTCAATTTTTGACCTAATGACCACCCATTGAGCCAATAGGTCAACTTTCGATCAAAAAGTTAACTTTGGTCAAAATGGTCAATTTCTGACCCAATGACCAACCCATTGATCTAATAGATCAACTTTTGACCAAAAAGTCTCGTATGGTTATAATGGTCAATTTCTGACCCAATAACCACCCAATTGACCCAATGGATCAACTTTTGACCAAAAATTAAATTTTGGTCAAAAAAGTCAATTTTTGACTTGATCACCAATTATAGACCCAATAAGTCAATCTCTGACCAAAAATTCATCTTTGGTCAAAATGATCAATCCTTGACCCAATGACAAACCCATTGACCCAATATGTCAACTTTTGACCAAAAAGTCATATTTAGCCAAAATCGTCAATTTCCGACACAATGACCACCCATTGACCCAAACAGTTAACTTTTAAAAAAAAACTCAACTTTGGTCAAAATGGTCAATTAACGACCCAATTATCAACCTATTGACCCAATAGTCAACTTTTGAACAAGAAGAGAACTTTGGTCAAAATGGTCAATTCTTGACCCAATGACCAACTCATTGACCTAATAGATCAACTTTTGACCAAAAAGTCAGTTTTGGTCAAAATATTCAATTTTTGACCAAACAACCAATTATTGACTCAATAACTCAATCTTTGAATAAAAAGTCAACTTTGGTCAAAATGGTCAATCCTTAACCCAAAGATCAACCTATTGACCCAATAGTTTAACTTCTAACCAAAAAGTCAATTTAGGTCAAAATGATCAGTTCTTGACCCAATGACCAACTCATTGACCAAATAGGTCAACTTTTGACCAAAAAGCCAATTTTTGTCAAAATAGTCATTTATTAACCTAATCACCAATTATCGGCCCAATAAGTCAATCTCTGACAAAAAAAGTCAACTTTTGTCATAATGGTCAATCCTTGACCCAATGACCAACCCATTTACCCAAAAGTTCAACTTTTAACCAAACAATCAACTTTGGTCAAAAGGGTCATTCCTTGACCCAATGACCAACCCATTAACCCAATAGGTCAACTATTGACCAAAAAGTTAAATTTTGTCAAAATAGTGGGTTTCTGTCCTAATGCCAACCAATTGACCCAATAGGTCAACTTTTAACCAAAATGTCTGCTTTGGTCAAAATGATTAACCCTTGACCCAATGACCAACCCATTGACCCAATCAATCTACTTTTGAACAAAATGTTAGTTTTGGTCAAAATTATCAATTTTTGATTTAATGACCAACCCCATTAACCCAAGAAGTCAAATTTTGAACAAAAAGTCATCTTTTGTTAAAATGATCAATTCTTGACCTAATGACCAACTCATTAACCAAAATGTCAACTTTGGTCAAAATGTTCAATATCTGACCCAATGACCACCCCGTTGACCCAATGGTTCAACCTTTGACCAAAAATTCAATTTTGGTCAAAGTAGTCAAATTTTGACCTAATGACCAATTATTGACCCAATAAGTCAATCTCTGAACAAAAAGTCAACTTTGGTCAAAATAATCAAACCTTGACCCAATGACCAGCCCATTGAAATAATAGGTCAACTTTTGACCAAAAAGTCAACTTTAGTCAAAAAGGTCAATTCTTGAGCCAATGACCAACATAAAATTGTCAGTTTTTGACCTAAGGACCACCCATTGACACAATAGGTTATCTTTTGACCAAAAAGTTAATTTTGGTTAAAATTGCCAATTTTTAACATAAAGACCATCCCATTAACCCAACATGTCAACATTTGACCAAAAAGTCAAGTTTGGTGAAAATGGTCAATTTCTGACCCACTGACCAACCCTTTGACCCAATGGGTCAACTTTTGACCAAAAAGTCAACTTTGGTCAAAATGGTAAATCCTTGACCTAATGACTAACCCACAGACCCAATAGATCGAATTTTGACCAAAAAGTTAATTTTGGTCAAAATAGTTAATTTATGACCAAATGACCATCCCATTGACCCAACCGGTCAACTTTTGACCAAAAAAGTCAACTTTGGTCAAAATGGTCATTTTCTGACTCAATGACCACCCCGTTGACCCAATGGGTCAATTTTTGACCAAAGATTTAATTTTGCTCAAAATAGTCAATTTTTGATCCAATGACCAATTATTGACCCAATAAGTCAATCTTTGACCAAAAAGTCAACTTTGGTCAAAATAGTTCACCAATGACCCAATGACCAACCCATTGACCTAATAGGTCAACTTTTGACCAAAAAGTCAACTTTCGCCAAACATTGACCCAATAATTCAAATTTTAACAAAAAGTCAATTTTGCTCAAAATAGTCAATTTTTGACCCAATGATTACACATTGACCCAATAGGTCAACTTTTGACCAAAAGTCAAGTTTGGTCAAAAAATCAAGTTTGGTCAAAATGGTAAATCCTTGACCCAATGACCAATCCACTGACCCAATAGATCGACTTTTGACTAAAAAGCCAATTTTTGTCAAAATAGTCAATTTTTCTACTTAATAACAATTATTGACCTAATATGTTAACTTTGGACTAAAAAGTCAACTCTGGTTAAAATGGTCATTCCTCGACCCAATGACCAACCTAATAAGTCAACCTTTGACCAAAAAGTCAATTTTGGTCAAAATAGTTAATTTTTAAATTAATGACCAATTATTGACCCAATAAGTACATCTCTGACCAAAAAGTTAATTTTGGTCAAAATGACCAATCCTTTACCCAATGAGCAACCCATTAACCCAATAGGGCAACTTTTGAGCAAAAGGTTAACTTTGGTCATAATGGTCAATCCTTGACCCAATGAAAAATTCATTTACCCAATAGGTGAACTTTTGACCAAAAAGTCAATTTTGGTCAAAATTGTCAATTTTGGTCAAAATAGTCAATTTTTGACCTAATGACCAATCATTGACCCAATCGGTCAATTTTTGACCAAAAAGTTAATTTTGGTCTAAATGGTCAATTTCTAACCGAATGACTGACCCATTGACCCAATATGCCAACTTTTAACCAAAAAGACATTTTTGGTAAAAACGGACAATTCTTGACCCAATGACCAACTCATTGACCAAATAGGTCAATTTTTGACCAAAAAGTAAACTTTTGTCAAAATGGTCAATTTCTGACCTAATGACCAGCCTGTTGACCCAATGTGTCAACTTTTGAGCAAAAATTCATTTTTTATCAAAATAGTCAATTTTTGACCTAATGACCAACTATTGTCCCAATAAGTCAATCTCTGAGTAAAAAGTCAACTTGGGTCAAAATGATCAATCATTAACTGAATGACCAACCCATTTACCTAATAGGTAAACTTTTGACCAAAAACTCAATTTTTGTCATAATAGTCAATTTTTTACCAAATGACCACCCCATTGACCCAATCGGTCAACTTCTGACAAAAAAAAATCAACTTTGGTCAAAATGATCTATCGTTGACCCAGTGACTACCCCACTAACCCAATATATTAACTTTCTTCAAAAAAGTTAATTTTGGTCAAAATAGTAAATTTTTTACTAAATAACCAATTATTAACTCAATAAGCTAAACTCTGACCAAAACGCCAACTTTGGTCAAAATTGTCAATCCTTGACCCAATGACCAAATCATTGACCCAATATGTCGACTTTTGAGCAAAAAGTCAACTTTGGTCAAAACGATAAATCCTTGACCCAATGACCAACCCATTGACCCTATAGGTCATCTTTTGACCAAAAGGTCAATTTCGGTCCAAAATAGTCAATTTTTGACCTAATGACCACCCATTGAGCCAATAGGTCAACTTTCGATCAAAAAGTCAACTTTAGTCAAAATGGTCAATTTCTGACCCAATGACCGACCCATTGATCTTATAGATCAACTTTTGACCAAAAAGTCAAGTTTGGTTAAAATGGTCAATTTATGACCCAATGACCACCCCGTTGACCCAATGGGTCAACTTTTGACCAAAAAATCAATTTTGGTCAAAAAAGTCAATTTTTGACTTGATCACCAATTATGACCCAATAAGTCAATCTCTGACCAAAAAGTCATCTTTGGTCAAAATGATCAATCCTTGACCCAATGACAAACCCATTAACTCAATATATCAACTTTTTACCAAAAAGTCATATTTAGTCAAAATCGTTAATTTCCGACATAATGACCACCCATTGACCCAAAGAGTCAACTTTCATACAAAAAGTCAACTTTGGTTAAAATGGTCAATTAACGACCCAATTATCAACCTATTGACCCAATAGGTCAACTTTTGACCAAGAAGAGAACTTTGATCAAAATGGTCAATTCTTGACCCAATGACTAACTCATTGACCCAATATATCAACTTTTGACCAAAATGTCAGTTTTGGTTAAAATAGTCAATTTTTGACCAAGCAACCGATTATTGACTCAATAACTCAATCTCTGAATAAAAAGTCAACTTTGGTCAAAATGGCTAATCCTTAACCCAAAGACCAACCCATTGACCCAACAGTTCAAATTCTAACCAAAAAGTCAACTTAGGTCAAAATGATCAATTATTGACCCAATGACCAACTCATTGACCAAATAGGTTAACTTTTGACTAAAAAGCTAATTTTGGTCAAAATAGTCATTTATTGACCTAATGATCAATTATTGACCCAATAAGTCAATCTCTGACAAAAAAGTCAACTTTTGTCACAATGGTCAATACTTGACCCAATGACCAACCCATTGATCCAAGAGTTCAACTTTTAACCAAAGAGTCAACTTTGGTCAAAATGGTCATTCCTTGACTCAATGACCAACCCATTGACCTAATAGGTCAACTTTTGACCAAAGAGACAGTTTTGGCCTAAATAGTTAAATTTTAACCTAATGACCACCCATTGATCCAATATGTCAACTTTAGTCAAAATGATCAATCGTTGACCCAGTGACCAACTCATCGACCCAATATATTAACTTTCTAACAAAAAGTCAATTTTGGTTGAAATAGTTAATTTTTAACCTAATAATCAATTATTGACCCAATAAGCCAATCTCTGACCAAAACGCCAACTATGGTCAAAATGGTCAATCCTTGACCCAAAAACCAACCCATTGACCCAATATGTCAAGTTTTGACCAAAAACTCAACTTAGGTCAAAATGGTCAATACTTGAACCAATGACCAACCTATTGACCCAATATGTCAATCTCTAACCAAAAACTCAACTTTAGTAAAAATGGTCAATCCTTGATGCATTGACCAACCCATTGACCCAATGACCAACCCATTGACCGAATAGGTCAACTTTTGACAGAAAAGTAAACGTTAGTCAAAATGGCCAATCCTTGACCCAATGAACAACCCATTGACCTAACAGGACAACTTTTGAACAAAAAGTCAATTTTGGTTAAAATACTCAATTTTGACCTAATGACCAATTATTGACCAAACAAGTCAATCTCGGACTAAAAAGTTAACTTTGGTGAAAACGATTAATTTCTGACCCAATGATCAACCCATGACCCAATATGTCAACTTTTGACCAAAAAGTCAACTTTGGTCAAAATGGTAAATCTTTGACCCAATGACCAACCCATTGACCTAATAGAGCAACTTTTGACCAAAATGTCTATTTATGACCTAATGACCAATTATTAACCTAATAAGTTAACTTTTTGACCTAAATGTCAACTTTGTTCAAAATGTTCTATCTTTGACCCAATGACCAACCCAATCACCCAATACGCCAACTTTTAACTAAAATGTTATCTTTCACCAAAATGGTCAATCATTGACCCAATGACCAACCCATTGATCCAATATGTCAACTTTTCACTAAACAATTCAATTTTGTCACAACTGTCAATTTTTGACCTAATGATCACCTCATTGACCTAAATAGGTCAACTTTTGACCAAAAAGTAAACTTTGGTCAAAATGGTCAATTTCTGACAAAATGACCTCCCCATTGACCTAGTGGGTCAACTTTTGACAAAAAATTCAATTATGGTCAAAATAATCAATTTTTGACCTAATGACAAATTATTGACAAAATAAGTCAACTTTTGACCTAAATGTCAATTTTGATCAAAAAGGTTTATCTTAGACCCAATGACCAACCCATTGACCCAATAGGTCAACTTTTCACCAAAAAGTTAACCTTGGCCAAAATGGTCAATCCTTGACGCAATGACTAAACCATTGACCCAATAGGTGAAATTTTGATTAAAAAAGTCAATTTTTGACGTAATGACCACCACATCGACCTAAATAGGTCAACTTTTGACCAAAAATGAACTTTGGCAAAAATGGTCAATTTCTAACACAATGACTATGACCACTCCATTGACCCAACGGGTCAACATTTTACCAAAAACTCAATTTTGGACAAAAAATCAATTTATGACCTAATGACAAATTATTGACCCAATAGGTCAACTATTGACCTAAATTTCAACTTTGATCAAAATGGTCTTTCCTTGACCCAATGACCAACCCAAACCCAATAGGTCAACTTTTGACCTGACGACCACTTCATTGACCCAAATATGTCAACTTTTGACCAAAAAGTCAATTTTGGTCAAAATGGTCAATTTCTCACACATTGATCACCCCATTAACCCAATGGGTCAACTTTTGATCAAAAGGTCAACTTTGGTCAAAATGGTTAATTCTTGACCCGATGACCAAATCATTGACCCAATAGGTCAACTTTTGACCTAAAAGTTAATTTTGGTTAAAATGGTCAATTTCTAACCCAATGACCACCCCGTTGACCCAATGGGTCAACTTTCGACCAAAAATTCAATATTGGTCAAAAAGTCAATTTTTGACCTAAAGACCAATTATTGACCCAATAAATCAATTTCTAACAAAAAAAGTCAAATTTGGTTAAAATGGTCAATCTTTGATTAAATAACCAACCCAATGATCATATTGGTTAACATTTGATCAACAAGTCAATTTTGGTCAAAATGGTCAATTTCTGACCCAACGAACAACCCATTGACTGAATAGGTCAACTTTTGACCAAAAAGTCAACTTTGGCCAAAATGGTCAATCCTTGACCCAATAACCAACCCATTGACCCAATAAGTCAACTTTTGACCCAAAAGTCAAATTTTTTTAAATTGTCAAATTTTGACCTAATGACCACCTCATTGATCTAAATAGGTTAACTTTTGACCAAAAAGTTAACTTTTGTCTAAATGGTGAATCCTTGCCCCAATGACAAACCCATTGACCCAATAGGTCAATTTTTGAACAAAAAGTCAACTTTGGACTAAATGGTCAATTCTTGACCTAAAGACCAACCCATTGACCCAATAGGTCAACTTTTGACCAAAAAGCAAACTCTGGTCACAATAGTCAATTTTTGGCCTAATGACCAATTGTTGACCTAATAGGTCAACTTTTGACCTAAATGTCAACTTTGATCAAAATGGTCTATCCTTGACCCATTGACCAACAAATTGACCCTATAGGTTAACTTTTGACCAATAAGTTACCTTTGGAAAAAAATGGTCAATCGTTGACCTAATGACCAATTCATTCACCCAATAGGTCAACGTTTGACCAAAAACTCAATTTCTGATCTGACAACCACCTCATTGACATAAATAAGTCAACTTTTGACCAAAAATTCAACTTTAGTCAAAATGGCCAATTTCTGACATAATAACCACCTAATTAACCCAAAAGGTCAACTTTAACAAAAAATTTAATTTTAGTCAAAATGATCAATTTTTAACCTAATAACCAATTTTTGACCCAATTAATCAATCTATGACAAAAAAGTCAACTTTGGTCAAAATGTTCAATCATTGACCCAGTGTACCTATTGACCCAAAAGGTCAACTTTTGACCAAATTGTCAAATTTAGTCAAAATGGTCAATTTTTTACCCAATGACCTACGAATTGACCCAATAAGTCAACTTTTGACCAAAAAATCAATTTTGGTCAAAAAGTTAATTTTTAACCTCATGACCAATTATTGACCCAGTAAGTCATTCTTTGACCAAAAAATCAACTTTGGTCAAAATGTTCAATCCTTGACCCATTGACCAATCCATTCACCTAATAGGTCAACTTTTGACCAAAAAGTCAATTTTGGTCAAAATCGATAATTTCTGACACAATGACCACCCATTGACCCAATGGGTGAACTTTTGACGAAAAAGTCAACTTTGGTCGAAATGGTCAATTTCTGACCCAATTACCAACTCATTGACCCAATAGGTCAACTTTTGACCAAGAAGTTAACTTTGGTCAAAAAGGTCAATTCTTGACCCAATGACCAACTCATTGACCCAATAAGTTAACTTTTGACCAAAAAGTTAGTTTTGGTCAAAGAACTTTGTGACCGAATGACCAATTATTGACCCAATAAGTCAATCTCTGACTAAATTGTAAACTTTGGTCAAAATCGCCAATCCTTGACCCAATGACCAACCCATTGATCCAATAGGTCAACTTGTAACTAAAAAGTTAACTTTGGTCAAAATGGTCAATTCTTGACTCCAACAGGTCAACTTTCGACCAAAAAGCTAATTTTAGTCAAAATAGTCATTTGGTGACCTAATGACCAATTGTTGACCCAATAAGTCAATTTGTGACCAAAAAGTCAGCTTTCGTCATAATGGTCATTCCTTGACCCAACGACCAACCATTGAACCAATATGTCAACTTTAGTCAAATTAGTTAAATATCGACCTAATGACCACCCATTGACCCAATATGTCAACTTTAGTCAAAATGATCAATTGTTGACCCAATGCCTAACCCATCGACCCAATATATGAACTTTCTACCAAAAAGTCAATTTTGGTCATAATTGTTAATTTTTGACCTAATAATCATTTTTTTACCTAATAAGCCAATCTCTGAGCAAAATGTCAACTTTGGCAAAAGTGGTTAATACTTGACCCAATGACCAGCCCATTGACCCAATATGTCAATTTTTGAGCAAAAACTCAACTTTGGTCGAAATGGTTAATCCTTGACCAATTGACCAACCCATTGACCCAACAAGTCAATCTCTAACTAAAAAAGTCAACTTTAGTCAAAATGGTCAATCCTTGACGCAATGACCAACCCATTGACCAATAGGTCTTTTGACCAAAAAGTTAACTTTGGTCAAAATGTCCAATCCTTAACCCAATGAAGAACCCAATGACCTAATAGGACAACTTTTGAATAAATTGTAAATTTTTGTCAAAATAGTCAATTTTGACCTAATGACCAATTATTGACCCAATAAGTCAATCTCTGACCAAAAAATCAACTTTGGTCAAAATGATCAATTTCTGACCCAAATATCAACCCATGACCCAATAGGTCAACTTTTGACCAAAAAGTCAACTTTGGTCAAATGGTAAATCCTTGACCCAATGACCAACCCATTGACCCAATAGATCAAATTTTTACCAAAAAGTCAATTTATGACCAAATGACCAATTATTGACCTAATAGGTCAACTTTTGACCTAAATGTTGACTTTAGTCAAAATGTTCTATCTTTGACCCAATGACCAACCCATTGACCCAATAGGTCAACTCTTGACCTAAAAGTTAACTTTGACTGAAATGGTTAATTCTTGACCCAATGTCCATCCCATTGAACCAATAAGACAACTTTTGACTAAAAAAGTTAATTTTTGTCAAAATTGTCAATTTTTTACCTAATGACTACATCATTGACCTAAATAAATTAACTTTTGACCAAAAAGTCAACTTTGGTCAAAATGATCAATTTCTGACACAATGACCACCCCATAGACCCAATGGGTCAACTTTTGACCAAAAATTCAATTTTTGTCAAAATAATCAATTTTTGACCTAATGACCAATTACTGACCCAATAGGTCAACTTTTGACCTAATTGTCAATTTTGAGCAAAATAGTTTATCTTAAACCCAATGACCAATCCATTGACCCAATAGGTCAACTTTTGACCAAAAAGTTAACTTTGGCCAAAATGGTCAGTCCTTGACCCAATGACTAACCCATTGACCCAATAGGTCAACTTTTGACTAAAAAGTCAATTTTTGACTAAATGGCCACCTCATCGACCTAAATAGGTCAATTTTGACAAAAAAGTCAACTTTGGTCAAAATGGTTAATTTCTAACACAATAACTATGAACACTCCATTGACCCAATAGGTCAACTTTTGACCAAAAATTCAATTTTGGTCAAAATAATCAATTTATGACCTACTGACCAATTATAAACCCAATAGGTCAACTATTAACCTGTATTTCAACTTTGATTGAAATGGTTTATCGTTGACCCAACCGCCAACTCATTAACTCAATAGGTCAACTTTTGTCCTAACGATCACCTTATTGACCTAAATAGGTCAACTTTTTACCAAAAAGTCAATTTTGGTGAAACTGGTAAATTTCTGACACAAATATCCCCATTAACCCAATGTGCCAACGTTTGACCAAAAAGTGAACTTTGGTCAAAATGGTCAATTCTTGACCCGATGACCAATCCATTGACCCAATAGGTCAACTTTTGACCAAAAAGTCAACTTTGGCTAAAATGATCAATTTTTGACCCAATGACCACCCCGTTGACCCAATGGGTTAACTTTTGACAAAAAATTCAATTATGGTCAAAATAGTAAATTTTTGACCAAAACACGAATTATTGACCCAATTAATCAATTTCTAACAAAGAAGTCAACTTTGGTAAAAATGGTCAATCCTTGACCCAATGACCAACCCATTGACCTAGTTGGTCAACTTTTGACCAACAAGTCAATTTTGGTCAAAAAGTTCAATTTCTGACCCAACGACCAACCCATTGACCGAATAGGTCAACTTTTGACCAAAAAGTTAACTTTGGCCAAAATGGTCAATCGTTGACCCAATGACCAACCCATTGACCCATTTGGTCAACTATTGACCCAAAAGTTATTTTATGTTAAAATTATCAATTTTTGACCTAATGACCACCTCATTGAGCTAAATAGGCAACTTTTGACCAAAAAGTCAACTTTTGTCCAAATGGTCAATTTTTGACCCACTGACCAACCCACTGACCCAATAGGTTAACTTTTGACCAAAAAGTCGATTTTGGACAAAATGGTCAATTCTTATCCCAAAGACCAACCCATTGACCCAATAGATCAACTTTTGACCAAAAAGCCAACTTTGGTCACAATAGTCATTTTTTGGCCTAATAACGAATTGTTGACCTAGTAAGTCAACTTTTGACCTAAACGTCAACTTTAATCAAAATGGTTTATCCTTGATCCAGTAACCAACCCATTGACGCAATAGGTTAATTTTTGACCAAAAAGTTAGCTTTGGCCAAAATAGTAAATCCTTGATCCAGTGACCAACCCATTGACCCAATCGGTCAACATTTGACCAAACACTCATTTTTTGTCAAAATTGTCAATTTTTGACCTAACAACCACCTACCTCATTGACCTAAATAGGTCAACTTTTGACCAAAAAGTCAACTTTTGTCATATTATCAATTTCTGACACAATAACCACCTCATTAACCCAAGGGTCAACTTTTGACGAAAAATTCAATTTTGGTCAAAATAATCAATTTTTAACTTAATGACAAATTATTGACATAATTAGTCAATCTATGACCAAAAAGTCAACTTTGGTCAAAATTGTCAATCATTGACCCAACGACCAACCTATCGACCCAAAAGGTCAACTTTTGACCAAATAGTCAAATTTGATCAAAATTGTCAATTCTTTACCCAATGACTAACCCATTGACCCAATAGGTCAACTTTTGACCAAAAAGTTAATTTTTGACTTAATGACCAATTATTGACCTAGTAAGTCATTCTCCGACTAAAAATCCAACTTTGGTTAAAATGGTCAATCATTGACCCATTAACCAACCCATTGACCCAATAAGGTCAACTTTTGACCAAAAAGTCAATTTTGGTCAAATTGTTCAATCCTTGACCCAATGACTAACCCATTAACCTTATAGGTCTACTTCTGACCAAAAAATTAATATTGGTCAAAACAATCAATTTCTGAATTGATAAAAAAATATTGACCCTATAAGTCAATCTCTGGCAAAAAATTCAACTTTGGTCATAATGGTCAATCCTTGACCCAATGACTAATAGTTCAACTTTTGACCAAACAGTCAACATTGGTCAAAATGGTCATTCCTTGACCTAATGACTAATTGATTGACCTAATAGGTCAACTTTAGACCAAAAGTCAATTTTGGTCAATATAGTCAATTTTAGAATTAATGACCAATTATCAATCTGATAAGTCAATCACTGACCAAAAAATCATCTTTGGTCAAAATGCTCAAACCTTGACTTAATGAACAACCTATAGACCCAATAGGTCAACTTTTAAGAAAAAAGTCAACTTTTGTCAAAATTGTCAATCCTTTACCTAAGGGTCTACTCAATTACCCAATAAGTAAACTTTTGTCTAAAAAGTCAATTTTTGTCAAAATAACCAATTTTTGACCTAATGACCACCCATTGATCCAATAGGTCAACTTTTGACCAAAAAGTCAACTTTGGTCAAAATGGTTAATTTCTATCCCAATGACCAACGCATTGACCTAATAGATCAACTTTTACGAAAAAAAGTCAACTTTGGCGAAAATGTTCAAATCCTTAACCCAATGACCAACCCATTCGCCTAATAGGTCAACTTTTGACCACAAAGTCAACTCTGGTCAAAAAGATAAATTTCTAACCCAATGACCTCCCCGTTGACCCAATGAGTTAACTTTTGACCAAAATTCACTTTTGGTCAAAATAGTCAATTTTTGACCTAATGACAAATTATTAACCCAATAAGTTAATCTCTGACCAAAAAGTCAACTTTGGTCAAAATTGTCAATCCTTGGCCTAATGACAAACCCATAAACCCAATAGGTCAACTTTTGACCAAAAAATGAATTTTTGTCTAAATAGTCAATTTTTTACATAATGACCACCCATTAACCCAATATGTCAACTTTTGACCAAAAAGTCAACTTTAGTAAAAATGGACATTTTTTGCCCCAATGACCAACCAATTGACCCAATAGATCAAATTTTGACCAAAAAGTCATTTTCGATCAATATGGTCAATTCTTGACCCAATTACTAACTCATTAACCAACTAGGTCAACTTTTGACCAAAAAGTCAAATTTGGTTAAAATAGTTATTTTCCTACCTAATGACCACCCCGTTGACCCAATGGATCAACTTTTGACAAAAAAATTATTTTTGGTCAAAATAATCAAATTTTAACCTAATGACCAATTTTTTACCCAATAAGTCAATCTCTGACCAAAAAGTTAACTTTTGTCAAAATGGTAAATCCTTTACCCATTGCCCCAATATGTCAACTTTTGACCAAAAATTCAACTTTAGTCAAAATGGGTAATCCTTGAACCAATGACCAACCAATTGGTCCAATAGGTCAACTTTTGACCAAAAAAACAATTTTGGTCAAAATAGTCATAACCTAATGACCAATTATTGACCTAGTAAGCCATTCTCTGACCAAAAAGTCAACTTTGGTCAAAATGGTCTATCCTAGACCCAATGACCAACCTATTGACCCAATAGGTCAACTTTTGACCAAAAAGTCAACTTTGGTAAAAATGATCAATCCTTGACCCAATGACCAACCCATTGGCCTAATATGTCAACTTTTGACCAAAAAGTCATTTTTGGTCCAAATAGTCAACTTTTCAATTAACACCACTTATTGACCCAATAAGTGAATCTCTGACCAAAAAGTCTACTTTGGTCAAATTGGTCAATGCTTGACCCAATGACAAACCCAATGACCCTATAAGTCAACTTTTGACAACAAAGTCAATTTTTGTCAAAATAGTTAATTTTTCTCAAAATAGTCAATTTTTTTTAAAATAGCTAATTTTTAACTTAATAACCACCCATTAACCCAATAGGTCGAGTTTTAACTAAAAAGTCAACTTTAGTCAAAATGGTCAAATTTTGACCCAATGACAAACCCATTGACCCAATAGGGCAACTTTTGACAAAAAAGTCAACTTTGGTCAAAACAGTCAATTCTTGACCAAATTACCAACTCATTGACCAAATAGGTCAATTTTGACCAAATAGGTCAACTTTTGACCAAAAAGACAACTTTGGTCAAAATGGTCAATTTCTGACCCCATAACCACCCCGTTGACCCGGGTTAACTTTTGACTAAAAATTAAATTTAGGTAAAAATAATCAATTTTTGACCTAATGACTAATTATTGACCCATAAGTCAATCTCTAACCAAAAAATCAACTTTGGTCAAAATTGTCAATCCTTGAGCCTATGACAAAGCCATTGACCCAATAGATCAACTTTTAACAAAAAATTTAATTTTGGTCAAAATAATCAATTTTTAACCTAATGACCAATTATTGACCTAATAAGTCAATCATTGAGTAAAAAGTCAACTTTGGTCAAAATGGTCAATCCTTGACCCAATTACCAACCCATTGATCCAATAGGTCAACTTTTGACCAAAAATTCAACTTTGGTCAAAATTGTCAATCCTTGACCCAATAACCAACTCATTAACCCAATAGGTCAACTTTTGACCAAAAAGTCAAATTTGGTCAAAATAGTCAATTTTTGACTTAATGACCAATTTTTGACCCTGTAAGCCAATCTCTGACCAAAAAGTTAACTTTGGTTAAAATGATTAATTTTTAACCCAACTCAACTTTTGACCAGAAAGTCAACTTTGGTTAAAATGGTCAATTTCCGACCCAATGAGCAACTCATTGACCCAATAGGTCAACTTTTGACCAAAAAGTTAACTTTTATCAAAATGGTCCAACCTTAACCCAATAACAAACCCATTAACCCAATAGATCAACTTTTAACCAAAAAGTTAGTTTTGGTCAAAATAGTCAAATTTTGACCTAATGAACCCCCAATGAGCAATTAGGTCAACTTTTAACCAAAAAGTCAACTTTGGTCAAAATAGTCAATTTTTTACCCAATGACAGACTAAGTGACCCATTAGGTTAACTTTTGACCAAAAAGTCAACTTTAGTTAAAATTAACAATTCTTGACCCAATGACTAATGCATTGATCCAATAAGTCAACTTTTGAACAAAAAGTCAATGCGGGTCAAAATAGTTAATTTTTTACCTAATCGACCATTATTGATCCAATAGAGTCAATCTCGAACAAAAGTCAACTTAGATCATAATGATTAATCCTTGACTCAATGACAAACCCATTAACCGAATAGGTCAACTTTTGAACAAAAAGTCTATTTTGGTCAAAATGGTAAATCTTTGACCCGATGACCAACCCACTGACCCAGTAGGTTAACTTTTGAACAAAAAGTCAACTTTAGACAATATGGTCAATTTTTGACCTAATGACCAACACATTTACCCAATAAGTCAACTTTTGAACAAAAAGTCAATTTGGGTCAAAAAGTCAACTTTGGTCATAATGGTCGATCATTGACCCAATGACAAACCCAATGACCCAATAGGTCAACTTTTAACCAAAAAGTCAACTTTGGTCAAAATGGTAAATTTTTAACCTAATGACCAACCCACCTACTCAATAGATCGACTTTTGACCAAAAAGTCAATTTTGGTCAAAATAGTAATTTTTTACTTAATGACTAATTATTAATCCAATGAGTCAACATTTGGCCAAAAAGTCAACTTTGGTCAAAATGGTCAATCCTTGACCCAATGATAAACTCATTGACCTAATACGTCAAGTTTTGACCAAAAAGTCAACTTTGGTCAAAATGGTCAATCCTTGACCCAATGACCAACTCATCGACCGAAAAGGATAACTTTTGACCAAAAAGTTAATTTTGGTCAAAATTTGCAAATTTTCACATAATGACCACCTCATTGACCCGAAAGGGCAACTTTTGACCAAAAAGTCAAATTTAGTCAAAATGATCAATTTCTGACATAATGACCTTAATGTCAACTTTTGTGAAAAATGATCAATCATTTATCTAATGACCAACCAATTGACACAATTTATCAAATTTTGAATAAAAAGTTAACTTTGGCCAAAATTGATAATCCTTGACCCAAGGACCAACCCATTGACCCAATAGGTTAACTTTGACCAAAGAGTGAATTTTACTAAAAAAATGGTCAATTTTGACCTAATGACCGCTTCATTGACCTAAATTGGTCAAATATTGACCAAAAAGACAACTTTGGTTAAAATGGTCAATCCTCGACCCAATGACCAATCCATTGACCCAATAGGTTAACTTTTAACCAAAAAGTTAATTTTGGTCAAAATAATCAATTTTTGACTTTATGACCAATTATTGACCCAGAAAGCCAATCTCTGACCAAAAAGTTAACTTTGGTCAAAATGGTTAATCTTTGACACAATGCCAACCCACTGGGCCAATAGTTCAACTTTTGACCAAATGTCAACTTTTGTCAAAATGGTCAATTTTTGATCCAATGACCAACCTATTGACTCAATAGGTCAACTTTTGACCAAAGAGTCAACTTTGGTCAAAATGGTCAATTTCTAACCAAATGACCTAATAGGTCAACTTTTGACCAAAAAGTTAATTTTCATCAAAATAGTCAAATTTTGGTCTAATGACGACCCATTGACCAAATAGGTTAACTTTTGACCAAAAAGTCAACTTTGATCAAAATGGTCAATTATTGACCTAATGACCAACGCATTGACCAAATAAATCAACTTCTGAACAAAAAGTCAATTTTGGACAAAATAGTCAAATTTTGACATAATGACCACCCATTGACCATATAGGTCAATGTTTGACCAAAAGGTCAACTTTGGTCAAAATGGTCAATCCTTGACCCAATGAGCAACTCATTGACCCAAAAGGACAACTTTTGACCAAAAAGTAAATTTTGGTCAAAATTGTCAATTTTTAACCTAATGACCACCTCATCGATCCAAGAGGTCGACTTTTGACCAAAAAGTCAAGTTTGGTCAAAAGGGTCAATTTTTGACACAATGACCTAAATGTCAACTTTGGTGAAAATGGTCAATCCTTGATCCAACGACCAACAAATTGACGCAATTTGTCAACTTTTAACTAAAAAGTTAACTTTGGCCAAAATTGTTAATCCTTGACCCAAGGACCAACCCATTGACCCAATAGATCAACTTTGACCAAAAAGTTAATTTTGCTCAAAATTGTCAATTTTTAACGGAATGACCGCCTCATTCACCTAAATAGGTCAACTTTTGACCAAAAAAATAACTTTGGCCAAAATGGTTAATCCTTCACCCAATGACCAACCTATTGACTAAGTATGTCAACTTTTTACCAAAAAGTCAAATTTAGTCAAAATAGTTAACTTTTGTCCTGATGAACAATTATTGAACCAGTAAGCCAATCTGTGACCAAAAAGTCAACTTTGGTCAACATGGTCAATCCTTGACACAATGACCAACCCATTGACCCAACAGGTCAACTTTTGACCAAAAAGTGAACTTTGGTCAAAATGATCAATCCTTGACCTATTGACCAACCCTTTGGTCTAATAGGTCAACTTTTGACCAAAAAGTCTATTTTGGTCAAAATAGTCAATTTCTGAATTAATGACCAATTACTGACCCAATAAGTCAATCTCTGACCAAAAAGTCAACTTTGGTTAAAATGGTCAATCCTTGACTTAATGACCAATCCATTGACCCAATAGGTCAACTTTTGACCAAAATCTAACTTTGGTCAAAATAATCAATCCTAAACCCGATGACTAACCCAAATGACCCAACAGTCAACTTTCGACCAAAATGTCAACTTTGGTCAAAATGATCAATCCTTCGACGTAATGACCAACTCATCGGTGCTAAGCAGTCAACTTTGACCAAAAAGTCTATTTCGGTCAAAATAGATCAGTGTTAAATTAATGACCTAATAAGTCGATCTCGTACTCGAAAAGTCGACTTTGGTTAAAATGGTCAATCCTTTGCTCAAAGACCAACCTGTTGACCCAATAGTCAACTTTTGACCAAAAAGTCGACTTTGGTCAAAATGATCAATCCTTGACCTAATGACCAACCCATTGACCCAATCGATCTACTTTTGAACAAAAATTTAATTTTGGTCAAAATTATTAATTTTTGATTTAATGACCACCCCATTAACCCAATAAGTCAAATTTTGACCAAAAAGTCATCTTTGGTTAAAATGGTCAATTCTTGACCCAATGACCAACTCATTGACCAAAAAGTCAACTTTGATCAAAATGGTCAATATCTGACCCAATGACTACCCCGTTGACCTAATGGTTCAACTTTTGACCAAAAATTCAATTTTGGTCAAAGTAGTTAAATTTTGACCTAATAACCAATTATTGACCCAATAAGTCGATCTCTAAAAAAAAAGTCAACTTTGGTGAAAATTGTTAATCCTTGACCCAATGACCAGCCCATTGACAAAATTGGTTAACTTTTTACCAAAAAGTCAACTTAAGTCAAAATGGTCAATCCTTGAGCTAATGACCAGCATATTGACCCAATAGGGTAAATTTTGACCATAAAGTCAATTTTGGTCAAACTTATCAGTTTTTGACCTAAGGACCACCCGTTGACACAAAGGTCAACTTTTGACCAAAAAGTTAATTTGGTTAAAATTGCCAATTTTTGACTTAATGACCACCCCATTAGCCCAATATGTCAACTTTTGACCCAAAAAGTCAAGTTTGGTCAAAATGGACAATTTCTGACCCAATGACCAACCCTTTAACCCAATAGGTCAACTTTTGACCAAAAAGTCAACTTTGGTCAAAATAGTTCATCAATGACCTAATGACCAACCCATTGACCTAATAGGTCAAGTTTTGACAAAAAAGTCAACTTTCGCCAAACATTTACCCAATGACTAGCCCATTGACCCAATAGGTTAACTTTTAACCAAAAAGTCAATTTTGGTCAAAATAGTCAATTTTTGACCTAATGATTACCCATTGACCCAATAGGTCAGCTTTTGACTAAAAGTCAAGTTTGGTCAAAAAGTCAAGTAAGGTCAAAATGGTAAATCCTTTACCGAATTACCAACCCACTGACCCAATAGATCGACTTTTGACAAAAAAAGCTAATTTTGGTCAAAATAGTCAATTTTTTACTTATTAACTAATTATTGACACAATATGTTAACTTTTGACAAAAAAGTCAACTTTGGTGAAAATGCTCATTCCTCGACCCAATGACCAACCTAATAGGTCAACTTTTGACTAAAAAGTGAATTTTGGTCAAAATAGTCAATTTTTGAATTAAATACCAATTATTGATCCAATAAGTAAATCTCTGACCAAAAAGTCAACTTTGGTCAAAATGACCAATCCTTTACCCAATGAACAACCCATTAACTCAATAGGACAACTTTTGAGTAAAAAGTCAACTTTGGTCATAATGATCAATCCTTGACCCAATGAAAAACTCATTTACCCAATAGGTCAACTTTTGACCAAAAAGTCAATTTTGGTCAAAATTATCAATTTTTGACCTAATGACCCTCAATGACCCAATCAGTCAATTTTTAACCAAAAAGTTAATTTTGGTCCAATGGTCAATTTCTGACTGAATGACCAACCCATTGACCTTATACGCCAACTTTTAACGTAAAAGATATTTTTGTTCAAAATGATCAATTCTTGATACAATGACCAACTCATTGACCAAATAGGACAATTTTTGACCAAAAAGTAAACTTTTGTCAAAATTGTCAATTTCTGACCTAATGACCACCCCGTTGACCCAATGTGTCATCTTTTGAGCAAAAATTCAATTTTGTCAAAATAGTGAATTTTTGACCTAATGACTAATTATTGACCCAATAAGTCAATCTCTGACTAAAAAGTCAGCCTTGGTCAAAATAGTCAATCATTAACTTTTTGACCAACCCATTGACCCGATAGATCGACTTTTGATTAAAAGTCGATTTTTGTCATAATAGTCGATTTTTTACCTGAGGACCGCCTCAGTCGATCTGATAAGTCAACTTCTGACAAAAAAAATCAACTTTTGTCAAAATGATCAATCGTTGACCCAATGACCAACCCATTAACCCAATAAATTAACTTTCTACAAAAAAGTCAATTTTGGTTAAAATAGTAAATTTTTGACTAAATAACCAATTATTGACTCAATAAGCCAAACTCTGACCAAAACGTCAACTTTGGTCAAAATTGTTAATCTTTGACCCAATAACCAAACCATTGACCCAAAATGTCAACTTTTGAGCAAAAAGTCGACTTTGATCAAAATGGTCAATCCTTGACTCAATGACCGACCCATTGACCACTATAAGTCGACTTTTGACCAAAAGGTCGATTTCGATCCAAAATAATCGATTTTGACCTAATGAGCACCCAGTCGATTCAATTGGTCAACTTTTAATCAAAAAGTCAACTTTGGTCAAAATGTTCAATTTCTGACCCAATGACCACAATGGGTCAACTTTTGACCAAAAATTTAATTTTGGTTAAAAAAAGTCGATTTTTAACTTGATCACCAATTATAGACCTAGTAAGTCAATCTCTGACCAAAAAGTCAACGTTGGTCAAAATGATTAATCCATAACCAAATAACAAACCCATTGACCCAATAGGTCAACTTTTGACCAAAAAGTTAATTTTGGTCAAAATCATCAATTTCCAACACAATGACCAACCATTGACCCAATGAGTCAACTTTTGACCAAAAAGTCAACTTTGGTCAAAATGGTCGATTAACGACCCAATTACCAACCCATTGACGCAATAGGTCAACTTTTGACCAAGAAGAGAACTTTGGTTAAAATGGTCAAATCTTAACCCAATGACCACTCATTGACACAAATAGGTCAACTTTTGACCAAAAAGTCAGTTTTGGTCAAAATAGTCAATTTTTGACCTAACAACTAATTATTGACTCAATAACTCAATCTCTGAATAGAAAGTCAACTTTGGTCAAAATGGTCAATCCTTGACTCAAAGACCAACCCATTGACCCAACAGTTCAACTTCTAAGCAAAAAGACAACTTAGGTCAAAATGATCAATTCTTGACCCAATGACCAACCAATTGACCAAATAGGTCAACTTTTGACCAAAAAGCCAATTTTGGTCAAAATAGTCATTTATTGACCTAATGACCAATTATTGACCCAATAAGTCAATCTCTGACAAAAAAGTCAACTTTTGTCATAATGGTTAATCCTTGACCCAATTACCAACCCATTGACCCAAGAGTTCAACTTTTGACCAAACAATCAACTTTGGTCAAAATGGTTATTCCTTGACTCAGTGGCCAAACAATTGACCTAATAGGTCAACTTTTGACCAAAAAGACAGTTTTGGTCAAAATAGTTAAATTTTGACCTAATAACTACCCATTCACCCAATATGTCAACTTTGGTCAAAATGATCAATCAGTAATCCGATCGAACCCATTAGACCCAATATATTAACTTTCTAACAAAAAGTCAATTTTGGTTGAAATAGTTAATTTTTGATCTAATAATCAATTATTGACCCAATAAGCCGATCTCGACTAAAACCAGTAACTTTGGTCAAAATGGTCAATCCTTGACCCAATGACCAACTCATTGACCCAATATGTCAACTTTTGACCAAAAACTCAACTTTGGTCAAAATAGTCAATACTTGACCCAATGACCAACCAATTGACCCAGTAAGTTAATCTCTGACCAAAAAGTCAACTTTATTCAAAATGGTCAATCCTTGACACATTGACCAACCCATTGACCCAATAGGTCAACTTTTGACCAAAATGTTAACTTTGGTCAAAATGGCCAATCCTTGACCCAATGAACAACCTATTGACCTAATAAAACAACTTTTGAACAAAAAGTCATTTTTGGTCAAAGTACTCAATTTTGACCTAATGACCAATTATTGACCCAATAAGTCTACCTCTGACTAAAAAGTCAACTTTGGTCAAAATGATTAATTTCTGACCCAATGATCAACCCATGACTCTATAGGTCAACTTTTGACCAAAAAGTCAACTTTGATCAAAATGGTAAATCCTTGACCCAATGACCAACTCATTGACCCAGTAAATCAACTTTTGACCAAAAAGTAAATTTATGACCTAATGACCAATTATTAACCCAATACGTCAACTTTTGACCAAAATGTCAACTTTGGTCAAAATGGTCTATATTTGACCCAATGACCAACCCACTGACCCAATAGGTCAACTTTTGACCAAAATGTTAACTTTCGCCAAAATGGTCAGCTTTTCACTAAAAAATTCAATTTTTATCACAACTGTCAATTTTTGACCTAATGACCACCTCATTGACCTAATAGGTCAACTTTTGACCGAAAAGTCAACTTTAGTCAAAATGGTCAATTTCTGACAAAATGACCTCCCCATTGACACAATGGGTCAACTTTTGACAAAAAAATCAACTTTGGTGAAAATTATCAATTTTTGACCTAATGACAAATTATTGACAAAATAGGTCAACTTTTGACCTAAATGTCAATTTTGATCAAAATGCTTTATCTTAGACCCAATGACCAACCAATTTACCCAATAGGTCAACTTTTGACCAAAAAGTTAACTTTGGCCAAAATGGTCAATCAATGACAAACCTATTGACCCAATAGGTTAACTTTCGATTGAAAAAGTCAATTTTTGACCTAATGACCACCACATCGACCTAAATAGGTGAACTTTTGACCAAAAAGTCAACTTTGGCCAAAATGGTCAATTTCTAGCACAACGACTATGTCCACTCCATTGACCCAACTGGTCAAGATTTCACCAAGAGCTCAATTTTGGTCAAAATAATCAATTTATGACCTAATGACAAATTTTTGACCCAATGGTTAATTATTGACCTAAATTTCAACTTTGATCAAAATGGTTTTTCCTTGACCCAATGACAAACCCATTAACCCAATAGGTCAACTTTTGACCTAATGACCACCTCGTTAACCTAAATATGTCAACTTTTGATCGAAAGTCAACTTTGGTCAAAATGGTCAATTTCTGACACAATGAGCCCCACATTAACCCAATGGGTCAACTTTTGATCAAAAAGTCAATTTTGGTCAAAATGGTTTATTCTTGACCCGATGACCAACTCATTTACCCAAAAGGTTAACTTTTGACCTAAAAGTCAATTTTGGTTGAAATGGTCAATTTCTATTCCAACGACCACCTCGTTGACCCAATGGGTCAACTTTTGACCAAAAATTCAATATTGGTCAAAAAAGTCAATTTTTGACCTAAAGACCAATTATTGACCCAATAAATCAATTTCTAACAAAAAGTCAACTTTGGTCAAAATGGTCAATCCTTGACCAAATGACCAACCCAAAGACCCAATTGGTCAACTTTTGATCAACAAGTCAATTTTGGTCAAAATGGTCAATTTATGACCCAATGACCAACCCATTGACCCAATAGCTCAACTTTTGACCAAAAAGTAGACTTTGGCCAAAATGGTCAATCCTTGACCCATTGACCAACCCATTGACCCTATAAGTCAACTTCTGACCCAAAAGTGAATTTTTGATAAAATTGTCAAATTTTGACCTAATGACCACCTCATTGACCTAAATAGGTCAATTTTTGACGAAAAAGTCAACTTTTGTCTAAATGGTCAATCCTTGACCCAATGACAAACCCATTGACCCAATAGGTCAACTTTTGAACAAAAAGTCAACTTTGGACAAAATGGTCAATTCTTGACCCGAACACCAACCCATTGACCCAATAGGTCAACTTTTGACCAAAAAGCAAACTCTGGTCACAATAGTCAATTTTTGGCGTAATGCCAATTGTTGACCTAATAGGTCAACTTTTACCTAAATGTCAACTTTGATCAAAATAGTCTATCCTTGACCCATTGACCAACCAATTGACCAAATAAGTTATGTTTTGACCAAAAAGTTAACTTTGGCAAAAAATGGTCAATCCTTGACCCAATGACCAATTCATTAACCGATTTGGTCAACGTTTGACCAAAAACTCAATTTCTGATCTAACGACCACCTCATTGACCTAAATAAGTCAACTTTTGACCATGAAGTCAACTTTAGTCAAAATGGTCAATTTCTGACACAATAAACACCTCATTAACCCAAAGGGTAAACTTTTGACCAAAAATTGATTTGGTCAAAATAATCAATTTTTGACCTAATGACCAATTATTGACCCAATTAGTCAATTTATGACCAAAAAGTCAACTATGGTCAAAATGTTCAATAATTGACCTAGTGACCAACCTATTGACCCAAAAGGTTAACTTTTGACCAAATAGTCAACTTTAGTCAAAATGATCAATTTTTGACCCAATGACCAAGCCATTGACCCAATAGGTCAACTTGATACCAAAAAGTTAATTTTGATCAAAATAGTAAATTTTTGATCTAATGACCAATTATTGACCCAGTAAGTCAATCTTTGACCAAAAAACCAACATTGGTCAAAATGGTCAATCCTTGACCCATTGACCAAATCATTGACCCAAAGGTCAACTTTTGACTAAAAAGTCAATTTTGGTCAAAATCGTCAATTTCTGACACAATGACCACCCATTGACCCAATGGGTTAACTTTTGACGAAAATGTCAACTTTGGTCAAAATGGTCAATTTCCGACCCAATTACCATCCCATTGACCCAATAGGTAATCTTTTGACCAAGAAGTTAAATTTGGTCAAAATGGTCAATTCTTGACCCAATGACCAACTCATTGACCCAATAGGTTAACGTTTGACCAAAAAGTCTGTTTGGGTGAAAATAGTCAATTTGTGACCGAATGACCAATTATTGACCCAATAAGTCAATCTCTCACTGAAAGGTTAACTTTGATCAAAATGGTCAATCCTTAACCCAATGAACAACCCATTGATCCAATAGGTCAACTTCTAACTAAAAAGTCAACTTTGGTTAAAATGGTCAATTCTTGACCCAAATATGTCAACTTTCGACCAAAAAGCTAATTTTAGTCAAAATTGTCATTTGGTGACCAAATGACCAATTATTGACCCAATAAGTCAATCTCTGACCAAAAAGTCAATTTTTGTCATAATGGTCAATCCATTACCCAATGACCAACTCATTGACCCAAGAGTTTGACTTTTGACCAAACAGTCAACTTTGGCCAAAATGGTCATTCACTGACTCAATGACCAACCCATTGACCCACTAGGTCAACCAAATAGATTGTTTTGATCAAAATAGTTAAATATTGACCTAATGACCACCCATTGACCTACTATGTCAACTTTGGTCAAAATGATCAATCGTTGACCCAATGACCAACCCATGGACCTAATATATCAACTTTCTCCCAAAAAGTCAATTTTGGTCATAATTGTTAATTTTTAACCTAATAATCAATTATTGACCCAATAAGCCAATCTCTGAGCAAAACGTCAACTTTGGTCAAAATGGTCAATACTTTACCCAATGACCAACCCATTGACCCAATATGTCAACTTTTGAGCAAAAACTCAACTTTGGTCAAAATGGTCAATCCTTGACCAATTGACCAACCCATTGACCCAACAAGTCAATCTCTGACTAAAAAAGTCAACTTTAATCAAAATGGTCAATCCTTGACGTAATGACCAACCCATTGACCCATTAGGTCTTTTGAACAAAAAGTCAACTTTAGTCAAAATGACCAATCCTTAACCCGATGAACAACCCATTAACCTAATAGGACAAATTTTAAACAAAATGTAAATTTTGGTCAAAATAGTCAATTTTGACCGAATGAGCAATTATTGTCCTAATAAGTCAATCTCTGACTAAAAAATCAATGTTGGTTAAAATGGTCAATTTCTGACCCAAATATCAACCCACGACCCAATAGGTCAACTTTTGACCAAAAAGTCAACTTCGGTCAAAATGGTAAATCCTTGACCCAATGACCAACCCAATAGATCAAATTTTACCAAAAGTCAATTTATGACCAATGACCAATTATTGACCTAACAGGTCAACTTTTGACCTAAATGTTAACTTTGGTCAAAATGTTCTATCTTTGAACCAATGGCCAACGCTTTGATCCAATAGGTCAACTTTTGACCTAAAAGTTAACTTTGGCTGAAATGGTTAATCATTAACCCAGTGTCGATCCCATTGACCCAATTAGACTACTTTTCACTAAAAAAGTTAATTTTTGTCAAAATTGTCAATTGTTTACCTTATGACTACATCATTGACCTAAATAGGTAAACTTTTAACCAAAAAGTCAACTTTGGTTAAAATGATCAATTTCTGACACAATGACCACCCCATTGACCTAATGGGTCAACTTTTGACCAGAATTCAATTTTGCTCAAAATAATCAATTTTTGACCTAATGACCAACCCATTGACCCAATAGTCAACTTTTGATTAAAAAAGTCAATTTTTGACCGAATGACCACCTCATCGACCTAAATAGGTAAACTTTTGGCAAAAAATGTCAACTTTAGTCAAAATGGTTAATTTCTGACACAATGACTATGACCACTCCATCGACCTAACAGTCAACTTTTGACCAAAAATTTAATTTTGATCAAAATAATTAATTTATGACCTAATGACCAATTATCAATCTAACAGTCAACTATTGAGCTATATTTAAACTTTGATCAAAATGGTTTATCCTTGACCCAATGACCAACATATTAACCCAATAGGTCAACTTTTGTCCTAACGACCACCTTATTGACCTAAATAGGTAAACTTTTTACCAAAAAGTCAACTATTATCAAAATGGTCAATTTTGACACAAATATCCCCATTAACCTAATGGGTCAACTTTTGACCCAAAAGTCAACTTTCAGTCAAAATGATCAATTCTCGACCCGAGGACAACCCAATTGATCCAAAAAGTCAACTTTTGACCAAAAAGGCAACTTTGGCCAAGATGATCAATTTCTGACCCAATGACCACCCCGTTGACCTAATGGGTTAACTTTTAACCAAAAAATTCAATTATGGTCAAAATAGTCAATTTTTTACCAAAAGAAATATTATTGACCCAATAAATCAATTTCTAACAAAAAAGTCAACTTTGGTAAAAATTGTTAATCCTTGACCCAATGACCTACCCATTGACCCAATTGGTCAACTTTTGACTAAGTCAATTTTGGTCAAAAAGGTCAATTTCTGACCCAACGACCAACCCATTGACCCAATAGGTTAACCTTTGACCAAAAAGTCAACTTTGGCCAAAATGGTCAATCCTTGACCCAATAACCAATCCATTGACCCATTAGGTCAACTATTGACCCAAAGTCAATTTCGACCTAATGACCACCTCTCGACCTAAATAGTCAACTTCGACCAAAAGTCAACTTTTATCTAAATGGTCAATTCTTGACCTAATGACCAACCCATCGACCTAACAGTCAACTTTAAACAAAAAGTCAACTTCGGACAAAATGGTCCATTCTTAACCCAAAGGCCAACCCATTGACCCATTAGGTCAACTTTTGACCAAAAATCCAACTTTGGTCACAATAGTCATTTTTTGGCCTAATGACCAATTATTGACCTATTAGGTTAACTTTTGACCTAAATGTCAACTTAAATCAAAATAGTCTATGCATGACCCAATAGCCAACCCATTGACGCAATAGGTTAATTTTTGACCAAAAATTTAACTTTGGCCAAAATAGTCAATCATTCGACCCAATGACCAACCCATCGACCCAATAGGTCTACTTTCGACCCAAAACTCAATTTTCGACCTAACAACTACCTCATTGACCTAAGTAGGTCAACTTTTGACCAAAAAGTCAACTTTGGTCAAAATGGTCAATTTCTGACACAATAATCACGTCATTAACCCAAGGGTAAACTTTTGACCAAAAATTCAATTTTGGTCAAAATAATCAATTTTTAACCTAATGACCAATTATTGAAATAACTAGTCAATTTACGACCAAAAAGTCAACTTTGGTCAAAATGGTCAATCATTGACCCAATGACCAACCTATTGACCCAAAAGGTCAACTTTTGACCAAATAGTCAACTTTGGTTAAAATTGTCAATTCTTGACCCAATAACCAACCTATTGACCCAATAGGTCAACTTTTGACCAAAAAGTTAATTTTGGTCAAATAAGTCAATTTTTGAATTAATGACCAATTATTGACCCAATAAGTCATTCTCTGACCAAAAATCCAACTTTGGTCAAAATGGTCAATCCTTGACCCATTGACCAACCCATTGACCCAATAGTTCAACTTTTGACAAAAAAGTCGATATTGGTCAAATTGGTCAATCCTTGACCCAATGACTAACCCACTGACCTTATAGGTCTACTTCTGACCAAAAAGTCAATTTTGGTCGAAATAGTCAATTTTTGAATTAATCAAAAAATATTGACCCAATAAGTCAATGTCTGGCAAAAAATTCCACTTTGGTCATAATGGTCAATCCTTGACCCAATGACTAATCATTGACCCAATAGTTCAACATTTGCCCTAACAGTCAACATTGGTCAAAATGGTCATTCCTTGACCCATGACCAATCGATTAACCTAATAGGTTAACTTTTGTCCAAAAGTCAATTTTGGTCAATATAGTCAATTTTAGAATTAATGACCAATTATTGACCCAATAAGTCAATCATTGACCCAAAAAACATCTTTGGTCAAAATGGTCAATCCTTGACCAAATGAACAACCCATAGACCCAATAGGTCAACTTTTGAGCAAAAAGTCAACTTTTTTCAAAATTGTCAATCATTTACCTAATGACCTACTCAATTACCCAATAAGTCAACTTTTGTCCAAAAAGTCAATTTTGGTCAAAATAGTCAATTTTTGACCTAATGACCACTCATTGATCTAATAGGCCAACTTTTGACCAAAATGTCAACTTTGGTCAAAATGGTCAATTTCTATCCCAATGATCAACGCATTAACCCAATAGGTCAAATTTTGATGAAAAAGTCAACTTTGGCCAAAATGTTCAATCCTTAACCCAATACCAACCCATTCCCTTTATAGGTCAACTTTTGACCAAAAAGTCAACTCTGGTCAAAATGATCAATTTCTAATCCAATGACCTCCACGTTGACCCAATGAGTTAACTTTTGACCAAAATTCAGTTTTGGTCAAAATATTCAATTTTTGACCTAATGACAAATTATTAACCCAACATGTTAATCCCTGACCAAAAAGTCAACTTTGGTTAAAATGGTCAATCCTTGGCCTAATGAAAAACCCATTAACCCAATAGATCAACTTTTGACCAAAAAGTGAATTTTTGTCTAAATAGTCAATTTTTGACATAATGACCACCCATTAAACCAATATGTCAACTGTTAACCAAAAAGTCAACTTTGGTAAAAATAGACATTTTTTGCTATAATGACCAACCAATTGACCCAATAGATCGAATTTTGACCAAAAAGTCTTTTTCGATCAAAATGGTCAATTCTTGACCCAATTACTAACTCATTAACCAAATAGGTCAACTTTTGACCAAAAAGTCAACTTTGGTCAAAATAGTCATTTTCCTACCTAATGACCACCCCGTTGACCCAAAGGGTCAATTTTTGACAAAAAAATTAATTTTGGTCAGAATAATCTATTTTTGACCTAATGACCAATTATTGACCAAATAAGTCAATCTCTGACCAAAAAATTAACTTTGATCAAAATAGTCAATCTTTACCCAATGACCCAATAGTCAACTTTTGACCAAAAAGTCAACTTTAGTCAAAATGGGTAATCCTTGACCCAATCACCAACCAATTGATCCAATAGGTGAACTTTTGACAAAAAAATCAATTTTGGTCAAAATAGTCAATTTTTAACATAATGACCAATTCTTCACCTAGAAAGCCATTCTCTGACCAAAATGTCAAAATTGGTCTAAAAGGTCAATTTGTGAAAATAGTTATTTTTTGTCAAAATAGTTATTTTTTGTCAAAATAGTTAATTTTTGTCAAAGTAATCAATTTTTAACTTAATGACCACCCATTAACCCAATTGGTCAAGTTTTGACCAAAAAGTCAACTTTTGTTAAATTTTGACCCAATGACCAACCCATTGATCCAATAGGTCAACTTTTCACCAAAATGTCATCTTTGGTCAAAATAGTCAATTCTTGACCAAATTACCAACTCGTTGACGAAATAGGTCAATTTTGACCAAATAGGTCAACTTTTGACCAAAAAGTCAACTTTGGTTAACCTTGGTCAATTTCGGACCTAATAACCACCCTGTTGACGTAATGACTAATTTTTGACCCAATAAGTCAATCTCTGACTAAAAAGTTAGCTTTGGTCAAAATTGTCAATCATTGAGCCAATGACAAAGCTATTGACCCAATAGATCAACTTTTAACCAAAAATTTAATTTTGGTCAAAATAATCAATTTTTGACCTAATGACCAATTATAGACCTAATAAGTCAATCACTAAGCAAAAAGTTAACTTTGGTCAAAATGGTCAATCCTTGACCCAATGACCAACCTATTGACCCAATAGGTCAACTTTTGACCAAAATTCAACTTTGGTAAAAATTGTTAATCCTTGACCTAAGAACCAACCCATAAACCCAATAGGTCAACTTTTGACAAAATAATAAAATTTGGACAAAATTATCAATTTTTGACCTAATGACCAATTATTAACCCTGTAAGCCAATCTCTGACCAAAAATTTATCTTTGGTTAAAATGATTAATTTTTAACCCAATGATGAACCCATTGACCCAATAAATCAACTTTTGACAAGAAAGTCAACTTTGGTCAAAATGGTCAATTTATAACCCAATGACCAACCCATTCACCAAATAGGTCAACATTTGACCAAAAAGTCAACTTTTGTCAAAATGGTTCAACCTTAACCCAATAACTAACCCATTAACCCAATATGTCAACTTTTAACCAAAAAGTCAATTTTCGTCAAAATAGTTAAATTTTTATCTAATGAACCCCATTGACCAATTAGGTCAACTTTTGGCCAAAAAGTCAACTTTGGTCAAAATGGTCAATTTTGACCCAATGACATACAAAGTGACCCATTAGGTCAACTTTTGACCAAAAAGTCTACTTTAGTTAAAATTGTCAATTCTTGACCCAATGACTAACGCATTGATCCAATAAGTCAACTTTTGAACAAAAGTCAATTTGGGTCAAAATAGTCAATTTTTTACCTAATCGTTATTATTGACCCAATAAGTCAATCTCTGAAAAAAAAGTCAACTTAGATCATAATGGTTAATCCTTAACACAACGACAAACCCATTAACCCAATAGGTTAACTTTTAAACAAAAAGTCTACTTTGGTCAAAATGGTAAATGTTTGACCCGATGACCAACATACTGACCCAATAGATCGACTTTTGACCAAAAAGTCAATTTTGGTCAGAATAGTAAAATTTTGACTTAATTACCAATTATTGACCCAATAGCTCAACTTTTGACCAAAAAATCAACTTTGGTGAAAATGGTCAATCCTTGAACCAATGACCAAACCATTGAGCCAATAAGTCAACTTTTGACCAAAAAGTCAACTTTCATCAAAATGGTCAATCCTTGACCCAATGACCAAGTCAATGACCCAAAAGGACAACTTTTGATAAAAAAAGTCAATTTTGGTCAAAATTGTCAATTTTTGACCTAATGAACATCTAATTGACCCAAAAGATAAACTTCTTTACCAAAAAGTCAATTTTGGTCAAAATAGTTAATTTTTGACTAAATGACCACTCATTGACCCAAATAGGTCAACTTTTGATGAAAAAGTTAACTTTGGTCAAAATGGTCAATTTTTGACCCAATGACCAACCCATTGACCAAATAGATTAACTTTTGACCAAAAAGTCTTCTTTGGTCAGAATGGTCAATTCTTGACCCAATTACCAACTCATTGACCAAATAGGTCAACTTTTGTCCAAAAAAGTCAACTTTGGTCAAAATAGTCATTTTCCTACCTAATGACCACCCCGTTGACCCAATGGGTCAACTTTTAACCAAAAAAATAATTTTGGTCAAAATAATTAATTTTTGACGTAACGACCAAAATAGTCAAATTTTGAATTAAAGACCAATTATTGAACTAATAGGTCAACTTTTGACCAAAAAGTCAACTTTGGTCAAAATGGTCAATTTTTGAGCAAATGACTAACCCATTGACCCAATAGGTCAACTTTTAACCAAAAAGTCAATTTTTATCGAAATAGTCAAATTTTAACATAATGACCACCCATTGACCCAATAGGTCAACTTTTGACCAAAAAGTCAACTTTGGTCAAAAAGGTCAATTTGTGACCCAATGACCAACCCATTGAGCCAACAGGTCAACCTTTGACCAAAAAGTCAATTTTCTTCAAAATTGTCAAATTTTGACCTAATGACCACCCATTAACAAAATAGGTCAACTTTTGACAAAAAATTCACTTTTAGTCAAAATAGTCAAATTTTGAACTAAGGACCAATTATTGACCTAATAAGCTAATCTCTGATCAAAAAGTCAATTTTTAGTTAAAATGGTTAATTTTTTACAGAATGAAAATCTCATTGACCCAATAGGTCAACTTTTGACCAAAAAATCAACCTTGGTCAAAATGGTCAATTTCTAACCCAATGACTGACCTATTGACCCAATAGGTCAACTTTTGACCAAAAAGTCAAATTTGGTCAAAATGGTCAAACCTTGACCAAATTACCTACTCATTGACAAAATAGGTCAACTTTTGACCAAAAAGTTAACTTTGGTCAAAATGGTCAATTTCAGACCCAATGACCTCCACATTGACCCAATGGGTTAAATTTTGACCAAAAATTCACTTTTGGTCAAAATAGTCAATTTTTAACCTAATAAAAAAGTATTGACCCAATAAGTTAATCTTTGACAAAAAAGTCAACTTTGATCAAAAAGGTCAATCCTTGAACCAATGACAAACCCATTGACTAATAGGTCAACTTTTGACCAAAAAGTCAATTTTGGTCAAAATAGTTAATTTTTGACCTAATGACCACCCATTAACCCAAAAGGTCAACTTTTCGACCAAAAAAATTCAACTTTGGTATAAATGGACTTTTTTTGACCCAATGACAAACCCATTGACCCAATAGATCAAATTTTGACATAAAAGTCATCTTTAGTAAAAATGGTTAATTCTTGACCCAATCACAAACTCATTGACCAAATAGGTCAACTTTTGACAAAAAAATTAATTTTTTTTCAAAATAATAAAATTTTACCTAATGACCAATTATTGACCCAATAAGTCAGTCTCTGAACAAAATGTCAACATTGGTCAAAATGGTCAATCCTTGACGTCATGACCAACTCATTGACCCAATAGCACAACATTTGACAAAAAAGTCAACTTTGGTTCAAATGGGTTATCCTTGACCGAGTGACCAACCCATTCACACAATAGATTAACTTTTAAATAAAAATTTAATTTTGGTCAAAATAATCAGTTTTTGACCTAATGACCAATTATTGACCTAATAAGTTAATTACTGAGCAAAAAGTCAACTTTTGTCAAAATGGTCAATCCTTGACCCAATGACCATCGCATTGACCCAATATGTCAACTTTTGACCAAAAATTTAACTTTGGTCAAAATGGTCATTCATTGAACCAATAACCAACCCATTAACCCAGTAGGTCAACTTTTGACCAAAAACTCAAATTTGGTCAAAATATTCAATTTTTGACCTAATGACCAATTATTGACCCTGTCTCTGACCAAAAAGTTAACTTTGGTTAAAATGATTAATTTTTCACCCAATGATGAAGCCATTGACCCAATAGGTCAACTTTTGACCAGAATGTCAACTTTGGTCAAAATGATCAATTTCTGACCTAATGACCAACCCATTAACCCAATAGGTCAACTTTTGACGAAAAAGTCAACTTTGGTCAAAATGGTCAATACTTAACCCAATCACAAACCTATTGACCCAATAGATCAACTTTTGACCAAAATATCAATTTTGATAAAAATAGTCAATTATTGACCTAATGACCAATTATTGACCCAGTAAGTCAATCTCAAACCAAAAGTCAACTTTGGTCAAAATGGTCAGTCCTTGACCCATTTACTAACCCATTGACCCAATAGGTCAACTTTTGACAAAAAGGTCAACTTTTGTCAAAATGATCAATTCTTGACCCAATTACAAACTCATTGACCAAATAGGTCAACTTTTGATCAAAAAGTCAACTTTAGTCAAAATGGTCAATTTCTGACCCAATTACCACCCCGTTGACCCAATGGGTTAATTTTTAATGAAAATTTTCATTTTGGTCAAAATAATTATTTTTTGTCCTAATGATCAAAATAGTAAATTTTTGAATTAATGACCAATTATTGACACAATAAGTCAATCTCTGACCAAAAAGTAAACTTTGGTCAAAATGGTCAATACTTGACCCAATGAAAAACTCATTGACCCAATAGGTCAAATTTTGACTAAATAGTCAATTTGGTTAAAAATAGTCAATTTTTGACTTAATGACCACCCATTGACCCAATAGGTCAAGTTTTGACCAAAAAGTCAACTTTGGTCAAAATAATCAAATTTTGACCCAATGACCAACCCATTAACAAAAATATAGGTCAACTTTTGACCAAAAGATCATCTTCCGTAAAAATGGTCAATTCTTGAACCAATTACCACCTCATTGACCAAATATGTCAACTTTTGATGAAAAAGTTAACTTTGGTCAAAAATAGTTAAGTTTTAACCCAATGACCAACCCATTGACCCAATAGGTCAACTTTTGAGCAAAAAGTCATCTTTGGTCCAAATGATCAATTCTTGACCCAATTACCAACTCATTGGCCAAATGTGCCTACTTTTAACCAAAAAGTCAACTTTGATCAAAATGGTTAATTTCTGACCCAATGACCACCCCGTTGACCTAATGGGTTAACTTTTGATCAAAAATTCAATTTTAGTCAAAATAAGTCTCTTTTGACCAAAAAGTTATCTTTGGTCAAAATGGTCAATTTTTGACCCAATGACCACCCCGTTCACCCAATGGGTTAACTTTTGACCAAAAATTCAATTTTGGTCAAAATAATCAATATTTGACCCAATGATTAATTATTGACCCAATAAGTCAATCTCTGGCCGAAAAGTCAACTTTGGTCAGAATGGTTAATCACTGACCCAATGACAAACCCATTAACCCAATAGGTCAACTTTTGTCCAAAAAGTCAATTTTGGTAAAAATAGTCAATTTTTGACCTACTGACCACCCATTGACCAAATAGGTCAACTTTTGACTACTAAGTCATCTTTGGTCAAATTGTCAATTATTCATCCAATTACCAACTCATTGACCAAATAAGTCAACTTTTGACCAAAAAGTCAACTTTAGTCAAAATGGTCAATTTCTGACCCAATGACCACCCGTTGACCTAATGGGTCAACTTTTGACTTAAAATTTAATTTTGGTCAAAATAATTAATTTTTGAGATAATGACCAGAAAAGTCAAATTTTGAATTAATGACCAATTATTGATCAAAGAAGTCAATCTCTGACCAAAAAATTAACTTTGGTCAAAATGGTCAACCCTTGACCCAATGATAGACTCATTGACCCAATAGGTCAACTTTTGACCAAATAGTCAATTTGGGTCAAAATAGTCAAATTTTGACTAAATGACCACCCATTGACCCAATAGGTCAAGTTTTGACCAAGAAGTCAACTTTGGTCAAAATGGTCAATTTTTGACCCAATGACCAACCCATTAACAAAAATACAGGTCAACTTTTGACCAAAAAGTCATATTCCGTCAAAATGGTCAATTCTTGACCCAATTACTACCGCCTTGACCAAGTAGGTCAACTTTTGACGAAAAAGTTAACTTTTCTCAAAATAGTCAAGTTTTAACCCAATGACCAACTTATTGACTCAATAGGTTAACTTTTAACCAAAAAGTCATCTTTGGTCCAAATGATCAATTCTTGACCCAATTACCAACTCATTGACCAAAAAGTCAACTTTTAACCAAAAAGTCAACTTTAGTCAAAATGGTTAATTTCTGACCCAATGACTACTCGTTCACCCAATGGGTTAACTTTTGATCAAAAATTCAGTTTTCGTCAAAATAGGTCAACTTTGAACAAAAAGTCATCATTGGTCAAAATGGTTAATTTTTTACCCAATGACCACCGCGTTGACCCAATGGGTTAACTTTTTACCAAAAATTCAATTTTGGTCAAAATAGTTTATTTTTGACCCAATGACCAATTATTGACCGAATAAGTCAATCTCTGGCCAAAAAGTCAACTTGGTCAAAATGGTTAATCATTGACCCAATGACAAACTCATTAACCCAATAGGCCAATTTTTGATAAAAAAGTCAATTTTGGTCAAAATACTAATTTCGACGATCGACCACCTAATCAATCTAATAGTCAACTTTTGGCTAAAAAGTTAACTTTGGTCAAAATGGTTCATTTTTGACCCAATGACTAACCCATTGACCCAATAGGTCAACTTTAAACAAAAAGTCATCTTTGGTCAAAATGGTCAATTCTTGACCCAATTACCAACTCATTGACCAAATATGTTAACTTTTGACCAAAAAGTCAATTTTGGTCAATTTCTGACCCATTGGCTCAACTTTTGAGCAAAAATTTAATTTTGGTCAAAATAATTAATTTTTGACCTAATGACCAAAAAAGTCAAATTTTTAATTAATGACCAATTACTGAACAAATAAGTCAATCTCTGACCAAAAAGTCAACTTTGGTCAACATGGTTAACCCTTGACCCAATGATAGACCCATTGCCCAATAGGTCAACTTTTGACCAAAAAGACAATTTTGGTCAAAATAGTAAATTTTTGACCTAATGACCACCCACTGACACAATAGGTCAACTTTTCACCAAAAAGTCAACTAAATGGACAATTTTTTACCCAATGACCAACTCATTTACCCAATAGATCCAATTTTGACCAAAAAGTCATCTTGGGTTAAAATGTTCATTTCTTGACCCAATTACAAACTCATTGACCAAAAATGTCATCTTTTGACCAAAAAGTCAACTTCGGTCAAAATGGTTAATTTTGATCTAATGACCAATTATTAACACAAAGAAACTAATCTCCGACCAAAGGCAACTTTCGTCAAATGGTCGATCATCGAATCCAATGACCAACCCATCGATCAATAAAGCAACGTTCGACCAAAAAGTCAACTTTGGTTAAAATAATCAATCCTCAATCTAATGACCAACCCATCACTTAATAGGTCAACTTTTGACCAAAAAGTCAATTTTGGTAAAAATAGTCAACTTTTTAATTAATGACCAATTATTGACTTAATAAGTCAATCTCTGACAAAAAAGTTAACTTTGGTCAAAAAGATCAATCCTTGACACGGTGACAAAGCTATTGACCCAATAGGTCAAATTTTGACCAAAAAGTCAATTTTGGTCAAAATAGTCAATTTTTTGCCTATGACCACCTATTAACCGAATAGGTCAACTTTTGATAAAAAAAGTAAACTTTGGTCAAAATGGTCAATTTTTGGTCCAATGACCAACACATTGACTAAATAGGTGAACTTTTGACCACAAAAGTCATCTTTGGTCGAAAAACCAAATTCTTGACCCAATTACTAACTCATTGACCAAATTGGTCAAATTTTGTCCAAAAAGTCAACTTTGATCAAAATAGTTAATTTCTAACACAATGACTTCCCCGCTGACCAAAAAGTCAACTTTGGTCAAAATGTTCAATCCTGACCCAATGACAAACTCATTGAACAAATAGGTCAACTTTTGACGAAAATGTCAATTTTGGTCAAAATAGTCAATTTTTGACCTAAAGACCACCCATTAACCCAAAGGTTAACTTTTGACCAAAAAGTCAACTTTGGTTAAAATGGTCATTTTTGAACCCAATGACCAACCCATTGACCCAATAGATCAATTTTTGACCAAAAAGTCATCTTTGGTCAAAATGGTCAATGCTTGACCCAATTACCAACTCATTCACCAAATAGGTCAACTTTTGACCAAAAAATCATCTTTGGACAAAATTATCAATTTCTGACTCAATGACCACCCCGTTCACCCAATGGGTCAACTTTTGACCAAAAAATTAATTTTGGTCAAAATAATCATTTTTTGACCTAATGACCAATTTTTGACCCAAAAAGTTAATCACTAACCAAAAACTCAACTTTGATCAAAATAGTCAAACCTTGACTCAATGACTAACCATTGACCCAATCGGTCAACTTTTGACCAAAAAGTCAACTTTTATCAAAATGGTCAACACTTGACCCAACGAGCAACCTATTGACCCAATAGATCAACTTTTGAACAAAATGTCAATTTTGATTGAAATAGTCAATTATTGACCTAATGACCAATTATTGACCCAGTAAGCCAATCTCTGACTAAAAGTAAACTTTGGTCAAAATGGTCTATCCTTGACCCCTTGACCCAATAGGTCGACTTTTGACTAAAAAGTCAACTTTGGTCAAAATGGTCAATTCTTGACCCAAATACAAACTCATTGATCAAATAGGTCAACTTTTGACCAAAAAGTCAACTTTAGTCAAAATGGTCAATTTTTGACCCAATGACTACCCCGTTGACACAATGGGTTAACTTTTGAAAAAAAATTTCATTTTGGTCAAAATAATTGATTTTTGACCTAATGACCAAAATAGTTAATTTTTGAATTAATTACCAATTTTTGACCCAATAAGTCAATCTCGTACAAAAAAGTCAACTTTGGTCAAAATGATCAATACTTGACCCAATGACAAACTCATTGACCTAATAGGTCAACTTTTGACCAAATAGTAAATTTGGGTAAAAATAGTCAATTTTTGACTTAATGACCACCCATTGACCTAATAGTTCAAGTTTTGACAAAAAAGTCAACTTTGGTCAAAATGGTCAATTTTTGACCCAATAACCAACCCATTAACAAAAATATTGGTCAACTTTTGACCGAAAAGTCATCTTCCGTCAAAATGGTCAATTCAAACCTAATTACCACCTCATTGACCAAATAGCTTAACTTCTGACGAAAAGGTTAACTTTGGTCAAAATGGTCAAGTTTTCACCCAATGACGAACCCATTGACCCAATAGGTCAACTTTTGACCAAAAAGTCATCTTTGGTCCAAATGATCAATTCTTGACACAATTACCAACTCATTGACTAAATATGTCTACTTTTAACCAAAAAGTCAACTTTGGTCAAAATTGTTAATTTCTGACCCAATGACCACCCCATTGACCCAATGGGTTAACTTTTGATCAAAAATTCAATTTTGGTCAAAATAGGTCATTTTTGACCAAAAAGTCATCTTAGGTAAAATTGTCATTTTTTGACCTAATGACCACCCCGTTCACCCAATGGGTCAACTTTTTACCAAAAATTCAATCTTGGTCAAAATAGTCAATATTTGACCTTATGACCAATTATTGACCTAATAAGTCAATCTCTGGCCAAAAAGTCAACTTTGATTAAAATGGTCGATCATTGACCCAATGACAAACCCATTAACCCAATAGGTCAATTTTTGACCAAATAGTCAATTTTTAACCTACTAACCACCCATTGACCCAAAAGGTCAATTTTTAAACAAAAGTCAACTTTGGTCAAAATGGTTCATTTTTGACCCAATGACCAACCCATTGTTCCAATAGGTCAACTTTTGACTATTAAGTCATCTTTGGTCAAAATGGTCAATTCTTCATCCAATTACCAACTCATTGACCAAATACGTCAACTTTTGACCAAAAAAGTCAACTTTAGTCAAAATGGTCAATTTCTGACCCACTGACCACCCCGTTGAACTAATGGGTCAACTTTTGACTAAAAATTTAATTTTGGTCAAAATAATTAATTTTTGACCTAATGACCAGAGAAGTCAAATTTTGAATTAATGACCAATTATTGACCAAAGAAGTCAATCTATGACAAAAAAATCAACTTTGGTCACAATGTTCAACCTCGACCTAATGATACATCTATCGATCTAATATGTCAACTTTTGACCAAATAGTTAATTTGGGTCAAAATAGTCAAATTTTGACTTAATGACCACCCATTGACCCAATAGGTCAAGTTTTGACCAAAAAGTCAACTTTGGTCAAAATGGATAATTTTTGACCCAATGACCAACCCATTAACAAAAATATAGGTCAACTTTTGACCAAAAAGCCACCTTCCGTCAAAATGGTTAATTCTTAACCCAATTGCCACCACTTTGCCCAAGTAGGTCAACTTTTGACGAAAAAGTTAACTTTGGTCAAAATGGTCAAGTTTTAACCCAATGACCAACCCTTTGACCCAATAGGTCAACTTTTGACCAAAAAGTCATCTTTGGTCCAAATGATCAATTCTTGACCCAATTACCAACTCATTGACCAAATATGTCAACTTTTAACAAAAAAGTCAACTTTGGTTAAAAAGGTTAATTTCTGACCCAGTGACCACCCCGTTGACCCAATGGGTTAACTTTTGATCAAAAATTCAATTTTGGTCAAAATAGGTCAAATTTTGACCAAAAAGTCATCATTGGTCAAAATGGTCAATTTTTGACTCAATGACCACCGCATTGACCCAATGGGTTAACTTTTTACCAAAAATTCATTTTTGGTCAAAATAGTTAATTTTTGACCCAATGACCAATTATTGACCGAATAAGTCAATCTCTGGCCAAAAATTCAACTTGGTCAAAATGGTCAATCATTGACCCAATGACAAACCCATTAACCCAATAGGCCAATTTTTGACCAAAAAGTCAATTTTGGTCAAAATAGTCAATTTTTGACCTAATGACCACCCATTGACCCAATAGGTCAACTTTTGACCAAAAAGTCAACATTGGTCAAAATGGTTCATTTTTTACCCAATGACCAACCCATTGACCTAATAGGTCAACTTTTGACTACTAAGTCATCTTTGGTCAAAATGGTCAATTCTTGACCCAATTACCAACTCATTGACCAAATATGTTAATTATTTACCAAAAAGAATTTTGGTCAAAATGATCAATTTCTGTCCCATTGACCATCACGTTGACCCAATGAGTCAACTTTTGACCAAAAATTTAATTTTGGTCAAATTAATTAATTTTTGACCTAATGACCAAAAAAGTCAACTTTTGAATTAATGACCAATTATTGACCAAATAAGTCAATCTCTGACCAAAAAGTCAACTTTGGTCAAAATGGTCAACCCTTGACCCAATGACAGACCCGTTGTCCAATAGGTCAACTTTTGACCAAAATAACAATTTTGGTTAAAATAGTCAATTTTTGACCTAATGACTACCCACTAACTCAATAGGTCAACTTTTCACCAAAAAGTCAACTTTGATCAAAATGGTCATTTTTTTACCCAATGACCAACTCATTGACCCAATAGATCAACTTTTGACCAAAAAGTCATCTTCGGTCAAAATGTTCAATTCTTGACTCACAAACTCAGTGACCAAAAAGGTTATCTTTTGTCCAAAAAGTCAACTTTGGTCAAAATGGTCAATTTCTGACCCAATGACCACCTCGTTGACCAAATGGGTCAACTTTTGACCAAAAATTTAATTTTGGTCAAAATAATTAATTTTTAACCAAATGACCAAAATAGTCAATTTTTGAATTAATGACCAATTATTAAATCAATAGGTCAATCTCTGACCAAAAAGTCAACTTTGGTCAAAATGATCAACCCTTGACTTAATGACAAAGCCATTGCCCAATAGGTCAACTTTTGACGAAAAAGACAATTTTGGTCAAAATAGTCAATTTTTGAATTAATGACCAATTATTAAATCAATAGGTCAATCTCTGACCAAAAAGTCAACTTTGGTCAAAATGATCAACCCTTGACTTAATGACAAAGCCATTGCCCAATAGGTCAACTTTTGACGAAAAAGACAATTTTGGTCAAAATAGTCAATTTTTGACCTAATGACCACCCATTGATACAATAGGTCAACTTTTCTCCAAAAAGTCAACTTTGGTCAAATTGGTCAATTTTTTACCCAATGACCAACTCATTGACCCAATGGATAAATTATTGACCAAAAAGTCAACTTCGGTCAAAATGGTCAATTCTTGATCCAATTACAAACTCAATTGACCAAAAAGGTCATCTTTTGACCAAAAAGTAAACTTTGGTCAAAATGTTCAATTTATGATCCAATTACCTCCTCGTTGACCAAATGGGTCAACTTTTGACCAAAAATTTAATTTTGGGCAAAATAATTAATTTTTGACCAAATGACCAAAATAGTCCATTTTTGAATTAATGACCAATTATTGACACAATAAATCAATATCTAACCAAAAAGTTAACATTGGTCAAAATGGTCGATCATTGACCCAATGACAAACCCATTGACCCAATAGGTCAACTTTTGACAAAAAAGCTAATTTTTGTCAAAATAGTCAATTTTTGACCTAATGACCACCCATTAATCTAATAAGATAACTTTTGACCAAAAAGTCAACTTTGGTCAAAATGGTCATTTTTTGACCCAATAACCAAGCCATTAACCCAATATATCAAATTTTTACGAAAAAGTCATCTTTGGTATAAATGGTCACTTTTTAACCCAATTACCAACTCATTGACCAAATAGGTTATGTTTTGACCAAAATGTCAACTTTGGTCAAAATGGTCAATTTCTCATCCAATGACTACCCTGTTGAACCAATGAGTCAACTTTTGACCAAAAATTTATTTTTTTTCAAAATTATCAATTTTTGACCTAATGACCAATTATTGACCTAATAAGTCATTCTCTGAAAAAAAAGTCAACATTGGTCAAAACGGTCAATCCTTGACCCAATGACCAACCTATTGACCCAATAGGTCAACTTTTGACCAAAAAATCAGCTTTGGTCAAAATAATCCTTGACCCGATGACCTTTAACCCAATAAGTCAACTTTTGACTAAAAAATCAATTTTGGTGAAAATGGACAATTTTTGACCTAATGACCAACTATTGACCTAGTAAGTCAATCTCTGACCAAAAAGTCAACTTTGGTCAAAAGGGTCTATCCTGACCCAATGATCAACCCATTGACCCAATAGTTCAACTTTTGACCAAAAAGTCTACTTTGGTCAAAATGATCAATCCTTGACTCAATGACCAACCCGTTGGCCTAGTATGTCAACTTTTGACAAAACAGTGAATTTTGGTCAAAATAGTCAATTTTTTAATTAACGACCAATTATTGACCCAATAAGTCAATCTCTAACAAAAAAAGTCAACTTTGGTTAAAATGGGCAATCCTTGACCCAATGACAAACTTATTGACCTAATAGGTCAACTTTTATACCAAAAAGTCAATTTTGGTCAAAATAATCAATTTTTGACTTAATGACCACCCATTGACCCAATAGGTCAACTTTTGACTAAAAAGTCAATTTTGGTCAAAATAGTAAATTTTTGACCTAAGGATCAACTATTGATCTAGTAAGCCAATCTCAGACTAAAAAGTCAGGTTTGGTCAAAATGGTCAATCCTTGACCCAATGACCAACCCATTAGCTTCATTGGTCAACTTTTGACCAAAAAGTCAACTTTGGTCAAAGTAATCAACTTCTGAATTGTTGACCCAATAATTCAATCTATGAACACACAGTCAACTTTGGTCAAAATGGTCAATCCTAGGTCAACTCATTGACCAAATAAGTCAACTTTTGACCAAAAAGTTAACTTTGGTCAAAATGGTCAATTTCTGACCCAAAGACCACATCGTTGACCCAATGGGTTAACGTTTGACCAAAAATTTAATTTTGGTCAAAAGAGTCAATTTTTGACCTAATGACCAATTATTGACTCAATAAGTTAATCTCTGACCAAAAAGTCAACTTTCGTAAAATTGGTCATGACAAATCTATTGTCCCAATAGGCCAACTTTTCACCAAAAAGTCCACTTTGGTCCAAATAGTTAATTTTTGACCAAATCACCACTCATTGACCCAATAGGTCAACTTTTGACCAAAAAGTCAACTTTAGTCAAAATGGTCAATTTTTTACCTAATGACCAACTTAGTGACCTAATAGATCAAATTTTAACTAAAAAGTCATCTTCGATTAAAATGTTCAATTCTTGACCCAATTACCAACTCATTGACCAAATAGGTCAACTTTTGACCAAAAAGTCAACTTTGCTTAAAATGATCAATTTCTGACTCAATGACCACCTTGTTGACTCAATGGGCTAACTTTGAACCAAAAAGCAAATTTTGGTCAAAATGGTCAATTTTTGACCTAATGACCAATTATTGACCCAATAAGTCAATCTCTGACCAAAAAGTAAACTTTGGTCAAATTGGTCAATCCTTGACCCAATGACAAACGCATTAACCCAATAGGTCAACTTTTGAAAAAAAAGTCTATTTTGGTCAAAATAGTCAATTCTTTACCTAATCACCACCCATTGACCTAATTTGTCAACTTTTGACCAAAAAGTCAACTTGGGTCAAAATGGTCAATTTTTTTACCAATGACCAACCCATTGACCTAATAGATAAATTTTTGACCAAAATGTCATCTTCGGTCAAAAAGGTTAATTCTTAACCCAATTACCAACTCATTGACCAAATAGGTCAACTTTTAACCAAAAAGACAACTTTGCTAAAAATGGCCAATTTTGACCAAATGACCACACATTGACCCAATAGGTCAACTTTTGACTGAAAAGTTTATTTTGGTCAAAATAGTCAATTTTTGACCTAATGACCAATTATTGCCTCAGTAAACCAATCTTTGACCAAAAAGTCAACTTTTGTCAAAATGTTTAATCCTTGACCCAATCGCCAACCCATTGACCCAATAGGTTAACCTTTGACCAAAAACTTAACTTTGGTCAAAATGATCAATCCTTCACCCAATAACCAACTCATTGGCCTAATAGGTCAACTTTTGAGCAAAAAGTCAATTCTGGTCAAAATAGCCTTTTTTTAATTAATGACCAATTATTGACCAAATAAGTCAATCTCTAACCAAAAAGTTAACTTTGGTCAAAATGGTCAATCCTTGACCCAATGATAAAACTATTGACCAAATAGGTCAACTTTTGACCAAAAAGTCAATTTTGATCAAAATAGTCAATTTTTGACCTAATGATCAATTATTGCCTCAATAAGCCAATCTCTGACCAAAAAGTCAACTTCGTCAAAATGGTCAATCCATTACCCAATGACCAACCCAATGACCCAATATGTCAACTTTTGTCAAAATGATCAATCCTTAACCAAATGACCAACACATTGGCCTAATAGGTCAACATTGACCAAAAAGTCATCTTTGGTCAAAATAGTCAATTTTTGACCTAAAGATGACCCATTGACCCAATAAGTCAACATTGACCAAAAAGTCAACTTTTGTCAAAATGGTCAATCCTTGATCCAATGACCAACCCATCGATCCAATAGGTCAACTTTTGACCAAAAAGTCAATTTTGATCAAAATAGTCAATTTTTGACCTAATGATCAATTATTGCCTCAATAAGCCAATCTCTGACCAAAAAGTCAACTTTGGTCAAAATGGTCAATCCATTACCCAATGACCAACCCAATGACCCAATATGTCAACTTTTGTCAAAATGATCAATCCTTAACCAAATGACCAACACATTGGCCTAATAGGTCAACTTTTGAACAAAAAACCAATTTTGGTCATTATAGTCAATATTTGAATTAATGACCAATTATTGACCCAATAAGTCAATCTCTAACCAAAAAATCAACTTTGGACAAAAATGGTCAACCCTTGACCCAATGACAAATACATTGCCCAATAGGTCAACTTTTGGCCAAAAAGATAATTTGGGTCAAAATAGTCAATTTTTGACCTAATGACCACCCATTGACATAATCAGTCTACTTTTCACAAAAAAAATCTACTTTGGTCAAAATGGTCAATTTATTACCCAATGACCAACTCATTGACGCAATTGATCTACTTTTAACCAAAAAGTCACCTCTAGTAAAAATTGTCAATTCTTGACCCAATTATCAATTCATTGACTAAATAAGTCAACTTTTGACAAAAAAGTCAACTTTGGTCATAATGGTCAATTTGTGACCCAATGACCGCCCCGTTGAACCAATGTGTCAACTTTTGACCAAAAATTTAATTTTATTCAAAATAATCAATTTTTGACCAAATGACCAATTATTGACCCAATAAGTCAATCACTGAACAGAAAGTCAACTTTGGTAAGAAAGGTCAATCCTTGACCCAATGAGCAACTCATGACCCAATAGGACAACTTGTGGCCAAAAAAGTCAACTTTATTCAAAATGGTCAATTCTTCACCCAATGACCAACGCATTGACCTAGTAAGTCGACTTTTGAACAAAAAGTCAAATTTGGTCAAAATAGTCAATTTTCGACCTATTGACCAATTATTGACCCAATAAGTTAATCTGTGACAAAAAACTCAACTTTGGTAAAAATAGTCAATCCATGACCCAATGACCAGCCTATTAACCCAATAGGTCAACTTTTGACCAAAAAGTTAACTTAGGTCAAAATGATCAATCTTTTACGCAATGACCAACCCATTGGCCTAATAGGTCAACTTCTGACCAAAAGGTCAATTTTGTTCAAAATAGTCAATTTTTGAATTTGTGACAATTTATTTACACAATAAATCTATCTCTGACCAAATAGTAAACTTTGGTTAAAATGGTCAATCCTTGACCCAATGACAAACCCATCGACCCAATAGGTCAATTTTTGACGGAAAAGTCAATTTTGGTCAAAATAGTCAATTTTAGACCTAATGACCACCCATTGACCCAATAGGTCAACTTTTGACCAAAAAGTTAACTTTGGTCAAAATGGACAAATTTTGACCCAATGACCAACCCATTGACCCAATAGATCAACTTTTTACCAAAAAGTAAAATTTTGTCAAAACGGTCAATTTTTTACACAATGATCTAAATGTCAACTTTGGTGAAAATGGTCATCCTTGATCTAATGAGCAACCCATTGAGATAATTTGCTAACTTCTGACTAAAAATTTAACTTTGGCCAAAATGGTTAATGCTTGAACCAATGACCAACCATCTGACCAAATAGGCCATATTTTGACCAAAAAGTCAAGTTTGCTTAAAATTGTCAATTTTTGATCTAATGACCACATCATTGACCTAAATAGGTCAACTTTTGACCAAAAAGACAACTTTGGTCAACGTCGTGAAACCTTATCCCGATGACCAACCCATTGACCCAATAGGTCAACGTTTGACCAAAAAGTCAATTTTGGTCAAAATAGTCAATTTTTTTACTTAATAACCATTTATTTATCGAGCAAGCCAATCTCTGATCAAAAAGTCAACTTTGGTCAATATGGTCAATCATTGACCCAATGACCAACCCTTTGACCCAATAGGTCAACTTTTGACCAAAAAGTCAACTTTGGTCAAAATGATCGATCCTTGACCCAATGACTAAACCATTGGCCTAATAGCTCAACTTTTGACCAAAAAGTCAATTTGAGTCAAAATAGTCATTGTTTAAATTAATGACCAATTATTGACCTAATAAGTCAATCTCTGACCAAAAAGGCAATTTGGGTCAAAATGGTTAATCCTTGACCCAATGACAAATCCATGATCCAATAGGTCAACCTTTAACTTAAAAGTCATTTTTGGTCAATATAGTCACTTTTTGACATAATGACGACCCATTGACCCAACAGGTCAACTTTTGACCAAAATGTTAACCTTGCTCAAAATGGTCAATTTTTGACCCAATGATGGTACCCATTGATCCAATAGGTCAACTTTTGACTAAAAAGTCATCTTGGGTCAGAATTGTCAATTCTTGACCTAATTACAAAATCATTAACCAAATATGTCAACTTTTCACAAAAAAATCAACTTTGGTCAAAATAATAAATTTTTAAACTATTGACCAATTATTAACACAATAAGTCAATCTCTGACTAAAAAGTCAACTTTGGTCAAAATGGTTAATCCTTGACCCAATGACAAACCCACGTAACCCACTAGGTCAAGTTTTGACCAAAAAGTCAATTTTGGTAAGAATAGTCAATTTTTGACCAAATCACCACCCATTGGCACAATTGGTCAACTATTGACCAAAAAGTTAACTTTGGTCAAAATGATCAATTTTATACCCAATGACCAACTCATTGACCCAATAGATCAACTTTTGACCAAAAAGTCTTTTCGGTCAAAATGGTCAATTATGACCAAATTACAAACTCATTGACCAAATATGTCAACTTTTGACCAAAAAGTTAACTTTGGTCAAAGTGGACAATTTTTGACCCAACAACTACCCCGTTCGCCCATTGGGTTAGCTTTTGACCAAAAAAATCAATTTTGGTCAAAATAGTCACTTTTGGACCTAATGACCAATTATTGACCTAATAAGTCAATCTCTTACTAAAAAGTCAACCTTGGTCAAAATGGTCAATCCTTGACCCAATGACAAAACCATTGACCGAATAGATCAACTTTTAACCAAAAAGTCAATTTATGTCGAAATAGTCAATTTTTGACCTAAATACCACCCATTGACCTAAAGGTAAACTTTTGACCAAAAAGTCAACTTTGGTCAAAATGGTTAATTTTTGACATAATGACCAATTATTCTCCCAGTAAGCCAATCGCAGACCAAAATGTTAACTTTGGTCAAAATGGTTAATCCGTGACCTGATGGCCAACCTACTGACCCAATAGGTCAACTTTTGACCAAAAAGTCAACTTTGGTGAAAATGATTAATCCTTGACCCAATGATCAACCCTTTAGCCTAATATGTTATCTTCTGACCAAATAGTCTATGTTGGTCAAAATAGCCAATTTTTGAATTAATGGCCAACTATTGACCCAACAAGTCAATCTATGACCACACAGTAAGCTTTAGTCAAAATGGTCAATGTGAGACCCAATGACAAACCCATTAAAACAAAAGGTCAACTTTTCACCAAATAGTCAATTTTTGTCTACATTGTCAATTTTTGACCTAAATACCAACTCATTGACCAAATAGGTCAACTTGTAACCAAAAAGTCAACTTTGGTCAAAATGGTCAATTTCTGACCCAATGACAACACTGTTGACCCAATTGGTTAACTTTTGACAAAAAATTTAATTTTGGTCAAAATAGTTAATTTTTGACCTAATCAACAATTATTGACCCAATAAGTAAATCTCTGACGAAAAATTCAACTTTGGTCAAAATGGTCAATCCTTGACCAATGACAAACCCAATGTCCCAACAGGTCCACTTTTGACCAAAAAGTCTATTTTGGTCAAAATAGTCAATTTTTGACCTAATCACAACCCATTGACCCAAAAGGTCAACTTTTGACTAAAAAGTCATATTTGGTCAAAATGGTCAGTTTTTTACCCAATTACCAACTCATTGACCAAATAAGTCAACTTTGCTCAAAATGGTCAATTTTTGACCCAATGACCACCCCGTTGACCCAATGTGCTAACTTTTGACTAAAAAGTCAATTTTAGTCAAAATAGTCAATTTTTGACCTAATGACCAATTATTGAGCCAATAAGTCAAACTTTGAACAAAAAGTCAACTTTGGTCAAAATGGCCAATCCTTGACACATTGACAAACACATCGACCCAATAGGTCAACTTTTGACCAAGAAGTCTATTTTGGTCAAAGTAGTCAATTTTTGACCCAATAACAACCCATTGACCCAATTGGTCAACTTTTGACCAAAAAGTCAACTTTGGCCAAAATGGTCAATTTTTGACCCAATGACCAACCCATTGACCTAATAGATCAATTTTTAACAAAAATGTCATCTTAGGTCAAAATGGTCAATTCATGACCCAATTACCAACTCATTGACCAAATATGTCAACTTTTGACCAAAAAGATAACTTTGGTCAAAATGTTCAATTTTTGATGCAATGACTACCCTGTTCACCCATTGGGTTAACTATTGACCAAAAATTTAATTTTGGTCGAAATAGTCAATTTTTCACCTAATGACCAATTATTGATCCAATAAGTCAATCTCTGACCAAAAAGTCAACTTTGGTCAAAATGGTATATCCTTGTCCTAATGACAAACCCATTGACCCAATAGGTCAACTTTTAATCAAAAAGTTAATTTTTGTCAAAATAGTCAATTTTTACCTCATGACCACCCATCAATCTACGATAGTCTACTTTTGACCAAAAAGTCAATTTAAGTCAAAATAGTCAATTTTTGACCTAATGACCAATTATTGCCCCAGTAAGCTAATCTCTGACAAAAAAGTCAACTTTGGTCAAAATGGTCAATACTTGACCCAATAACCAACCCATTGACCCAATAGGTCAACTTTTCACCAAAAAGTTAACTTTGGTCAACATTATTAATCCTTGAGCATTGAGCACCCCATTGGCCGAATAGGTCAACTTTTAAGCAAAAAGTCAATTCTGGTCAAAATAGACAATTTTTGAATTAATGACCAATTATTGACCCAATAAGTCAATCTCTAACCAAAAATTCAACTTTGGTCAAAATGGTCAATCCTTGACCCAATGACAAACCTATTGACCTAATAGGTCAACTTTTGATCAAAAAAGTCAATTTTTGACCTAATGACCACCCATTGACCCAAGAGCTTAACTTTGACAAAAAGTCAACTTTTATCAAAATGGTCAATCCTTGACCCAATGACCAACCCATTGACCCAATAGGTCAACTTTTGACCAAAAAATCAATTTTGGTCAAAATAGTCAATTTTTGACCTAATGACCAATTATTGCCCCAATAAGCCAATCTTTGATCAAAATGTCAACTTTGGTCAAAATGGTCAATCCTAGACCCTATGACCAACCCATTGACATAATCAATCAATTTTTCTCCAAAAAGTTAACTTTGGTCAAAATGATGAATCCTTGACCAAATGACCAACCCATTGGCCTAATAGGTCAACTTTTGACCAAAAAGTCAATTTTTGTCAAAATAATCAATTTTTGAATTAATGACCAATTATTAACCCACTAAGTCAATCTCTGACCAAAACATCAACTTTGGACAAAATGGTCAACCCTTGACCCAATGACAAACCAGTTGCCCTATAGGTCAACTTTTGATCAAAAAGATAATTTGGGTCAAAATAGTCAATTTTTTACCTAATGACCCCCATTGACACAATAGTTAACTTTGGTCGAAATGGTCAATTTTTTACCCAATGACCAACTCATTGACCCAATTGATCAACTTTTGACTAAAAAGTCGACTTCAGTCAAAATTGTCAAATCTTGACCCAATTACCAATTCATTGTGCAAATAGGTCAACTTTTGACAAAAAAGTCAACTTTGGTCATAATGGTCAATTTGTGACCCAATGACCACCTCGTTGACCCAATGAGTCAACTTTTGACCAAAAATTTAATTTTAGTCAAAATAATCAATTTTTGACCTAATTACCAATTGTTGACCCAATAAGTCAATCACTGACCAGAAAGTCAGCTTTGGTAAAAAAAGGTCAATCCTTGAACCAATGACCAACCCATTGACCCAATAGGACAACTTATGACCAAAAAGTCAACTTTATTCAAAATGGTCAATTCTTGACTCAATGACAACCACATTGACCCAGTAATTCAACTTTTGAACAAAAAGTTAATTTTGGTCAAAATAGTCAATTTTTTACCTAATGACCAATTATTGACCCAATATGTCAATCTCTAACCAAAAAGTCAACTTTGGACAAAATGGTGAATTATTGACCCACTGGCCCAATAGGTCAACTTTTGACCAAAAAGTTAACTTCGGTCAAAATGATCAATCCTTTACGCAATGACCAGCCCGTTGGCCTAATAGGTCAACTTTTGACAAAAAAGTCAATTTTATTCAAAATAGTTAATTTTTAAATTAGTGACCAATTATTGACCCAATAAATCAATCTCTGATCAAAAGTCAATTTTGGTCAAAATGGTCAATCCTTGACCCAATAACAAACTGATTGACCCAATATGTCAAATTTTGACCGAAAAGTCAATTTTTGTCAAGATAGTCAATTTTTTTTCCTAATGACCACCCATTGACCCAATAGATCAACTTTTTACCAAAAAGTAAAATTTTGTCAAAATGGTCAATTTCTTACACAATGACCTAAATGTCAACTTTTGTGAAAACGATCAATTCTTGATCTAATAAACAACCCATTGACATAATTTGTCAACTTTTAACTAAAAAGTCAACTTTGGCCAAAATGGTTAATCCTCGACCCAAAGACCAACCCATTGAACAAATAGGCCAACTTTTGACCAAAAAGTCAAGTTTGCTTAAAATTGTCAATTTTTGACCTAATAACCGCCTCATTGATCTAAATAGGTCAACTTTAGACCAAAAAGGCAACTTTTGTTAACGTGGTTAAACCTTAACCCGATGACCAACCCAATGACCTAATAGGTCAGCTTTTGACCAAAAAGTCATTTTTTGTCAAAATAGTCAATTTTTGACATGATGACTAATTATTAACCTAGTAAGCCAATCTCTGACTAAAAAGTCAACTTTGGTTAAAATGGGCAATCGTTGACCTAATGACCAACCCTTTGACCCAATATGTCAACTTTTGACGAAAAAGTCAACTTTGGTCAAAATGATCGATCCTTGACCCAATAACCAACTCGTTGCCCTTATAGGTCAACTTTTGACCAAAAAGTCAATTTTGGTCAAAAAAGTTAATGTTTGAATTAATGACCAATTATTGACCAAATAAGTCAATCTCTGATCAAAAAGTCAATTTTAGTCAAAATAGTTAATCATTTACCCAATGACAAATCAATTGACCCAATAGGTCAACTTTTGGCCAAAATGTCAATTTTGGTTAAAATAGTCACTTTTTGACCTAATGAACACTCATTGACCCAACAGGTCAACTTTTGACCAAAAAGTCAACTTTGGTCAAAATAGTCAATTTTTCACCCAATGATTTACCCATTGACCCAATAGGTCAACTTTTGACTAAAAAGTCATCTTGGGTCAAAATGGTCAATTCTTGACCTAATTACAAACTCATTGACCAAATATGTCAACTTTTGACCAAAAAATAAACTTTGGTCAAAATGATCAATTTTTAACATATTGATCAATTATTGACACAATACGTCAATCTCTGACCAAAAAGTCAACTGTGGTCAAAATGGTCAATCCTTGACCCAATGACAAACCTAGTGACCCAATAGGTCAAATTTTGACCAAAAAGATAATTTTGGTCAAAATAGTCAATTTTTGACCTAAAGAGCACCATTGATACAGTTGGTCAACTTTTGTCCCAAAAGTCAACTTTGGTCAAAATGGTCAATTTTTTACCCAATGACCAACTCATTGACCCAATAGTGACTTTTGACCAAAAAGTCATTTTCGGTCGAAATAGTCAATTTTTGACCTAAATACCACCCATTGACCCAATATGTCAACTTTTGACAAAAAGTCAACTTTGGTCAAAAAGGTTAATTTTTGACCTAATGACCAATTATTGTCCCAGTAAGCCAATATCTGACCAAAAAGTCAACTTTGGTCAAAATGGTCAATCATTGACTCAATGACCAACCCATTGACTCAATAGGTCAATTTTTGACCAAAAAGTCAACTTTGGTCAAAATGATCAATCATTGACCCAATGAACAACCTATTAGTCTAATATGTCAACTTTTTACTAAAAAGTTTATTTTGGTCAAAATAATCAATTTTTGACTTAAAGACCAACTATTGACCCAATAAGCCAATCTATGACCACACAGTAAACTTTGGTCAAAATGGTCAATCCTAGACCCAATGACAAACCCATTGTCCAAAAAGGTCAACTTTTTACCAAAAAGTCAATTTTTGTCTACATAGTCAATTTCTGATCAAAATACCAACTCATTGACAAAATCGGTTAACTTGTGACCAAAAAGTTAACTTTGGTCAAAATGGTCAATTTCTGACCCAATACCACACCGTTGAACCAATGGGTTAACTTTTGACAAAAAATTAAATTTTGTTCAAAATAGTCAATTTTTGACCTAATTACTAAATATTGACCAAGTCAATATATCTCTGACAAAAAGAAGACATTGGTCAAAATGGTCCATCCTTGACCAAATGACAAACCCATTATCTCAATAGGTCAACTTTTGACCCAAAAGTCGATTTTAGTCAAAATAGTTAATTTTTGACCTAATCATCACCCATTTACCCAATATGTCAACTTTTGACCAAAAAGTCATCTTAAGTCAAAATGATCGATTTTTTACCTAATTAGCAACTCATTGACCAAATAGGTCAACTTTTGACCAAGAAGTCAACTTTGCTCAAAATGGTCAAAACCAATGACCACCCCGTTGATCTACTCAGCTCAACTTTTGACCAAAAAGTTAATTTTGGTCAAATAGTCAATTTTTGACCTAATGACCAATTATTGAGCAAATAAGTCAATCTCTGGCCAAAAAGTCAACTTTGGAAAAAAAGGCTAATCCTTGACACAATAAACACATTGACCCAATAGGACAACTTTTGACCAAAAAGTCTATTTTGGTCAAAGTAGTCAATTTTTGACCTAATAACCACCCATTGACCCAATTTGTCTACTTTTGACCAAAAAGTCAACATTGGCCAAAATGGTCAGTATTGACCCAATGACCAACCCATTGACCTAATAACTCAAATTTTAACTAAAATGTCATCTTCGGTCAAAATGTTCTATTCTTGACCCAATTACCAACTCTGACCAAATAAGTCAACTTTTGACCAATAAGTCAACTTTCCTCAAAATGGTCAATTTTTGACCCAATGACCACCCGTTGACCCAATGGATTAACTTTTGACCAGAAAGTCAATTTTGTTAAAAAATAGTCAATTTTTGACCTAATGACCAATTATTGACCCAATAAGTCAATCTCTGACCCAAAAGTCAACTTTGGTCAAAATGGTCAATCCTTGACCCAATAACAAACCCATTGACCAAATAGGTCAACTTTTGACCAAAAAGTTAATTTTGGTCAAAATAGTCAATTTTTGACCTAATGACCACCCATTGACCCAATAGGTCAACTTTTGACCAAAAAGTCAACTTTGGTCAAAATAGTCAATCTTTGACCAAATGACCAATTATTGCCCCAGCAAGCCAATCTTTGACCAAAAAGTCAACTTTGGTCAAAATGGTCAATCCTTGACCCAATGACCAACCCATTGACCCAATATGTCAAATTTTTACCAAAAAGTCAACTTTGGTCAAAATGATCAATCCTTGACCAAATGGCCAACCTATTGGCTAATAGGTCAACTTTTGAACTAAAAGTCAATTTTGGTTAAAATAGTTAATTTTAGAATTAATGACCAATTTTTGACCCAAAATGTCAATCTCTAACCAAAACATCAACTTTGGTTAAAATGGTCAATCCTTGACAGAATGACAAACCCATTGACCCAATATGTCAACTTTTGACCAAAAAGTCAATTTTGGTCGAAAGTGTCAAATTTTGTCCTAATGACCACCCATTGACCCAATAGGTCAACTTTGACCAAAAATTTAACTTTTGTCAAAAGGGTCAATCCTTTACCCAATGACCAACCCATTGACCCAATAGATCAACTTTTGACCAATAAGTCAATTTTTGACCTAATGATAAACTATTGCTCCAATAAGCCAATCTCTGACCAAATGTCAACTTTGGTTAAAATGGTCAATCCTTGACCCAATGACTAATCTATTAACTGAATAGGACAACTTTTGACAAAAAAGTTAACTTTGGTCAAAATGATCAATCCTTGACCCAATGACCAACTCATTGGCCTAATAGGTCATCTTTTGACCAAAAAGTCAATTTTGGTCAAAATAATCAATTTTTAAATTAATGATCAATTACTGACCCAATAAGTCAATCTCTGACAAAAAAATCAACTTTGGTCAAAATGGTCAATCCTCGACCCATTGACAAACCCATTGACCCAATAGGTCAACTTTTGACCAAAAAGTCAATTTTGGTCAAAATAGTCAATTTTTTACCTAATGACCACCCATTGACCCAATAAGTCAACTTTTGATCAAAAAGTCAACTTTGGTTAAAATGGTCTATTTTGACCCAATGACTAACCCATTGAACCAAAAGGTCAATTTTAGAATAAAAAGTCATCTTTGGCTAAAATGGTCAATTCTTGACCCAAATACCAACTCATTGACCAAATATGTTAATTTTGACCAAAACGTCAACCTTGGTCAAAATGGTCAATTTTACCCGATGAATACACCGTTGACCAAATTGGTCAACTTTTAGCCAAAAATTCAATTTTTAACCTAACGACTAATTATTAACCTAATAAGTAAATTTGTGACCAAAAAGACAACTTTCATCAGAATTGTCAATCCTTGACCTAAATTGAAACTCATTGACCCAATAGGTCAACTTCTAACCAAAAAGTCAATTATGGTCAAAATAGTCAATTTTTGACCTAATGACCACCCATTGTCCCAATATGTCAACTTTTGACCAAAAAATCAACCTTAGTCAAAATGGTCAATTTTTGACCCAATGACCACCCATTGACCCAATAGATCAACTTTTGACCAAAAAGTAATCTTCGGTCAAAATGGTTAATTTTTGACCCAATTACTAACTCATTGACCAAATAGGTCAACTTTTGACCAAAAAGTACACTTTAGTCAAAATTATCAATTTTTGACCCAAAGACCACCCCGTTGACCCAATGAGTCAACTTTTGAAAAAAAATTTAATTTTGGTCAAAATAATCAATTTTTGATCTAATGACCAATTATTGACCCAATAAGGCAATCTCTGACAAAAAAGTGAACTTTAGTCAAAATGGTCAATCCTTGACCCAATGACCAACCCACTGACCCAATAGGTCAACTTTTGACCAAAAAGTCAACTTTGGTCAAAATGCTCAATCCTTGACCCGATGACAAACCCATTGACCCAATAGGTCAACTTTTGACTAAAAGGTTAATTTTGGTCAAAATAGTCAATTTTTGACCTAATGACCAATCATTGCCCTAGTAAGTCAATCTCTGATAAAAAAGTAAACTTTGGTCAAAATGGACAATCCTTGACCCAATGACCAACTCATTGACCCAATGACCAACCTATTGACCCAATAGGTCAACTTTTGACCAAAAAGATAACCTCGGACAAACTGATTAAATCTTGACCCAATGACCAACCCATTGACCTAATAGGTCAACTCTTGACATAAAAGTCAATTTTGGTTAAAATAGTCAATTTTTGAATTATTGACGATTATTAACCCAACAAATCAATCTCTGACCGAAAAGTTTACTTTGATCAAATTAGTCAATCTTGACCCAATGACATACTCATTGACATAATAGGTTAATTTTTGACCAAAAAGTCAATTTTGGGCAATGTAGTCAATTTTTGACCTAATGACCACCAATAAGTCAACTTTTGACCAAAAAGTCAACTTTAGTCAAAATGGTCGATTTTTGACCCAATAGGTCAACTTTTGACTAAATGGTCATCTTTAGTAAAAATAATCAATTCTTGATCCAATTACCAAATTATAGACTAAATATGTAAACTTTTGACCAAAAAGTGAACATTGGTCAAAATGGTCAATTTCTGACCCAATGAGCACCCCGTTGACCCAATAGGTTAACTTTTGACTAAAAAGTCACTTTTTGACTTAATCACCACCCATTGACCCAATAGGTCAACTTTTGACTAAAAAGTCATCTTTAGTCAAAATGGACAATTTTTTACCCCATTACCAACTCATTGACCAAATAGGTCAACTTTTGACCAAAAAGTCATCTTTGCTCAAAATGGTGAATTTCTAACCCAATGACCACCCCGTTGACCCAATGGGCCAACTTTTGACCAAAAAGTTAATTTTGGTCAAAATAGTCAATTTTTGACCAAAAGGAACAATTATTGAGCCAATAAGTCAATCTTTGACCAAAAAGTCAACTTTGGTCAAAGTGGTCAATCCTTGACACAATGACAAACACATTGACCCAATAGGTCAAATTTTGACCACGAAGTTAATTTTGGTAAAAGTAGTCAATTTTTGACCTAATAACCATTTATTGACCCAATTGGTCAACTTTTGACCAAAAAGTCAACTATGGCAAAAATGGTCAATTTTTGACCCAATGACCAACCCTTTGACCTAATAGATCAATTTTTTACCAAAATGTCGTCTTCGGTCAAAATGGTCAATTCTTGACCCAATTACCAACTCATTGACCAAATAGGTCAACTTTTGACCAAAAAGTTAACTTTGGTCAAAATGGTCAATTTTTGACCAAATGACTACCCCATTCACCCATTGGGTTAACTTTTTACCGAAATTTAATTTTGGTCAAAATAGTATATTTTTGACCTAATGACCAATTATTGATCTAATAAGTCAATCTCTGACCAAAAAGTCAACTTTGGTCAAAATGGTCTATCCTTATCCCAATGATAAACTCATTGACCCAATAGGTCAACTTTTAATCAAAAAGTCAATTTTTGTCAAAATAGCCAATTTTTGAACTAATGACCACCCATTGACCCAATAGGTCTACTTTTGAACAAAAAGTCAATTTATGTCAAAATAGTTAATTTTTGACCTAATGACCAATTATTTCCCCAGTAAGCCAATCTCTGACCAAAAAGTCAATTTTGGTCAAAATGGTCAATCATTGACCCAATGACCAACACATTGACCCAATAGGTCAACTATTGACCAAAGAGTTAACTTTGGTCAAAATGATCAATCCTTGACCTAATGACCACCCCATTGGCCTAATAGGTCAACTTTTAAGCAAAAAGTCAATTCTAGTCAAAATAGATAATTTTTGAATTAATGACCAATTATTGACCCAATTAGTCAATCTCTAACCAGAAAGTGAACTTTGGTCAAAATGGTCAATCCTTGACCAATGACAAACCCATTGACCCAATAGGTCAACTTTTGACCAAAAAGTCAATTTTGGTCAAAATAGTCAATTTTTGACCTAATGACCACCCTTTGGCCCAATAGCTTAACTTTGACCAAAAAGTCAACTTTTTTTCAAAATGGTCAATCCTTAACCCAATGACAAACCCATTTACCCAATAGGTGAATTTTTGACCAAAAAGTTAATTTTGGTCAAAATAGTCAATTTTTGACTTAATGACTAATTATTGCCCCAATAAGCCAATCTCTGACCAAAAAGTTTACTTTGGTCAAAATGGTCAATCCTTGACCAAATGACCAACACATTGCCTTAATAGGTCAACTTTTGACTAAAAAGTCAATTTTGGTCAAAATAATTATTTTTTGAATTAATGACCAATTTTTGACACACTAAGTCAAACTCTGAAAAAAAATCAACTTTGGACAAAATGGTCAACCCTTGATCAATGACAAACCCATTGTCCATTAGGTCAACTTTTGACCAAAAAGTCAGCTTTGGTCAAAATGGTCAATTTTTTACCCATTGACCAACACATTGACCAAATTAATCATCTTTTGACCAAAAAGTCGTCTTCAGTCAAAATTGTCAATTCTTGACCCAATTACCAACTCATTGACCAAATAGATCAACTTTGGTCATAATGGTCAATTTGTGACCCAATGACCACGCCATTGACCCAATGGGTCAACTTTTGACCAAAAATTTAATTTTTGTCAAAATAATCAATTTTTGACCTAATGACCAATTGTTGACCCAATAAGTTAATCACTGACCAAAAAGTCAACTTTGGTAAAAAACGTCAATCATTGACCCAATGACCAACCCATTGACCCAATAAGACAACTTTTGACAAAAAAGTCAACTTTATTCAAAATGGTCAATTCTTGATCCAATGACCAACGCATTGATCCAGTAAGTCAACTTTTGAACAAAAAGAAATTTTGGTCAAAATAGTCAATTTTTTTCCTAATGACCAATTATTGACCCAATAAGTCAATCTCTGACCAAAAAGTCAACTTTGGTCAAAATGGTCAATCCATGACCCAATGACCAGCCCATTGACCCAATATGTCAACTTTTGACCAAAAAGTTAACTTCTGTCAAAATGATCAATCCTTTACGCAATGACAAACCCATTGGTCTGATAGGTCAACTTTTGACCAAAAAGTCTATTTTGTTCAAAATAGTCAATTTTTGAATTAGTGACCAATTATTGACCCAATAAATCAATCTCTGATCAAAAAAGTAAACTTTGGTCAAAATGGACAATCCTTAACCCAATGACAAACCCATTGACCCAATAGGTCAATCTTTTACCGAAAAAGTCACTTTTGGTCAAAATAGTCAATTTTTTACCTAATCACCACCCATTGACCCAACAGGACAACTTTTGACCAAAAAGTCAACTTTGGTAAAAATGGATAATTTTTGACCCAATGACCAAACCATTGACCTAATATGTCAACTTTTTACAAAAAAGTAAAATTTTAAAAAAATGGTCAATTTTTACACAAAGACCTAAATGTCAACTTTGGTGAAAACGGTCAATCCTTAATCTAACAAGCAACCGATTGACACAATTTGTCAACCTTTGACTTAAAAGTCAACTTTGGCCAAAAAGGTTAATCCTTGACCCAATGACCAACCCATTGACCAAATAGGCCAACTTTTGACCAAAAGTAAAGTTTGCTTAAATTTGTCAATTTTTGACCTAATGACCGCCTCTTTGACCTAAAAAGGTCAACTTTTGACCAAAAAGACAACTTTGGTCAACGTGGTCAAACCTTAACCCAATGACCAGTCCATTGACCTAATGAACAATAATTGACCCAGTAAGTCAATGTTTGACCAAAAAAGTCAACTTTTGTCAAAATGGACAATCGTTGACCCAATGACCAACCCTTTGACCCAATAGGTCAACTTTTGACCAAAATGTCAACTTTGGTCAAAATGATCGATCCTTGACCCAATGACCAACCCATTGGCCTAATAGGTCAACTTTTGACCAAAAAGTCAATGTTGGTCAAAAAAGTCAATGTTTGAATTAATGACCAATTATTGACCCAATAAGTCAATCTCTAACCAAAAAGTCAATTTTGGTCAAAATTGTTAATCCTTGACCCAATGACAATTCCATTGACCCAAGAGGGCAACTTTTTACAAAAAAGTCAATTTTGGTCAAAATAGTCACTTTTTGACCTAATGACCACTCATTGACCCACAGGTCAACTTTTGACCAAAAAGTCAACTTTGGTAAAAATGGTCAATTTTTGACCCAATGACCAACCCCTTGACCCAATAGGTTAACTTTTGACTAAAAAGTCAGCTTGGGTCAAAATGGTCAATTCTTGACCTAATTACAAACACATTGACCAAATATGTCAACTTTTGACCAAAAAATCAACTTTGGTCAAAATGGTCAATTTTTAACCTATTGACCAATTATTGAGACAAAAAGTCAATCTCTGACCAAAAAGTCAACTTTGGTCTAAATGGTCAATTTTTGATCCAATGTCAAATCCTTTGACCCAATAGGTCAAATTTTAACCAAAAAGTCAATTTTAGTCAAAATGGTCAATTTGACCTAAAGACCACCCATTGACACAATTGGTCAACTTTTGACCAAAAAGTCAACTTTGGTCAAAATGGTTAATTTTTTACCTAATGACCAACTCATTGACCCAATAGATCAACTTTTGACCCAAAAGTCATTTTCGGTCAAAATGGTCAATTCATGACCGAATTACTAACTCATTGACCAATAGGTTAACTTTTGACCAAAAAGTCAACTTTGGTCAAAATGGTCAATTTCTGACCCAATGACTACCCCGTTCACCCAATGGGTTAAATTTTGACCAAAAATTCAATTTTGGTCAAAATAAACACTTTTTGACCTAATGACCAATTATTAACCTAATAAGTCAATCTCTGACAAAAAAGTCAACTTTGGTCAAAATGGTCAATCCTTGACCCAATGACAAAACAATTGACTCAATAAGTCAACTTTTGACTAAAAAGTCAATTTTGGTCGAAATAGTCAATTTTTGACCTAAAGACCACCGATTGACCCAATAGGTCAACTTTTGACAAAAAGTCAACTTTGGTCAAAATTGTTAATTTTTTACCTAATGACCAATTATTATCCCTGTAAGCCAATCTCTGACAAAAAAATCAACTTTAGTCAAAATGGTCAAATTTTGAATTAATGACCAACTATTGACCTAATAAGTTAATCTTTGACAACACAGTCAACTTTGGTCAAAATGGTCAATCTTAGACCCAATGACAAACCCATTGTCCAAAATGGTCAACTTTTAACCAAATAGTCAATTCTTGTCTACATAGTCAATTTTTGAGCAAAATAACAACTCATTGACAAAATAGATCAACTTGTGACCATAATGTTAACTTTGGTCAAATTGGTCAATTTCTGACCCAATGACCACACCGTTGACGCAATGATTTAACTTTTGACCAAAAATTTATTTTTAGACAAAATAGTCAATTTTTGACCTAATTACCAAATATTGACCCAACAAGTCAAACACTGACTAAAAAGTCAACTTTGGTCAAATTGGTCAATCCTTGACCCAATGACAAATCAATTCTCCCAATAGGTCAACTTTTGACCAAAAAGTCGATTTTGGTCAAAATAGTTAGTTTTTGACATAATCACCACCCATTTACCCAATAGGTCAACTTTTGACCACAAAGTCATCTTCAGTCAAAATGGTCAATTTTTTACCTAATTACCAACTCATTGACCAAATAGGTCAACTTTTAACCAAAAAGTCAACTTTGCTCAAAATGGTTACTTTCTGACCCAATGACCACCCCGTTGACCCAATGGGCTAGCTTTTGACCAAAAAGTCAATTTTGGTCAAAATAGTCAAATATTGACCTAAAGACAAATAATTGAGCCAATAAGTCAATCTCTGACCAAAAAGTCAACTTTTGTCAAAATGGCCAATCCTTGACACAATGACAAACACATTGACCCAATAGGTCAAATTTTGACCAAAAAGTCTATTTAGGTCATAAGTAATCAATTTTGACCTAATAACCACCCCATCGACCAATTGGTCGACTTTCGATCAAAAAGTTAAGTTTGGCGAAATGGTCAGTTTTTGACCAATGACTAACCCATTGACCTAATAGATAAAATTTCGACCAAAATGTCATCTTTAGTCAAAATGCTTAGTCTTGATCCGATTACCAACTCGACCAAACAGATCGACTTTTCACTAAAAGTCGACTTTCGCTTAAAATGGTCAATTTTCGACCTCGATGACCATCCCGTTAACCAAATCGGTTAACCTTTGACTAAAAGTAAATTTTGGTCAAAATAGATCAATTTTTGACCTAATGATCAATTATCGACCTGATAAGTCAATCTCTGACCAAAAAGTCAACTTTGGTCAAAATGGTCAATCTTTGACCCAATGACAAACCCATTGACCCAATATGTCAACTTTTAACCAAAAAGTCAGTTTTTGTCAAAATTGTCAATTTTTGACCTAATGACCACCCATTGACCTAATAGGTCAACTTTTGACCAAAAAGTCTATTTTGGTCAAAATAGTCAAATTTTGACCTAATGACCAATTATTGCCCCAGTAAGCCAATCTTTGACCAAAAAGTCAACTTTGGTCAAAATGGTCAATCCTTCACCCAATGACCAACCCATTGACCCAATAGGTAAAATTTTGACAAAAAATTTAACTTTGGTCAAAATGATCAATCCTTGACCCAATTACCAACCAATTGGCCTAATAGGTTAAATTTTGACTAAAAAGTTAATTTTGGTCAAAATAGTTAATCTTTGACCTAATGAGTAATTTTTGACCCAATAAGTAAATCTCTCACTAAAAAGTCAACTTTGGTCAAAATGGTCAATCCTTGACACAATGACAAACCCATAGACCCAAAAAGTCAATTTTTGACCAAAAAATCAATTTTGGTCAAAGTAATCAATTTTTGACCTAATGACTACCCATTGAACCAATAGGTCAACTTTGACCAAAAATTTAACTTTTGTCAAAATGGTCAATCTTTTAGCTAATGACCAACCCGTTGACCCAAAAGGTCAACTTTCGACCAAAAAGTCAATGTTGGTAAAAATAGTCAGTTTTTGACCTAATGACCAATTATTGCTACAATAAGCCAATCTTTGACCAAAAGTCAACTTTGGTCAAAATGGTCAATCCTTGAAGCAATGAACAACACATTGACCCAATAAGACAACTTTTGACAAAAAAGTTAACTTTGGTCAACATGATCAATCCTTGACCCATTGACCAACCCATTGGCCTAATAGGTCAACTTTTGACAAAAATGTAATTTTTTGGCAAAATAGACAATTTTTGAATTAATGATCAATTACTGACATAATAAGTCAATCTCTGACAAAAAAAGTCAACTTTTGTCAAAATGGTTAGTCCTTGACCCAATGACAAACCCATTGACCCAATAGGTTAACTTTTAACCAAAAAGTCAATTTTGGTCAAAATAGTCAATTTTTCACCTAATCACCACCCATTGACCCAATAAGTCAACTTTAATAAAAAAGTTAACTTTGGTTAAAATGGTCTATTTTCGCCCAATGACCAACCCACTGACCCAAAAGGTTAACTTTTAACTAAGAAGTCATCTTTGGCTAAAATGGTTAATTCTTGACCCAAATACCAAATCATTGACTAAATATGTTAATTTTGCCTAAAAAGTCAACTTTGGTCAAAATGGTCAATTTTGACCCAATAACCACCCCGTTAACCCAATGGGTTAACTTTTAACAAAAAATTCAATTTTTGACCTATTGACCAATTATTGAACTAATAAGTCAATTTCAGACCAAAAAGTCAACTTTCGTCAGAATGATCAATCCTTGACCCAAAGAGAAACCCATTAACCCAATAGGTCAAATTTTGACCAAAAAGTTAATTATGGTCAAAATAGTAAATTTTTGACCTAATGACCACCCATTGTCCTAATAGGTCAAGTTTTGACCAAAAAGTTAACTTTAGTCAAAATGATCAATTTTTGACCCAATGACCAACCCAGTGACACAATAAATCAACTTTTGACCAAAAAGTTATCTTTAGTCAAATTGGTCAATTCTTGACCCAATTACCAACTCATTGACCAAATAGGTCTACATTTGACCAAAAAGTAAACTTTAGTCAAAATGATCAATTTTTGACCCAATGACCACCCCGTTGACCCAATGATTCAACTTTTGAAAAAAAATTTAGTTTTGGTCAAAATAATCAATTTTTGACCTAATGACCAATTATTGACCCAATAAGTCAATCTCTGACAAAAAATTCAACTTTGGTCAAAATGGTAAATCCTTGACCCATAACCAACCCACTGACCCAATAGGTCAACTTTTGACCAAAAAGTCAACTTTGGTCAAAATGGTCAATCCTTGACCCAATGACCAACCTATTGACCCAATAGGCCAAAGTTTGACTAAAAGGTCAATTTTGGTCAAAATAGTCAATTTTTAACCTGATGACCAATTATTGTCCCGGTAAGCCAATCTCTGACTAAAAAGTATACTTTGGTCAAAATGGTCAATCCTTGACCCAATGACCAACCCATTGACCCAATGGGTCAACTTTTGACCAAAAAGTTAACTTCAGTCAAACTGATCAAATCTTGACCTAATAACCAACCCATTGGCCTAATAGGTCAACTCTTGACCAAAAAGTCAATTTTGGTCAAAATAGTCAATTTTTGAATTATTGACTAATTATTGACCCAACAAATTAATCTCTGACAAAAAATTCTACTTTGATCATAATTGTCCCAATAGGTCAACTTTTGACAAAAAAAGTCTATTTTGGTCAAAATAGTTAATTTTTGACCTAATCAACACCCATTTTCCCAATAGGTCAACTTTTGACCAAAAAATCATCTTCAGTCAAAATGGTGAATTTTTTCCCTAATTACCAACTCATTGACAAAATAAGGAAACTTTTTACGAAAAAGTCAACTTTGCTCAAATTGGTCAATTTCTGACCCAATGACCACCCCGTTGACCCAATGGGCTAGCTTTTGACCAAAAAGTCAATTTTGGTTAAAATAGTCAAATTTTGACCTAATGAGAAGATATTGACCCAATAAGTCAATCTCTGACCAAAAAGTCAACTTTGGTCAAAATGGCCAATCCTTGACACAATGACAAACACAATGACCTAATAGGTCAAATTTTGACAAAAAAGTCTATTTTGGTCAAAGTAGTAAATTTTTGACCTAATAACCACCCATTGACTTAATTGGTCAACTTTGGCCAAAATGGTCAGTTTTTGACCCAATGACCAACCCATTGACCTAATAGATCAAATTTTGACTAAAATGTCATCTTCGGTCAAAATGTTCAATTCTTGACCCAATTACCAACTCTGACCAAATAGGTCAACTTTTCACCAAAAAGTCAACTTTGCTCAAAATGGTCAATTTTTGACCCAATGACCACTCCGTTGACCCAATCAGTTAACTTTTGACCAAAAAGTCAATTTTGGTCAAAATATTCAATTTTTGACCTAATGACCAATTATAGACCCAATGACAAACCCATTGACCCAATATGTCAACTTTTAACAAAAAAGTCAATTTTGGTCAAAATTGTCAATTTTTGACCTAATAACCACCCATTGACCTAAAAGGTCAACTATTGACCAAAAAGTCTATTTTGGTCAAAATAGTCAAATTTTGACCTAATGACCAATTATCGCCCCAATAAGCCAATCTTTGACCAAAAAGTCAACTTTGGTCAAAATGGTCAATCCTTGACCCAATGACCAAACCATTGACCCAATAGGTAAAATTTTGACCAAAAAGTTAACTTTGGTCAAAATGATCAATCCTTGACACAATGACCAACCAATTGGCCTAATAGGTCAACTTTTGAGCAACAAGTTAATTTTGGTCAAAATAGTCAATCTTTGACCTAATGACCAATTTTTGACCCAATAGGTAAATCTCTCACTAAAAAGTCAACTTTGGTCAAAATGGTCAATCCTTGACACAATGACAAACCCATTGACCCAATAGGTCAACTTTTGACCAAAAAGTCAATTTTGGTCAAAATAATCAATTTTTGACCTAATGATTACCCATTAAACCAATAGGTCAACTTTCACCAAAAATTTAGCTTTTGTCAAAATGGTCAATCTTTTACCCAATGACTAACCCGTTGACCCAATAGGTCAACTTTTGACTAAGAAGTCAATGTTGGTAAAAATAGTCAGTTTTTGACCTAATCACCAATTATTGCTCCAATAAGCTAATCTCTGACCAAAAGGCAACTTTGGTCAAAATGTTCAATCCTTGACCCAATTACCAACACATTGACCCAATAGGACAACTTTTGACCAAAAAGTTAACTTTGGTCAAAATGATCAATCCTCGACCTAATGACCAACCCATCGCTCCAATTAAGTTAACTTTTGACCAAAAAGTCAATTTTGTCAAAATAGATGATTTTCGAATTAATGATCAATTATCGACACAATAAGTCAATCTTCGACAAAAAAGTCAACTTTGGTCAAAATGGTTAATCCTTGACCCAATGACAAACCCATCGACCTAATATGTCAACTTTCGACCAAAAAGTCAATTTCTGGTCAAAATAGTCATTTTCGACCTAATGACCACCCATTGACCTAATAAGTGAACTTTGATAAAAAAGTTAACTTTGGATAAAATGGTCTATTTTCGCCCAAAGACCAACCCACTGACCTAAAAGGTTAACATTTGACTAAAAAGTCATCTTTGGCTAAAATGGTCAATTCTTGACCCAAATACCAACTCATTGACGAAATATGTTATTTTTGCCTAAAAAGTCAACTTTGGTCAAAATGGTCAATTTTGACCCAATGACCACCCCGTTGACCCAATGGGTTAACTTTTAACCAAAATTTTAATTTTTGACCTATTGACCAATTATTGACCTAATAACTTAATTTCTGACCATAAAGTCAACTTTCGTCAGAATGATCAATCCTTGACCCAAAGAGAAACCCATTGACCTAATAGGTCAACTTTTGACCAAAAAGTTAATTTTGGTCAAAATAATAAATTTTTTACCTAATGACCACCCATTGTCCCAATAGGTTAACTTTTGACCAAAAAGTTAACTGTAGTCAAAATGATGAATTTTTAGCCCAATGACCAACCCAGTGACCCAATAGATCAACTTTTGACCAAAAGTTATCTTCTGTCAAATTGGTCAATTCTTGACCCAATTACCAACTCTCGACCAAAGGTCTACATTCGACCAAAAAGTAAACTTTAGTCAAAATGGTTAATTTCTCGACGCCAACGACTACCCCGTTGACCTAATGAGTCAACTTTTGAAAAAAAAAATTTAATTTTGGTTAAAATAATCAATTTTTGACCGAATGACCAATTATTGACCCATTAAGTCAATCTCTGACAAAAAAGTCAACTTCGGTCAAAATGGTTAATCCTTGAACCAATGACCAACCTATCGATCCATCAAGTCAACTTTCACCAAAAGTCAACATCGTCAAAATGGTCAATCCTTGACCCAATGACCAACCCATTGATCCAATAGATCAACTTTCGACTAAAAGGTCAATTTTGATCAAAATAACTTAATTTTTAACCTAATGACCAATTATCGCCTTAAATAAGCCAATCTCTGACCAAAAAGTAAACTTTGGTAAAAATGGTCAATCCTTGACCCAATGACCAACCCATTGACCCAATAGGTCAACTTTTGACCAAAAAGTTAACTTCAGTCAAACTGATCAAATCTTGACCTAATGATCAACCCATTGGCCTAATAAGTCAACTCTTGACCAAAAAGTCAATTTTGGTCAAAATAGTCAATTTTGGAATTATTGACTTATTATTGACCAAACAAATCAATCTTTGACCAAAAAGTCTACTTTGATCATAATGGTCAATGACCCAATGACATTACCCATTGACCCAATAGGTCAATTTTGACCAAAAAGTCAATTTTGGCCAAAATAGTCAATTTTTAACCTAATGACCACCCATTGACCCAATAGGTTAACTTTTAACCAAAAAGTCAGCTTTGGACAAAATGGTCAAATTTTGACCCAACGACCAACCCATTGACCAAATAGGTCAACTATTTACTAAAAAGTAATCTTCGTTTAAAATGATCAATTCTTGACCTAATTACGTACTCATTGACCCAATATGTCAGCTTTTGACCAAAAAGTCAACTTGGGTTAAAATGGTCAATTTCTGACCCAATGACCCCCTCGTTGACCCAATGGGTTAACTTTTGGTCAAATATTCTATGTTGGACAAAAGAGTCAATTATTGACCCAATAAGTCAATCTTCGACAAATAAGTAAACTTTGGTCAAAATGGTCAATCCTTGACCCAATGACAAACCCATTGACCCAATAGGTCAACTTTTGACCAAAAAGCCAATTTTGGTCAAAGTAGTCAAATTTTGGTCACAGTAGTCAATTTTTGACACAATGACCACCCATTGACATAATAGGTCAACTTTTGACCAAAAAGACAACTTTGGTCAAAATGGTCAATTTTTTACCCAATGACCAACTCAATGACCCAATAGATCAACTTGTGACCAAAAAGTCATTTTAGGTCAAAATGGTCAATTCTTGACCAAATTACCAACTCATTGGCCAAATAAGTAAACTTTTGACCAAAAAGTTAACTTTGGTCAAAATGGTCAATTTCTGACCCAATGACCACGTTGTTGTCCCAATGGGTCAACTTTTGACCAAAAATTTAATTTTGGTCAAAATTATTAATTTTTCACCTATAACCAAAATATTTAGTTTTGGAATTAATGACTTGATATTGTCCAAAAAAGTCAATCTCTGACCAATGTCAACTTTGGTCAAAAAGGTCAACCGTTGACCCAATGACCACCCATTGTCCCAATATGTCCACTTTTGACCAAAAAGTTAACTTTAGTCAAAATGGTCAATTTTTGAACCAACGATCAACCCATTGACCCAATAGATCAACTCTTGACCAAAAAGTAATCTTCGGTCAAAATGGTCAATTCTTGACCCAATTACCAACACATTGACCAAATAGGTCAACTTTTGACCAAAAAGTAAACTTTAGTCAAAATGGTCAATTTCTGACCCAATGACCACCCCGTTGACCCAATGAGTCAACTTTTGAAAAAAATTTAATTTTTGTCGTAATAATCAATTTTTGATCTAATGACCAATTATTGAACCAATAAGTCAATCTCTGACAAAAAAGTCAACTTTGGTCAAAATCGTCAATCCTTAACCCAATGACCAACCCACTGACTCAATAGGTCAACTTTTGACCAAAAAGTCAACTTTGGTCAAAATGGTCAATCCTTGAACCAATCACCAACTCATTGACCCAATAGTTCATCTTTTAACCAAAAGGACAACTTTGGTAAAAAAAGTCAATTTTAGACTTAATGACAAATTATTGATCCAGTAAGTCAATCTCTGACCAAAAAGTCAACTTTGGTCAAAACGATCAATCCTTGAGCCAAATACAAACCCATTGCCCGATAGTTCAACTTTTGAGCAAAAAGTCAATTTTGGTTAAAATAGTCAATTTTTTATCTAATGACCACCCATTGACCCAATAGCTTAACTTTTGACCAAAAAGTTAACTTTTACCAAAATGGTCAATTTTTGACCAAATGACCAACCCATTGACCTAATAGGTCAACGTTTGACCAAAAATTCATCTTTCGTCAAACTTGTCAATTCTTGATCCAATTACCAACTCATTGACCAAATAGGTCACCTTTCACCAAAAAGACTCAACTTTGGTCAAAATGATCAATTTTTGACCCAATCACCACCCCGTTGATCCAATGGGTTAACTTTTGACCAAAAATTCAATTTTGGTCAAAATAGATCAACTTTTGACCAAAAAGTCATCCTTAGTCAAAATGGTTAATTTCTGGCCCAATGACCAACCGTTGACCCAATGGGTTAACTTTTGAACAAAAATTAAACTTTTGTCAAAATAGTTTATTTTTGACCTAATGACCAATTATTGACCCAACAAGGCAATCTCTGACCAAAAAGTCAACTTTGGTCAATCCTTGACCCAATGACAAACCCATTGACCCAACAGGTAAACTTTTGACCAAAAAGTCAATTTTTGTCAAAATAGTCAATTTTTGAATTAATGACCACCCACTGACCAAATAGGTCAACTTTTGACCAAAAAGTCTATTTTGGTCAAAATAGTCAATTTTTGACCTAATGACCAATTATTGACCCAGTAAACCAATCTCTGACCAAAAACTAAGCTTTGGTCAAAATGGTCAATCCGTGACCCAATGACCAACCCATTGTCCCAATAGGTCATCTTTTGACCAAAAAGTTAACTTTGGTCAGAATGATCGATCCTTGACCCAATCAACAACCCATTGTCCTAATAGGTCAACTTTTGACCAAAAAGTTAATTTCGGTCAAAATAATCAAATTTTGAATAAATGACCAATTATTAACCCAATAAGTCAATCTCTGACAAAAAAGTCAACTTTGGTCAAAATGGTCAATCCTTAACCAAATGACAAACCGATTGAATCAATAGGTTAACTTTTGACTAAAAAGTCAAATTTTCTCATAATTGTCAATTTTTGACCTAATGACCACCCATTAACCACATTCGTCAACATTTAACCAAAAAGTCAACTTTGGTCAAAATGGTCAATTCTTGACGCAATTGCCAACTCGTTGACCAAACATGTCAACTTTTGACCAAAAAGTCAACTTTGGTCAAAATGGTCAATTTCTGACCCAATGACCACCCTGTTGATCTAATGGGTCAACTTTTGACCAAAAAATTAATTTTGGACAAAATAATTAATTTTTGACCTAATAACCAAAATATTTAATTTTGGAATTAATGACTTGATATTGACCCAATAAATCAATCTCATGCCAAAAAGTAAACTTTGGTCGAAATGATCAACCCTTGACCCAATGACAAACCCATTGCCCAATAGGTCAACTTTTGACCAAAAAGATAATTTTGGTTAAAATAGTCAATTTTTTACTTAATGACCACCCATTGACACAATATGTCAACTTTTGACAAAAAAGTCAACTTTGGTCAAAATGGTCAATTTTTTACCCAATGACCTGCTCATTGACCAAATAGGTCAACTTTTGACAAAAAAATCAACTTTGGTCAAAATGGTCAATTTCTGACCCAACGACAACCCCGTTAACCCAATGGGTCAATTTTGGCCAAAAAAATTAATTTTTGTCAAAATAATGAATTTTTGACCTAATGACCAGTTATTGGCCCATTAAGTCAATCACTGACCAATAAGTCAACTTGGGTCAAATTGGTCAATCTTTAACCCAATGATCAACCCATTGACCCAATATGTCAACTTTTGACCAAAAAGTCAACTTTGATCAAAATGGTAAATGCATGGCCCAATGACCAACTCATTGACCCAATATGTCATGTTTTAACCAAAAAGACAACTTTTGTCAAAAAAGTCAATTTTAGACTTAATGACCAATTATTATACCAGTAAGCCAATCTCTGACCAAAAAGTCAACATTGGTCAAAACGATTAATCCTTGACCCAATGGCAAACCAATTGCCAATAGGTCAACTTTTGAGCAAAAAGTCAATTTTGGTCAAAATAGTCAATTTTTTATCAAATGATCTCCCATTGACCCAATAGGTCAACTTTTGACCAAAAAGTCAACTTTTGTCAAAATGTTCAATTTTTGACCCAATGACCAACCCATTGACTTAATAGGTCAACGTTTGATCAAAAAGTCATCTTTGGTCAAACTTATCAATTCTTGACCTAATTACCAACTCAATAACCAAATAGGTCACTTTTTACCAAAAAGACTCAACTTTGGTCAAAATAGTCAATTTCTGACCCAATCACCACCCCGTTGACGCAATGGGTTAACTTTTGACCAAAAATTCAATTTTGGTCAAAATAGATCAGCTTTTGACCAAAAAGTCATCCTTGGTCAAAATGGTTAATTTCTCGCCCAATGACCAACCGTTGACCCAATGGGTTAACTTTTGAACAAAAATTAAACTTTTATCAAAATAGTTAATTTTTGACCTAATGACCAATTATTGACCAATTAAGTCAATCTCTGACCGAAAACACAACTTTGGTCAATCCTTGACCCAATGACAAACCCATTGACCCAACCGGTGAAGTTTTGATCAAAAAGTCAATTTTGGTCAAAATAGTCAATTTTTGAATTATTGACCACCCATTGACCCAATATGTCAACTTTTGACCAAGAAGTCAATTTTTGTCAAAATAGTCAATTTTTTACCTAATGACCAATTATTGACTTAGTAAGCCAATCTCTGACCAAAAACTTAACTTTGGTCAAAATGGTTAATCTTTGACCCAATGACCAACCCATTGACCCAATAGGTTAACTTTTGACCAAAAAGTCAACTTTAGTCAAAATGGTCAACTCTTGACCCAAAGACAGAATCATTGACCTAAAATGTCATCTTTTGACCAAATAGTCAATTTGGGTCAAAATAGTCAAATTTTGACTTAATGACCACCAATTGACCCAATAGGTCAAGTTTTGACCAAAATGTCAACTTTGGTCAAAATGGTCAATTTTTAACCCAATGACCAACCCATTAACAAAAATATAGGGCAACTTTTGACCAAAAGTCATCTTCCGTCAAAATGGTAAATTCTTGACCCAATTACCACCTCATTGACCAAATAGGTCAACTTTTAACGAAAAAGTTAACTTTGGTCAAAATGGTCAAGTTTTAACTCAATGACCAACCCAGTGACCCAATAGGTCAACTTTTGATCAAAAACTCATCTTTGGTCCAAATGATCAATTCTTGACCCAATTACAAACCATTGACCAAATATGTTAACTTTTAACCAAAAAGTCAACTTTCCTCAAAATGGTTAATTTTTGACCCAATGACCACCCCGTTGACACAATGGGCTAACTTTTGATCAAAAGTTTATTTTTGGTCAAAATTGGTCAACTTTTGACCAAAAAGTCATCATTGGTCAAAATGGTCAATTCTTGACCCAATGACCAACCCATTGACCCAATAGGTTAACTTTTGACCAAAAATTCAATTTGGTCAAAATAATCAATTTTTGACTTAATGACCAATTATTGACCCAATAAGTCAATCTTCGACCAAAAAGTCAACTTTGGTCAAAATGGTCAATGATTGACTCAATGACAAACCCATTAACCCAATAGGTCAATTTTTGACCAAAATTCGAATAAGTCAATTTCGACTCGACTGACCACTCATTGACCCAATAGATCAACTTTTGAGCAAAAAGTTAACTTTGGTCAAAATGGTTCATTTTTGACCCAATGACCAACCCATTGACCCAATAGGTCAATTTTTTACTACCAAGTCATCTTTGGTCAAAATGGTCAATTCTTGACCCAATTACCAACTCATTGACCAAATATGTTAACTTTTGACCAAAATGTCAATTTTTGTCAAAATAGTCAATTTCTGACCCATTAACCACCCTGTTGACCCAATGGGTTAGCTTTTGACCAAAAATTTAATTTTGGTCAAAATAATTAATTTTTGACCTAATGACAAAAAAAGTCAAATTTTGAATTAATGACCAATTATTGACCAAATAAGTCAATCCCTGACCAAAAAGTCAACTTTGGTCAAAATGATTAAACCTTGACCCAATGGCAGACCCATTGTCCAATAGGTTAACTTTTGACCAAAAAGACAGTTTTGGTCAAAATAGACAATTTTTGACCTAATGAACACCCACTGACACAATAGGTCAACTTTTCACCAAAAAGTCAACTTTGGTCAAAATGATCAGTTTTCTACCCAATGGCCAACTCATTGACCCAATAGATCGACTTTTGACCAAAAATTCATCTTCGATCAAAATGTTTAATTTTTTACCCAATTACAAACTCATTGACAAAAAAGGTCATCTTTTGACCAAAAACTCAACTTTGGTCAAAATGGTCGATTTCTTACCTAATGACCACCTCGTTGACCAAATGGGTCAACTTTTGACCAAAAATTTAATTTTGGTCAAATAATTAATTTTTGACCTAATGACCAAAATAATCAATTTTTGAATAAATGACCAAATATTGACCCAATAGGTCAATCTGTGACCAAAAAGTCAATATGTGTCAAAATGGTCGATCCTTGACCCAATGACAAACCCATTGACCCAATAGGTCAACTTTTGACCAAAAAGTCAATTTCTGTCAAAGTAGTCAATTTTTGACCTAATGACCACCCATTAATCTAATTGGATAACTTTTGACCAAAATGTCAACTTTGGTCAAAATGTTCATTTTTTGACCCAATAACCAACTCATTAACCCAATAGATCAAATTTTGACGAAAAAGTCAACTTCGGTATAAATGGTCAATTCTTAACCCAATTACCAACTTATTGACCAGAAAGGTCAGGTTTTGACCAAAAAGTCAACTTTGGTCAAAATGGTCAATTTCTCACCCAATGACCACCCTGTTGAACCAATGAATCAACTTTTGACCAAAAATTTAATTTTTTTTCAAAATAAACAATTTTTGACCTAATGACCAATTATTGACCCAATAAGTCATTCTTTGAAAAAAAGTTAACATTGGTCAAAAAGGTCAATCCTTGACCTAATGACCAAGTCATTGACCAAATAGGTCAACTTTTGCCAAAAAACCAACTTAGGTCAAAATGGGCAATCCTTGACCCGATGACCAACTCATTAACCCAATAAGTCAACTTTTGACTAAAAAATCAATTTTGGTCAAAATGGTCAATTTTTGACCTAATGACAAATTATTGACCTAGTAAGTCAATCTCTGACCAAAAAGTCAACTTTGGTCAAAATGGTCTATCCTGACCCAATGATCAACACATTGACCCAATAGTTCAACTTTTGACCAAAAAGTTAACTTTGGTCAAAATGATAAATCCTTGACTTGATGACCAACCCATTGGCTTAGTAGGTCAACTTTTGACCAAACAGTGAATTTTGGTCAAAATAGTCAATTTTTTAATTAACGACCAATTATTGACCGAATAAGTCAATCTCTGACCAAAAAGTCAACTTTAGTCAAAATGGTCAATCCTTGACCCAATGACAAACTCATTGACCCAATAGGTCAACTTTTGACCAAAAAGTCAATTTTGGTCATAATAATCAATTTTCGACTTAATGACCAACCCATCGACCCAATAGTCAACTTTCGACCAAAAAGTCAATTTTGGTCAAAATAGTAAATTTTCGACCTAAGGACCAACTCATCAACCCAATAGCCGACTCTCTGACTAAAAGTCGACTTTGGTCAAAATGGTCAATCCTGACCCAATGACTGACCCATTAGCTTAATAGATTAACTTTCGACCAAAAAATCAACTTTGGTCAAAATAGTCAATTTTTTAATTATTGACCTAATAATTCAATCTATGAACACAGTTAACTTTGGTCAAAATGGCCAATCCTAGGTCAAATCATTGACCAAATAGGTCAACTTTTGACCAAAAAGTCAACTTTGGTCAAAATAGTCAATATCTAACCCAGAGACTACACTGTTGACCCAATGAGTTAACGTTTGATCAAAAATTTAATTTTGGTCAAAAATGTCAATTTTTGCCTAATGAACAATTATTGACTGAATAAGTCAATCTCTGACCAAAAAGTTAACTTTGGTTAAAGTGGTCAATCCTTGACCCAATGACAAATCCATTGTCCCAATAGGTCAACTTTTGACCAAAAAGTCTATTTTGGTCAAAATAGTTAATTTTTGACCAAATCACCATCCATTGACCCAATAGGTCAACTTTTGACCAAAAAGTCAACTTTGGTCAAAATGGTCAATTTTTATTACCCAATGACCAACTCAGTGACCTAATAGATCAAATTTTGACTAATAAGTCATCTTCAGATAAAATGGTCAATTCTTGACCCAATTACCAACTTATCGACCAACAGGTCAACTTCACCAAAAGTCAACTTTGCTCAAAATGGTCAATTCTCGACCCAATGACTACCCCATTGACCCAATGGTCTAACTTTCTATCCAAAAAGCCAATTTTGGTCAAAATAGTTAATTTTCGACATAATGACCAACTATCGATCTAATAAGTCAATCTCTGACAAAAAAGTCAACTATGGTCAAACTGGTCAATCCTTGACCCAATGACAAACACATTGACCCAATAGGTCAACTTTTGAACAAAAAGTCTATTTTGGTGAAAATAGTCAATTTTTTACCTAATCACCACCCATTGACCCAATTTGTCAACTTTTGTCCAAAAAGTCAACTTGGGTCAAAATGGTCAATTTTTTGACCAATGACCAACCCATTGACCTAATAGATCAATTTTTGACCAAAAGTCACCTTCGATCAAAATGGTCAATTCTTGACTCAATTACAACCGCATTGACTAAATAGGTCAATTTTTGACCAAAAAGTGAACTTTGCTCAAAAAGGTCAATTTTTGACCTAATGACCACCCATTAACCCAATAGGTCAACTTTTAACCAAAGAGTCAAATTTGGTCAAAAAAGTCAATTTTTGACCTAATGACCAATTATTGCCCCAGTAAGTCAATCTCTGACCAAAAAGTCAACTTTTGTTAAAATGGTCAATCCATGACCCAATGACCAACCTATTGACCCAATAGGTCAACTTTTGACCAAAAAGTTAACTTTGGTCAAAATGATCAATCCTTGACCCAGTAACCAACCCATTGGCCTAATTGGTCAACTTTTGAGCAAAAAGTCAATTCTGGTCAAAGTAGCCTTTTTTGAATTAATGACCAATTATTGACCAAAAAAGTCAATCTCTAACCAAAAAGTCAACTTTGGTCAAAATGGTCAATTCTTGACCCAATGGAAAAACCATTGACCCAATAGGTCAACTTTTGACCAAAAGGTCAATTTCGGTCAAAATAGTCAATTTTTTGTACCTAATGACCAATTATTGCCCCAATAAGCCAATCTCTGACCAAAAAGTCAACTTTGGTCAAAATGGTCAATTCATTACCCAATGACCCAATATGTCAACTTTTGTCCAAAAGGTTAACTTTGGTCATAATGATCAATCCTTGACCAAATGACCAACACATTGGCCTAATTCGTCAACTTTTGACTAAAAAATCAATTTTGGTCAATATATTCAATTTTTCAAATAATGACCAATTATTGACCCAATAAGTCAATCTCTAACCAAAAAATCAACTTTGGACAAAATGGTCAACCCTTGACCCAATGACAAACACATGCCCAATAGGTCAACTTTTGACCAAAAAGATAATCTGGGTCAAAATAGTCAATTTTTGACCTAATGATCACCCTTTGACACGATAGGTCTGCTTTTCACCAAAAAGTCTACTTTGGTCAAAATGATCAATTTATTACCCAATGACCAACTTATTGACTCAATTGATTGAATTTTGACCAAAAAGTCATCTCCGGTCAAAATTGTCAATTCTTGAACCAATTATCAATTCATTGACCAACTAGGTCAAGGTTTGACAAAAAAGTCAACTTTGGTCATATGGTCAATTTGTGACCCAATGACCGTCCCGTTGAACCAATGGGTCAACTTTTGACCAAAATTTTAATTTTAGTCAAAATAATCAATTTTTGATCTAATGAACAATTATTGACCCAATAAGTCAATCACTGACCAAAAAGTCAACTTTGGTAAAAAAGGTCAATCCTTGACCCAATGACCAACTCATTGACCCAATAGGACAACTTTTGGCATAATAGTCAACTTTATTCAAAATGGTCAATTCTTCACCCAATGACCAACACATTGACCTAGTAAGTCAACTTTTGAACAAAAAGTCAATTTTGGTCAAAATAGTTAATTTTTGATATATTGACCAATTATTGACCCAATAAGTCAATCTCTGACCAAAAAGTCAACTTTGGTCAAAATAATCAATCCTTGACCGAATGACCAGCCTATTGCCCCAATAGGTCAACTTTTGACCAAAAAGTTAACTTCGGTCAAAATGATCAAACTTTACGCAATGACCAACCCATTAGCCTAATAGGTCAACTTTTAACCAAAAAGTTAATTTTGTTCAAAATAGTTTATTTTTAAATTAGTGACAATTTATTGACACAGTAAATCAATCTCTGACCAAAAAGTAAGGTTTGCTTTAAATGGTCAATCCTTGACCCAATGACAAACCCATTGACCCAATAGGTCAATTTTTGACCGAAAAGTCAACTTTGGTCAAAATAGTTAATTTTTGACCAAATGACCACCCATTGACCCAATAGGTCAACTTTTGACCAAGAAGTCAACTTTGGTCAAAATGGACAAATTTTGACCCAAGGACTAACCCATTGACCCAATAGGTCAACTTTTTACCAAAAAGTAAAATTTCAGTCAAAATTGATCTAATTTCTTATACAATGTTCTAAATGTCAACTTTGGTGAAAAAGGTCAATCCTTGATCTAATGAGCAACCCATTGACATAATTTATCAACTTTTGATTAAAAGTCAACTTTGGCCAAAATGGTTAATCCTTGACCAACCCTTTTGACGAAATAGGCCGACTCTTGACCAAAAAGTCAAGTTTGCTTAAAATTGTCAATTTTTTATCTAATGACAACCTCATTGACCTAAATAAGTCAACTTTTGACCAAAAAGACAACTTTGGTCAATGTGGTGAAACGTTAACCCAATGACCAACCCATTGACCCAATAGGTCAACTTTTGACCAAAAAGTCAATTTTTGTCAAAATAGTCAATTTTTTGCCTAATGACCAATTATTTATCGAGTAAGCCAATCTCTGACCAAAAAGTCAACTTTGGTCAAAATGATCAATTGTTGTCCCAATGACCAACCCTTTGACCCAATAGGTCAACTTTTGACCAAAAAGACAATTTTGGTCAAAATGATCGATCCTTGACCCAATGACTAAGCCATTGGCCTAATAGGTCAACTTTTGACTAGAAAGTTAATTTGGGTCAAAATAGTCAATGTTTGAATTAACGACCAATTATTGACCTAATAAGTGAATCTATGACAAAAAAGTCAATTTTTGTGAAAAAGGTTAATCCTTGACCAAATGACAAATCCATTGACCCAATAGGTCAACTTTTAACCAAAAAGTCAATTTTGGTCAAAATAGTCACTTTTTGACATAATGACCACCCATTGACCCAACAGGTCAACTTTTGACCAAAAAGAAAATTTGGTCAAAATGGTCAATTTTTGATCCAATGACCAACCCATTGACCCAATAGGTCAACTTTTAACTAAAAAGTCATGTTGGGTCAAAATTGTCAATTCTTGACCTAATTACAAAATCATTAACGAAATATGTTAACTTTGACCAAAAAAATCAACTTTGGTCAAAATGATCAATTTTAAATGATCAATTTTTAACCTATTGATCATATATTGACACAATAAGTCAATTTCTGACCAAAAAGTCAACTTTGGTCAAAATGGTCAATCCATGACCCAATGACAAACATATTGACCCAATAGGTCAAGTTTTGACCAAAAAGTTAATTTTGGTCAAAATAGTCAATTTTTGACCTAATGACCACCCATTGACACAATTGGTCAACTTTTGACCAAAAAGTCAACTTTAGTTAAAATGGTCAATTTTTTACCCAATGACCAACTATTGACCTAATAAGTTAATCTCTGACTAAAACGTCAACTTTGGTCAAAATGGTCAATTCTTGACCCAATGACAACCATTGAACCAATAAGTCAACTTTTGACCAAAAGGTCAATTTCGATCAAAATAGTCAATTTTTTACCTAATGACTAATTATTGCCCCAATAAGCCAATCTCTGACCAAAAAGTCAACTTTGGTCAAAATGGTCAATTCATTTCCCAATGACCAACCCAATGACCCAATATGTCAACTTTTGTCCAAAAGGTTAACTTTGGTAATAATGATCAATCCTTGACCAAATGACCAACACATTGGCCTAATTCGTCAACTTTTGACTAAAAAATCAATTTTGGTCAATATATTCAATTTTTGAATTAATGACCAATTATCGAATTCAATAAGTCAATCTCTAACCAAAATCAACTTCGACAAAATGGTCAACCCTCGACCCAATGACAAACACATGCCCAATAGTCAACTTTCGACCAAAAAGATAATATGGGTCAAAATACTAATTTTGACCTAATGATCAACCCTTCGACACGATAGTCACTTTTCACCAAAAAGTCTACTTTGGTCAAAATGATCAATTTATTACCCAATGACCAACTTATCGATCAATCGATCGAACTTTCGACCAAAAGTCATCTCCGGTCAAAATTGTCAATTTCGAACCAATTATCAATTCATCGACCAACTAGGTCAAGGCTCGACAAAAAGTCAACTTTCGTCATATGGTCAATTTGTGACCTAATGACCGTCCCGTCAACTCACATGGTCAACTTTCGACCAAAATTTTAATTTTAGTCAAAATAATCAATTTTTGATCTAATGAACAATTATTGACCCAATAAGTCAATCACTGACCAAAAAGTCAACTTTGCTAAAAAAGGTCAATCCTTGATCCAATGACCAACTCATTGACCCAATAGGACAACTTTTGGCATAATAGTCAACTTTATTCAAAATGATCAATTCTTCACCCAATGACCAACACATCGATCTAGTAAGTCAACTTTCAACAAAAAGTCAATTTTGGTCAAAATAGTTAATTTTCGATATATCGATCCAATTATCGACGCAATAAGTCAATCTCTCGACCAAAAAGTCAACTTTGGTCAAAATAATCAATCCTCGACCGAATGACTCAAATTCTATCGCCCAACAGTCAACTTTTGACCAAAAAGTTAACTTCGGTCAAAATGATCAAACTTTACGCAATGACCAACCCATTAGCCTAATAGGTCAACTTTTGACCAAAAAGTTAATTTTGTTCAAAATAGTTAATTTTTAAATTAGTGACAATTTATTGACATAGTAAATCAATCTATGACCAAAAAGTAAAGTTTGCTTTAAATGGTCAATCCTTGACCCAATGACAAACCCATTGACCCAATAGGTCAATTTTTGACCGAAAAGTCAACTTCGTCAAAATAGACAATCTCGACCAAATGAACAACCCATCGAATCTAATAAGTCAACTTCGACCAAGAAGTCAACTTTGGTCAAAATGGACAAATTTTGACCCAAGGACCAACCCATTGACCCAATAGGTCAACTTTTTACCAAAAAGTAAAATTTTGTCAAAATGGTCAATTTCTTATACAATGTTCTAAATGTCAACTTTGGTGAAAAAGGTCAATCCTTGATCTAATGAGCAACCCATTGACATAATTTATCAACTTTTGATTAAAAGTCAACTTTGGCCAAAATGGTTAATCCTTGACCCAATGACCAACCCTTTTGACGAAATAGGCCGACTCTTGACCAAAAAGTCAAGTTTGCTTAAAATTGTCAATTTTTTATCTAATGACAACCTCATTGACCTAAATAAGTCAACTTTTGACCAAAAAGACAACTTTGGTCAATGTGGTGAAACGTTAACCCAATGACCAACCCATCGACCTAATAAGTCAACTTTCGACCAAAAAGTCAATTTTTGTCAAAATAACCAATTTTTTCGCCTAATGACCAATTATTTATCGAGTAAGCCAATCTTCGACCAAAAAGTCAACTTTGGTCAAAATGGTCAATCGTTGTCCCAATGACCAACCCATCGACCTAATAGTCAACTTTCGACCAAAAAGTCAACTTTCGGTCAAAATGATCGATCCTCGACTCCAATGACTAAGCCATCAGCCTATCAGTCAACTTTTCGACCAAAAAGTTAATTTGGGTCAAAATAAGTCAATGTCTCAATTAATGACCAATTATCGACCTAATAAGTGAATCTACGACAAAAAAGTCAATTTTGGTGAAAAAGGTCAATCCTCGACCAAATGACAAATCCATTGACCCAATAGGTCAACTTTTAACCAAAAAGTCAATTTTGGTCAAAATAGTCACTTTTTGACATAATGACCACCCATTGACCCAACAGGTCAACTTTTGACCAAAAAGTAAAATTTGGTCAAAATGATCAATTTTTGATCCAATGACCAACCCATTGACCCAATAGGTCAACTTTTAACTAAAAAGTCATGTTGGGTCAAAATTGTCAATTCTTGACCTAATTACAAAATCATTGACCAAATATGTCAACTTTGACCAAAAAATCAACTTTGGTCAAAATGGTCAATTTTTAACCTATTGACCATATATTGACACAATAAGTCAATTTCTGACAAAAAAGTCAACTTTGGTCAAAATGGTCAATCTATGACCCAATGACAAACATATCGACCTAACAGTCAAGTTTCGACTAAAAAGTTAATTTTGGTCAAAATAATCAATTTTCGACCTAATGACCACCCATCGATCTAATCGGTCAACTTTCGACCAAAAAGTCAACTTTAGTTAAAATGGTCAATTTTTACCCAATGACCAATTATCGACCTAAATAAGTTAACTTCGACTAAAAAGTCAACTCTGGTCAAAATGGTCAATTCTCACCCAATGACAAAACCATTGATCCAATAAGTCAACTTCGACCAAAAGGTCAATTTTGATCAAAATAGTCTTAATTTTTTACCTAATGACCAACTTATCGCCTCAATAAGCCAATCTCTCGACCAAAAAGTCAACTTTGGTTAAAATGGTCAATTCATTGACCCAATCGACCAACCTAATGACCCAATATGTCAACTTTTGTCCAAAAGGTTAACTTTGGTCATAATGATCAATCCTTGACCAAATGACCAACACATTGGCCTAATTTGTCAACTTTTGACTAAAAAATCAATTTTAGTCAATATATTCAATTTTTGAATTAATGACAAATTATCGATCTAATAAGTCAATCTCTAACCAAAAAGTCAACTTTGACAAAATGGTCAAACCTCGACCTAATGACAAACACATGACCCAATAGTCAACTTTCGACCAAAAAGATAACTTGGTCAAAATACCAATTTGACCTAATGATCACCTCTTCGACACGATAGTTCGCTTTTCGACCAAAAAGTCTACTTTGCCAAAATTGTCAATTTATTACCCAATGACCAACCCATTGATCTAATCGATCAATTTTCACCAAAAAGTCATCTCCGGTCAAAATTGTCAATTTCAAACCAATTATCAATTCATCGACTAACTATGTCAAGGTTCGACAAAAAGTCAACTTCGTCATATGGTCAATTTGCTGACCTAATGACCGTCCCGTTGAACCACTAGTCAACTTTCGACCAAAATTTTAATTTTAGTCAAAATAATCAATTTTTGATCTAATGAACAATTATCGATCCAATAAGTCAATCACCGACCAAAAAGTCAACTTCGCTAAAAAAGGTCAATCTTCGATCCAATGACCAACTCATCAATCTAACAGACAACTTTCGACATAATAGTCAACTTTATTCAAAATGATCAATTCTTCACCCAATGACCAACACATCGACCTAGTAAGTCAACTTTCAACAAAAAGTCAATTTTCGGTCAAAATAGTTAATTTTCGATATATCGACCAATTATCGACCTAATAAGTCAATCTCTCGACCAAAAAGTCAACTTTGGTCAAAATAATCAATCTTCGACCGAATGACCAAACTCTATTGCCCTAATAAGTCAACTTCGACCAAAAAGTTAACTTCGGTCAAAATGATCACACTTTACGCAATGACCAACCCATTAAATCTTAACAGTCAACTTTCGACCAAAAAGTTAATTTTGTTCAAAATAGCTAATTTTTAAATTAGTGACAATTTATCGACACAATAAATCAATCTCCGACCAAAAAGTAAAGTTTGCTTTAAAATGGTCAATCCTGACCCAATGACAAACCCATCGATCCAATAGGTTAACTTTCGAATCGAAAAGTCAACTTTGGTCAAAATAGTCAATTTTCGACCAAATGACCACCCATCAATCTAACAGTCAACTTTCGACCAAGAAGTCAACTTTGGTCAAAATGGACAAATTTTGACCCAAGGACTAACCCATCAATCTAATAAGTCAACTTTTTACCAAAAGTAAAATTTGTCAAAATGGCCAATTTCTTATACAATGTTCTAAATGTCAACTTTGTGAAAAAGGTCAACTTCGATCTAATGAGCAACCCATCGACATAATTTATCAACTTTCGATTAAAAGTCAACTTTGGCCAAAATGGTTAATCCTTGACCCAATGACCAACCCTTTTGAAGAAATAGGCCGACTCTTGACCAAAAAGTCAAGTTTGCTTAAAATTGTCAATTTTTTATCAAATGACAACCTCATTGACCTAAATAAGTCAACTTTTGACCAAAAAGACAACTTTGGTCAATGTGTCAAAACGTTAACCCAATGACCAACCCATCAACTCAATAGTCAACTTTCAACCAAAAAGTCAATTTTTGTCAAAATAGCTAATTTTTCACCTAATGACCAATTATTTATCGAGTAAGCCAATCTCTCGACCAAAAGTCAACTTTGGTCAAAATGGTCAATTGTCGTCCCAATGACCAACCCTTTCGACCCAATAAGTCAACTTCGACCAAAAAGTCAACTTTCGTCAAAATGATCGATCCTCGACCCAATGACTAAGCCATCGATCTAATAAGTCAACTTTCGACCAAAAAGTTAATTTGGGTCAAAATAGTCAATGTTCGAATTAATGACCAATTATCGACCTAATAAGTTAATCTATCGACAAAAAAGTCAATTTTGGTGAAAAAGGTTAATCTTCGACCAAATGACAAATCCATCGACCTAATAGAGTCAACTTTTAACCAAAAAGTCAATTTTGGTCAAAATAGTTAATTTTTCGACATAATGACCACCCATCGATCTAACAGGTCAACTTTTGACCAAAAAGTAAAATTTGGTCAAAATGATCAATTTTTGATCCAATGACCAACCCATTGACCCAATAGGTCAACTTTTAACTAAAAAGTCATGTTGGGTCAAAATTGTCAATTCTTGACCTAATTACAAAATCATTGACCAAATATGTCAACTTTGACCAAAAAATCAACTTTGGTCAAAATGGTCAATTTTTAACCTATTGACCATATATTGACACAATAAGTCAATTTCTGACAAAAAAGTCAACTTTGGTCAAAATGGTCAATCTATGACCCAATGACAAACATATCGATCTAACAGTCAAGTTTTGACTAAAAAGTTAATTTTGTCAAAATAATCAATTTTCGACCTAATGACCACCTATCGACACAATCAGTCAACTTTTGACCAAAAAGTCAACTTTAGTTAAAATGGTCAATTTTTTACCCAATGACCAATTATTGACCTAATAAGTTAATCTCTGACTAAAAAGTCAACTTGGGTCAAAATGGTCAATTCTTGACCCAATGACAAAACCATTGATCCAATAAGTCAACTTTTGACCAAAAGGTCAATTTCGATCAAAATAGTCAATTTTTTACCTAATGACCAATTATTGCCCCAATAAGCCAATCTCTGACCAAAAAGTCAACTTTGGTCAAAATGGTCAATTCATTACCCAATGACCAACCCAATGACCCAATATGTCAACTTTTGTCCAAAAGGTTAACTTTGGTCATAATGATCAATCCTTGACCAAATGACCAACACATTGGCCTAATTTGTCAACTTTTGACTAAAAAATCAATTTTGGTCAATATATTCAATTTTTGAATTAATGACCAATTATTGACCCAATAAGTCAATCTCTAACCAAAAAATCAACTTTGGACAAAATGGTCAAACCTTGACCCAATGACAAACACATGCCCAATAGGTCAACTTTTCGACCAAAAAGATAACTGGGTCAAAATAATCAATTTTCGACCTAATGATCACCCTTCGACACGATAGTCCGCTTTTCACCAAAAGTCTACTTTGTCAAAATGATCAATTTATTACCTAATGACCAACTTATCGACTCAATCGATCGAATTTTGACCAAAAAGTCATCTCCGTCAAAATCGTCAACTTCGAACCAATTATCAATTCATCGACCAACCAGTCAAGGCTCGACAAAAAAGTCAACTTTGGTCATAATGGTCAATTTGTGACCTAATGACCGTCCCGTCAACTCAACGAGTCAACTTTCGACCAAAATGTTAATTTTAGTCAAAATAATCAATTTTTGATCTAATGAACAATTATCGACCCAATAAGTCAATCACCGACCAAAAAAGTCAACTTTGGTAAAAAGGTCAACTTTCGACCCAATGACCAACTCATCGACTCCAATAGACAACTTTTCGCATAATAGTCAACTTTATTCAAAATGATCAATTCTTCACCCAATGACCAACACATTGACCTAGTAAGTCAACTTTTGAACAAAAAGTCAATTTTGGTCAAAATAGTTAATTTTTGATATATTGACCAATTATTGACCCAATAAGTCAATCTCTCGACTAAAAAGTCAACTTTGGTCAAAATAATCAATTCTCGACTCGAATGACCAACTTATCGCCCCAATAGTCAACTTTCGACCAAAAAGTTAACTCGGTCAAAATGATCAAACTTTACGCAATGACCAACCCATTAACTCTAATAAGTCAACTTTCGACCAAAAAGTTAATTTTGTTCAAAATAGCTTAATTTTAAATTAGTGACAATTTATCGACACAAGAAATCAATCTCTCGACCAAAAAGTAAAGTTTGCTTTAAATGGTCAATCCTCGACCCAATGACAAACCCATCAACCTAATAGGTCAATTTTCGATCGAAAAGTCAACTTTGGTCAAAATAGTCAATTTTTGACCAAATGACCACCCATTGACCCAATAGGTCAACATTTAACCAAGAAGTCAACTTTGGTCAAAATGGACAAATTTTGACCCAATGACCAACCCATTGACCCAATAGGTCAACTTTTTACCAAAAAGTAAAATTTTGTCAAAATGATCAATTTCTTATACAATGTTCTAAATGTCAACTTTGGTGAAAAAGGTCAATCCTTGATCTAATGAGCAACCCATTGACATAATTTATCAACTTTTGATTAAAAGTCAACTTTGGCCAAAATGGTTAATCCTCGACCTAATGACCAACCCTTTCGACGAATAGTCGACTTCGACCAAAAAGTCAAGTTTGCTTAAAATTGTCAATTTTTTATCTAATGACAACCTCATTGACCTAAATAAGTCAACTTTTGACCAAAAAGACAACTTTGGTCAATGTGGTGAAACGTTAACCCAATGACCAACCCATTGACCCAATATGTCAACTTTTGACCAAAAAGTAAATTTTTTCAAAATAGTCAATTTTTTACCTAATGACCAATTATTTATCGAGTAAGCCAATCTCTGACCAAAAAGTCAACTTTGGTCAAAATGGTCAATTGTTGTCCCAATGACCAACCCTTTGACCCAATAGGTCAACTTTTGACCAAAAAGTCAACTTTGGTCAAAATGATCGATCCTTGACCCAATGACTAAGCCATTGGCCTAATAGGTCAACTTTTGACCAAAAAGTTAATTTGGGTCAAAATAGTAAATGCTTGAATTAATGACCAATTATTGACCTAATAAGTGAATCTATGACAAAAAAGTCAATTTTGGTGAAAAAGGTTAATCCTTGACCAAATGACAAATCCATTGACTCAATAGGTCAACTTATAACCAAAAAGTCAATTTTGGTCAAAATAGTCACTTTTTGACATAATGACCACCCATTGACCCAACAGGTCAACTTTTGACCAAAAAGTAAAATTTGGTTAAAATGGTTAATTTTTGATCCAATGACCAACCCATTGACCCAATAGGTCAACTTTTAACTAAAAAGTCATGTTGGGTCAAAATTGTCAATTCTTGACCTAATTACAAAATTATTGACGAAATATGTCAACTTTGACCAAAAAATCAACTTTGGTCAAAATGGTTAATTTTTAACCTATTGATTATATATTGACACAATAAGTCAATTTCTGACCAAAAAGTCAACTTTGGTCAAAATGGTCAATCCATGACCCAATGACAAACATATTGACCCAATAGGTCAAGTTTTGACCAAAAAGTTAATTTTGGTCAAAATAGTCAATTTTTGACCTAATGACCACCCATTGACACAATTGGTCAACTTTTGACCAAAAAGTCAACTTTAGTTAAAATGGTCAATTTTTTACCCAATGACCAATTATTGACCTAATAAGTTAATCTCTGACTAAAAAGTCAACTTTGGTCAAAATGGTCAATTCTTGACCCAATGACAAAACCATTGACCCAATAAGTCAACTTTTATCCAAAAGTGAATTTAGGTCTAAATAGTCAATTTTTGACCTAAAGACCAGCCATTGACCCAATAGGCAAACTCTTGACCAAAAAGTCATCTTTGGTCAAATGGTTAATTTTTATCATTATGACCAATTATTGTCCAAGAAAGCCAATCTCTGACCAAAAAGTTAACTTTGGTCAAAATGATCAATCATTAACCCAATAACCAACCCATTGTCTCAATAGGTCAACTTTTGACCAAAAAGTCAACTTTGGTAAAAATGATCAATCCTTGACCCAAAGACTATCTCAATAGCCTAATATGTTAACTTTTGACCAAAAAGTCTATTTTGGTCAAAATAGTTAATTTTTGAATTAATGACCAACTATTGACCCAATAAGTCAATCTATGACCACATAGTAAACTTTGGTCAAAATGGTAAATCTGAGACCCAATGACAAACGCATTGTAACAAAATGTCAACTTTTCACCAAATAGTCAATTTTTGTCTACATTGTCATTTTTTGACCTAAATACCAAATAGGTCAACTTGTGACCAAAAAGTCAACTTTGGTCAAAATGGTCAATTTTTTACCCAATGACCACACCGTTGACCCAATTGGTTAACTTTTGACCAAAAATTTAATTTTGGTCAAAATAGTCAATTTTTGACCTAATCACCAATTATTGACCCAATAAGTAAATCTCTGACCAAAAAGTTAACTTTAGTCAAAATGGTCAATCCTAGACCCAATGACATACCCATTGTCCCAATAGGTCAACTTTTGACCAAAAGTTTATTTCGGTCAAAATAGTCAATTTTTGACCTAATCACCACCCATTGACCCAATAGGTCAACTTTTGACTAAAAAGTCATCTTCGGTCAAAATGGTTAATTTTTTACCCAATTACCAACTCATTGACCAAATAAGTCAACTTTTGACCAAAAAGACAACTTTGCTCAAAATGGTCAATTTCTGACCCAATGACCACCCCGTTGACCCAATTGGCTAACTTTTGACTAAAAAGTCAATTATGGTCAAAATAGTCAATTTTTGACCTAATGACCAATTGTTGATCCAATAAGTCAATCTTTGACCAAAAAGTCAACTTTGGTCAAAATAGCCAATCCTTGACACAATAACAAACACATCGACCTAATAGGTCAACTTTTGACCAAAAAGTCTATTTTGGTCAAAGTAGTCAATTTTTGACCTAAAAACCACCTGTTGACCCAATTGGTTAACTTTTGACCAAAAAGTCAACTTTGGCCAAAATGGTCAATTTTTGACCTAATGACCTAATTGTCAACTTTTGTGAAAACGGTTAATCCTTGATCTAATAAGCAATCCATTGACATAATTTGTCAACTTTTGACTAAAAAGTCAACTTTGGCCAAAATAGTTAATCCTTGACCCAATGACCAACCCATTGACCAAATAGGCCAACTTTTGACCAAAAAGTCAAGTTTGCTTAAAATTGTCTATTTTTGACCTAATGACAAATTATCGACCTAATAAGTCAACTTTGACCAAAAAGATAACTTTGTCAAACGTGGTCAAACTCTTAACCCAATGACTACAACCCATCGACTCCAACAGGTCAACTTTTGACAAAAAAGTCAATTTTTGTCAAAAAAGTTAATTTTTGACCTGATGACCAATTATTGACCCAAGAACTAATCTCTGACTAAAAAGTCAACTTTGGTCAAAATGGACAATCGTTGACCCAATGACCAACCCTTTGACCCAATATGTCAACTTTTGACCAAAAAAGTCAACTTTGGTCAACATGATTGATCCTTGACCCAATGACCAACCCATCACCTCTATATAGTCAACTTTCGACCAAAAAGTTAATTTCGGTCAAAATAGCCAAAGTTTCGAACTAATGACCAATTATTAACCCAATAAGTCAATCTCTGACAAAAAAGTCAATTTTGGTCAAAATAGTTAATCCTTGACCCAATGACAAATTAATTGACCCAATAAGTCAACTTTTGGCCAAAAAGTCAATTATGGTCAAAACAATCACTTTATGTTCTAATGACCACTCATTGACCTAACAGGTCAACTTTTGACCAAAAAGACAATTTGGTCAAAATGGTCAATTTTTGACCCAATCACTAACCCATTGACCCAATAGGTCAACTTTTGACTAAAAAGTTATTTTGGGTCAAAATTATCAATTCTTGACCTAATTACAAACTCATTGACCAAATATGTCAATTTTTGACCAAAAAATCAACTTTGATCAAAATGGTCAATTTTTAACTTATTGACCAATTATTGACACAATAAATCAATCTCTGACCAAAAAGTCAACTTTGGTTAAAAAGATCAATCCTTGACCCAATGACAAACCCATTGACCCAATAGATCAAATTTTGACTAAAAAGTTAATTTTGGTCAAAATAGTCAATTTTTGACCAAAAGACCACCCATTGGCACAATTGGTTAACTTTTGACGAAAAAGTCAACTTTGGTCAAAATGGATAATTCTTTACCCAATGACCAACTCATCGACCTAATAGATCAACTTTCGACCAAAAGTCATTTTCAGCCAAAAAGGTCAATTATCGATCTAATTTCCAACTCATCGACTGTAAAGTTAACTTTGGTCAAAATGGTCAATTCTTCGACCTAATGACTACCCCGTTCACCTCATCGTGTTAACTTTTGACCAAAAATTTAATTTTGGTCAAAATAGTCAATTTTTGACCTAATGACCAATTGTTGAGCTAATTAGTCAATCTTTGACCAAAAAGTCAACTTTGGTCAAAATGACTAATCCTTGACACAATAACAAACACATCGACCTAATAGGTCAACTTTTGACGAAAAAGTCTATTTTGGTCAAAGTAGTCAATTTTTTACCTAAAAACCACTCGTTGACCTAATTGGTCAACTTTTGACCAAAAAGTCAACATTGGCCAAAATGGTCAATTTTTTACCTAATGACTAACCCATTGACCTAATAGATCAATTTTTGACTAAAATGTCATCTTCAGTCAAAATGGTCAATTATTGACCCAATTACCAACTCATTGACCAAAAAGTTAACTTTGGTCAAAATGGTCAATTTTTGACCCAATGACTACCCTGTTCACCCATTGGGTTAACTTTTGACCAAAAATTTAATTTTGGTCAAAATAGTCAATTTGTGACCTAATGACCAATTATTGATCCAATAAGTCAATATCTGACCAAAAAGTCAATTTTGGTTAAAATGGTCAATCCTTGTCCCAATGACAAACCCATTAACCCAATAGGTCAACTTTTAATCGAAAAGTTAATTTTTGTCAAAATAGTTAATTTTTTACCTAATGACCACCCATTGACCCAATAGGTCTACTTTTGACCAAAAAGTCAATTTTGGTCAAAATAGTTAATTTTTGACCTAATGACCAATTATTACCCCAATAAGCTAATCTCTGACCAAAAGTCAACTTTGGTCAAAATGGTCAATTCTTGACCCAATGACCAACCCTTTCACCCAATAGGTCAACTTTTGACCAAAAAGTTACTTTGGTCAAAATTATCAATCCTTGACCCAAAGACCACCCCATTAGCCTAACAAGTCAACTTTTGAGCAAAAAGTCAATTTTAGTCCAAATAGACAATTTTTTAATTAATGACCAACTATTGACCCAATAAGTCAATCTCTAACCAAAAAGTCAACTTTGGTCAAAATGGTCAATCCTCGACCCAATGACAAACCCATCGATCTAATAGGTCAACTTTCGACCAAAAGTCCAATTTCGGTCAAAATAGCTTAATTTTCGACCTAATGACCACCCATCGACCCAATAAAGATAACTTTGACCAAAAAGTCAACTTTTGTCAAAATGGTCAATCCTTGACCCAATGACCAACCCATTGACCTAATATGTCAACTTTTGACCAAAATGTCAATTTTGGTAAAAAAAAGTCAATTTTTGACTTGATGACCAATTGTTGCCCCAATAAGCCAATCTCTGACCAAAAAATCAATTTTGGTCAAAATGGTCAATCCTAGACCCAATGACCAACACATTGACAATAAGTCAGCTTTTCTCCAAAAAGTTAACTTTGGTCAAAATGATCGCTTGACCAAATGACAAACCCATTGGGCAAATAGGTCAACTTTTGACCAAAAAGTCAATTTTGGTCAAAATAATCAATTTTTGAATTAATCACCAATTATTGTCCCACTAAGTAAATCTCTGACCAAAAAATTAACTTTGGACAAAATGGTCAACCCTTGTCCCAATGACAAACGCATTGCCCAATAGGTCAACTTTTGATCAAAAAGATATTGGGGTCAAAAAAGTCAATTTTTGACCTATGGACCCTTTGAAACAATAGGTTAACCTTTGACCAATAAGTCAACTTTGGTAGAAATGGTTAATTTTTTACCCAATGACCAACTCACTGACCCAATTAATCAACTTTCGACCGAAAAGTCGACTTCGGTCAAAATTGTCAATTCTTGACCCAATTACCAACTCATTGAGCAAATATGTCAACTTTTGACAAAAAAGTCAACTTTAGTCATAATGATCAATTTGTGACCCAATGACCACCCCGTTGACCCAATGTGTCAACTTTTGACCCAAAAATTTAATTTTAGTTAAAATAATTAATTTTTGACCTAATGAGCAATTGTTGACCCAATAAGTCAATCACTGACCAAAAATTCAACTTTGGTAAAAAAGGTCAATCCTTGACCCAATGACCAACCCATTCACCCAACATACAACTTCTCGACCTAAAATTCAACTTTATTCAAAATGGTCAATTCGACTCAATGACCAACACATTAACCTAGTAAGATAACTTTTGAACAAAAAGTCAATTTTGGTCAAAATAGTCAATTTTTGACCTGATGACCAATTATTGAACCAATATGTCAATCTCTGACCAAAAAGTCAACTTTGGTCAAAATGGTAGATCCTTGATTCAATGACCAGCCCATTGACCCAATAGTTCAACTTTTGACTAATAAGTTAACTTCGATCAAAATGATCAATCCTTTATGCAATGACCAACCCATTGTCCTAATAGGTCAACTTTTGACCAGAAAGTCAATTTTGTTCAAAATAGTCAATTTTTGAATTTGTGACCAAGTATTGACCCAATAAATCAATCTATGATCAAAAAGTCAACTTTGGTCAAAATGGTTAATCCTTGACCGAATGACAAACCCATTGACCCAATAGGTCAATTTTTGAATGAAAAGTCAATTTTGGTGAAAATAGTCAATTTTTTACCTCACGACCACCCATTGACCCAATAGGTCAACTTTTTACCAAAAAGTAAAATTTTGTCGAAATGATCAATTTCTCACACAATGACCTAATTGTCAACTTTTGTAAAAACGGTCAATCCTTGATCTAATGAGCAAGCCATTGACATAATTTGTCAACTTTTGACTAAAAAGTCTTCTTTGGCCAAAATGGTTAATCCTTGACCCAATGACCAACCCATTGACCAAATAGGCCAACTTTTGACCAAAAAGTCAAGTTTGCTTAAAATTGTCTATTTTTGACCTAATGACCGCCTCATTGACCTAAATAGGTCAACTTTTGACCAAAAAGACAACTTTGGTAAACGTGGTCAAATCTTAACCCAATGACCAACCCATTGACCCAATAGGTCAACTTTTGACAAAAAAGTTAATTTTTGTCAAAATAGTAAATTTTTGACCTGATGACGAATTATTGACCCAGAGAAGCCAATCTCTGACTAAAAAGTCAACTTTGGTCAAAATGGACAATCGTTGACCATTTGACCAACCCTTTGACCCAATATGTCAACTTTTGACCAAAAAGTCAACTTTGGTCAAAATGATTAATCCTTGACCCAATGACCAACCCATTACCCTTATAGGTCAACTTTTGACCGAAATGTTAATTTTGGTCAAAATAGTCAATGTTTGAACTAATGACCAATTATTAACCCAATAAGTCAATCTCTTACAAAAAAGTCAATTTTGGTCAAAATAGTTAATCCTTGACCCAATGACAAATAAATTGACCCAATATGTCAACTTTTGGCCAAAAAGTCAATTATGGTCAAAACAGTCACTTTTGTTCTAATGACCACTCATTGACCTAACAGGTCAACTTTTGACCAAAAAGCCAACTTTGGCCAAAATGGTCAATTTTTGACCCAATCACTAACCCATTGACCCAATAGATCAACTTTTGACTCAAAAGTTATTTTGGGTCAAAATTATCAATTCTTGATCTAATTACAAACTCATTGACCAAATATGTCAATTTTTGACCAAAAAATCAACTTTGGTCGAAATGGTCAATTTTTAACTTATTGACCAATTATTTACACAATAAGTCAATCTCTAACCAAAAAGTAAACTTTGGTTAAAAAGATCTATCCTTGACCCAATGACAAACACATTGACCCAATAGATCAAATTTTGACTAAAAAGTCAATTTTGGTCAAAATAGTCAATTTTTGACCAAAAGACCACCCATCGGCACAATTGGTTAACTTTTGACGAAAAAGTCAACTTTGGTTAAAATGGACAATTTTTTACCCAATGACCAACTCATTGACCCAATAGATCAACTTTTGACCCAAAAGTCATTTTCGGTTAAAACGGTCAATTCTTGACCCAATTACCAACTCAATTCTTGACCCAATTACCAACTCATTGACCAAATTGGTTAACTTTTGACCAATAATTCAACTTTGGAAAAAATGGTCAATTTTTTCCCCAATGACTACCCCATTCACCCATTCGGTTAACTTTTGACCAAAAATTCAATTTTGGTCAACATTGTCACTTTTTGACCTAATGACCAATTATTATCCAATAAGTCAACTTTGGTAGAAATGGTTAATTTTTTACCCAATGACCAACTCACTGACCCAATTAATCAACTTTCGACCGAAAAGTCGACTTCGGTCAAAATTGTCAATTTTCGACCTCAATTACCAACTCATTGAGCAAATATGTCAACTTTTGACAAAAGTCAACTTTAGTCATAATGATCAATTTGTAGACCTAATGACTAACCTTCGTTGACCTAATGTGTCAACTTTCGACCCAAAAATTTAATTTTAGTTAAAATAATTAATTTTTGACCTAATGAGCAATTGTTGACCCAATAAGTCAATCACTGACCAAAAATTCAACTTTGGTAAAAAAGGTCAATCCTTGACCCAATGACCAACCCATTCACCCAAATAGACAACTTCTGACCTAAAATTCAACTTTATTCAAAATGGTCAATTCTTGACTCAATGACCAACACATTAACCTAGTAAGATAACTTTTGAACAAAAAGTCAATTTTGGTCAAAATAGTCAATTTTTGACCTGATGACCAATTATTGAACCAATATGTCAATCTCTGACCAAAAAGTCAACTTTGGTCAAAATGGTCAATCCTTGACCAAATGACAAAACCATTGACCCAATAAGTCAACTTTTGACTAAAAAGTTAATTTTGGTCGAAATAGTCAATTTTTGACCTAAAGACAACCCATTGACCCAATAGGTTAACTTTTGACAAAAAGTTAACTTTGGTCAAAATGGTTAGTTTTTGACCTCATGACCAATTATTGTCCCAATAAGCCAATATCTGACCAAAAAGTCAACTTTCTTCAAAATAGTCATTCCTTGACCCAATGACCAATTTGTCAACTTTTGACCAAAAAGTTAACTTTGGTTAAAATGATCAATCCTTGACCCAATGAACAACTCATTAGCCTAATAAGTCAACTTTTGACCATTTTTGTCAAAATAGTAAATTTTTGAATTAAGGACTAACTATTGACCCAATAAGTCAATTTATGACCACACAGTCAACTTTGGTCAAAATGGTTAATCCTAAATCCAATGACAAACTCATTTTCCCAAAAGGTCAACTTTTTAGGAAAAGTCAATTTTTGTCGACATAGTCAATTTTTTACCAAAATACCAACTCATTGACAAAATTGGTCAACTTGTGACCAAAACGTTAACTTTGGTGAAAATGGTCAATTTCTGATGCAATACTACACCGTTGACCCAATGGGTTAACTTTTGACCAAAAATATATTTTTGATCAAAATAGTCAATTTTTGACATAATTACCAAATATTGACCCAATAAGTCAAACTCTGACAAAAAAGTCAACTTTGGTCAAAATGGACAATCCTTGTCCCAATGACAAACCCATTGTCCCAATAGGTCAACTTTTGACCCAAAAGTCAATTTTGGTCAAAATAGTTAATTTTTGACCTAATCTCCACGCATTTACCTAATAGGTTAACTTTTGACCAAAAATTCATCTTCGATCAAAATCATCAATTTTTTACCTAAATACAACTCATTGACCAAAAAGTCAACTTTGCTCAAAATAGTCAATTTCTGACGCAATGACCACCCCATTGACCCGATGGGCTAACTTTTGACTATAAGTCATTTTTGGTCAAAATAGTGAATTTTGGCACAATGACAAACACATTGACCCAATATGTCAACTTTTGACCAAAAAGTTCATTTTGGCTAGAGAAGTCAATTTTTTTACCTAATAATCACCAATTGACACAATTGGTCAACTTTTGACCAAAAAGTCAACATCGTCAAAATGGTCAAGCATTCGACCCAATGACCAACCCATTGATCTAATCAGATCAAATTTTGACTAAAATGTCATCTTCGATCAAAATGTTCAATTCTTGACCCAATTACCAACTCTGACCAAATAGGTCAACTTTTGACCAAAATGTCAATTTTGGTCGAAATAGTCAATTTTTGACCTAATGACCACCCATTGACCCAATAGGTCAACTTTTGACCTAAAAAGTCAATAATGATCAAAATAGTTAATTTTTGACCTAATGACCAATTATTGCCCCAGTAAGTCAATCTTTGATGAAAAAGTCAACTTTGGTCAAAATGGTCAATCCTTGACCCAATGAATAACCCATTGAACTAAAAGGTGAAATTTTGACCAAAAAGTCAACTTTGGTCAAAATGTGACTTTTTCGTCAAAATGATCGATCGTTGACCCAATGGTCAACCCATTGGCCTAATATGTCAACTTTTGAGCAAAAAGTCAATTTTTGTGAAAATAGTTAATTTTTGAATTAATGATAAATTTTTGACCCAAAAATTCAATCTCTAACAAAAAAGTCAACTTTGGTCAAAATGGTTAATCCTTGACACAATGACAAACCCATTGACCCAATATGTCAACTTTTATCCAAAAAGTCAATTGAGGTCAAAATAGTAAAATTTTGTCCTAATGACCACCCATTAACCCAATAGTTCAAATTTGAGTAAAAACTTAAATTTTGTCAAAATGGTCAATCCTTTACCTAATGACCAACCCATTGACCAAATAAGTCAACTTTTGACCAAAAACTCAATTTTGGTCAAAATAGTCAATTTTTTAACCAATGACCAATTATTGCTCCAATAAGCCAATCTCTGACCAAAATTCAACTTTGGTCAAAATGGTCAATCCTTGACCCAATGACCAACCCATTGACCCAATAGGACAACTTTTGACTAAAAAGTTAACTTTGGTCAAAATGATCAATCCTTGACCCAATGACCAAACAGTTGGTCTAATAAGTCAACTTTTAACTAAAATGTCAATTTTTGTCAAAATAGACGATTTTTGAATTAATGACCAATTGTTCACCCAATAAGTCAATCTCTGACAAAAAAGTCAACTTTGGTCAAAATGGGCAATCCTTGACCCAATGACAATCCCATTGACCAAATAGGTCAACTTCGACTAAAAGTTAATTTTCGTCAAAATACCAATAATTTTCGATCCAATAAGTCAACTTTCGATCAAAAAGTTAACTATGGTCAAAATGCGTATATTTTTGCCTAATGACTAACCCATCAATCTAAAAGGTCAACTTCGACTAAAAAGTCATCTTCGCAAAATGACAATTCTCGACCCAAATACCAACTCATCAACTAAATATGTTAATTTTGCCTAAAAATTTAACTTTGGTCAAAATGGTCAATTTCGACCCAATGACCACCCCTGTCAATCTAATGGGTTAACTTTTAACCAAAAATTCAATTTTCGACCTATCAATTCAATTATCGACCGAATAAGTCAACTTCGACCAAACAAACTTCAACTATCGCTAGACCTGGTCAACTTCGACCCAAAGAGAAACCCATCGAATCTAACAGTCAACTTTTGATCAAAAAGTCAATTATTGTCAAAATAGTCAATTTTTGACCTAATGACCACCTATTGTCCCAATAGGTCAACTTTTGACCAAAAAGACAACTTTAGTAGAAATGGTCAATTTTTGAACTAATGACCAACCCATTGACCCAATAGATCAACTTTTAACCAAAAATTTATCTTCAGACAAAATGGTCAATTCTTGACACAATTACGATCTCATTGACCAAATAGGTCAACTTTTGACCAAATAGGTCAACTTTTGACCAAAAAGTAAACTTTAGTCAAAATGCTTAATTTCTTACACAATGACCTAATTACCAACTTTTGTGAAAACGGCCAACTTCGATCTAATGAGCAATCCATCGACATAATTTGTCAACTTTCGACTCAAAAGTCAACTTTCGCCAAAATGGCTAATCCTCGACCCAAAGGACCAACCCATCGACCAAACAGCCAACTTTCGACCAAAAAGTAAAGTTTGCTTAAAATTGTCTATTTTTGACCAAATGACCGCCTCATTGACCTAAATAGGTCAACTTTTGACCAAAAAGACAACTTTGGTAAATGTGGTCAAACCTTAACCCAATGACCAACCCATTGACCCAATAGGTCAACTTTAGACAAAAAAGTCAATTTTTTGACCTGATGACCAATTATTGACCCAGTAAGCCAATCTCTGACTAAAAAGTCAACGTTGGTCAAAATGGACAATCGTTGACCCAATGATCAACCCTTTGACCCAATATGTCAACTTTTGACCAAAAAGTCAACTTTGGTCAAAATGATTGATCCTTGACCCAATGACCAACCCATTGCCCTTATAGGTCAACTTTTCACCAAAAAGTTAATTTTGGTCAAAATAGTCAATGTTTGAACTAATGACCAATTATTGACCCAATAAGTCAATCTCTGACAAAAAAGTCAACTTTGATCAAAATGGTCAATCCTAGACCCAATGACTAACCCATCAACTCAACAGTCAACTTTCACCAAAAAGTCAACTTTAGTCAAAATGGTCAATCTTCGACCCAATGACCAACCCATCGACTCCAATAAAGCCAACTTTCGACTAAAAGGTCAATTTTGGTGAAAATAGTCAATTTCGACCTAATGACCAATTATCGCCCTAAGAAGCTTCAATCTCTAACCAAAAAAGTAAACTTCGGTCAAAATGGTCAACTTTCGACTCCAACAGATCAACTTTCGGCCAAAAAGTTAACTTTAGTCAACCGATCAAATTCAACCAATGACCAACTCGATCGGCCTAATAGTCAACTTCGACCAAAAAAGTCATTTTTGTTCAAAATAATCAATTTTCAATTATCGACTCAATTATCAATCTAACAAATCATTCTCTCGACCAAAAATGTACTTTGATCAAAATGGTCAACTTCGACCCAATGACATACCCATCGACCCAATAGTCACTTGACTAAAAGTCATTTTTCGACCAAAAAGTCAATTTTCACTAAAATAGATCAATTTCGAATCTAATCAACCACCCATCGACCCAATAAGTCAACTCTCGAGCAAAAAGTCAACTTTGGTCAAAATGGATAATTTTTGACCCAATGACCAACCCATCGACACAACAGTCAACTTCGACTAAAATGTCATCTTCGTTTAAAATGATCAATTCTTGACCCAATTACCAACTCGTTAACCAAAAATGTCAGCTTTTGACCAAAAAGTCAGCTTTGGTCAGAATGGTCAATTTCTGACCCAATGACTACCTCGTTGGCCCAATGGTTTAACTTTTGATAAAAAATTCTATTTTGGACAAAATAGCCAATTTTTGACCTAATGACCAATTAATGACCCAATAAGTCAACCCCTGACCAATAAGTCAACTTTGGTCAAAATGATCAATCCTCGACCCAATGACAAACTCATTGACCCAATAGGTCAACTTTTGACCAAAAAGACTATTTTGGTCAAAATCATTAATTTTTGACATAATGACCACCCATTGACACAATAGGTCAACTTTTGACCAAAAAGTCAACTTTGGTCAAAATGGTCAATTTTTTATCCAATGACAAACTCATTGACCCAATAAATCAACTTTTGACCTAAAAATAATTTTCGGCCAAAATGGTCAATTCTTGACCCAATTACCATCTCATTGACCAAATAAGTCAACTTTTGACCAGAAAGTCAACTTTGGTCAAAATGGTCAAATTCTGACCCAATGACTATCCTGTTGACCCAATGGGTCAACTTTTGATGAAAAATTTAATTTTAGTCAAAATAATTAATTTTTGACCTAATACCAAAATATTTAATTTTGGAATTAATAACTTGATATTGATTCAATAAGTCAATCTTTGTCAAAAAAGTTAACTTTGGTCAAAATGATCAACCCTTGACCCAATGACAAACCCATTGCCCAATAGGTCAACTTTTGACCAAAAAGATAATTTTGGTCAAAATAGCTAATTCTTTACCCAATGACCACCCATCGACCAATATGTCAACTTTCGACAAAAAGTCAATCGTTGGTCAAAATGGTTAATTTTTACCTAAAACCAACTCATCGACCAAATAGCTCAACTATCGACCAAAAAGTCAACATTGGTCAAAATGGTCAATTTCTGACCCAATAACCACCCCGTTAACCCAATGAGTCAACTTTGAGGAAAAATAAATTTTGGTCAAAATAATCAATTTTTGACCTAATGACCAATTATTGGCCCAATAAGTCAATCACTGACTAATAAGTCAATTTTGGTCAAAATGGTCAATCCTTGGTCCAATGACCAACCCATTAACCCGATAGGTCAACTTTTGACCAAAAAGTCAACTTTTGTCAAAATGGTCGTTCCTTGACCCAATGACCAACTCGTTGACCCTATAGTTCATCTTTTAACTAAAAAGATAACTTTGGTCAAAAAAGTAAATTTTAGACTTAATGACGAATTATTGACCCAGTAAGTCAATCTCTAACCAAAAAGTCAACTTTGGTCAAAACGATCAATCCTTGACCCAATATCAAACCCATTGCCCAAAAGTTCAACTTTTGAGCAAAAAGTCAATTTTGGTTAAAATAATCAATTTTTTATCTAATGACTACCTATTAACCCAATAGGTCAACTTTTGACCAAAAAGTCAACTTTTGCCAAAAATGGTCAATTTTTGACCCAATGACCAACCCATTGAGCTAATAGGTCAACGTTACATTAAAATTCATCTTTTGGTCAAACTTAGTCAATTCGACCTAATTACCAACTCATCGATCAAATATAGTCAACTTTCACTAAAAGATCTCAACTTCGGTCAAAATGGTCAATTTCCGACCCAATCACTCATTCCCGTTGAATCTACTGGGTTAACTCAACAAAAACACAATTTTCGTCAAAATGTATAACTCTTGACTAAAGCCATAATATTCAAAATGGTTAAATTCTGGCCCAATGACTAACTGTTTACCCGATGTGTTAACTTTTGAACAAAAATTAAACTTTTGTAAAAATAGTTTATTTTTGACCTAATGGCCAATTATTGACCCAATAAGTCAATCTCTGACCAGAAAGTCAACTTTGGTCAATCCTTGACACTATGACAAATCCATTGACCCACATGTCAACTTTTGACCAAAAAGTCAATTTTTGTCAAAATAGTCAATTTTTTAATTAATGACCACCCACTGATCCAATAGGTCAACTTTTGACCAAAAAGTCAATTTTGGTCAAAATCGTCAATTTTGACCTAATGACCAATTATTGACCCAAAGAAGTCAATCTTTGACCAAAAACTAAACTTTGGTAAAAAAGGTCAATCCTTGACCCAATGACCAACCCTTTGTCAAAATTAGTCATCTCGACCGAAAAGTCAACTTTGGTCAGAATGATCGATCCTTGACCCAATCACCAACCCATTGGCCTAATAGGTCAACTTTTGTCCAAAAACTCAATTTCGGTCAAAAATATTCAATTTTTGAATAAATGACCAATTATTAAACTAATAACTCAATCTCTGACCAAAAAGTCAACTTTAGTCAAAATGGGCAATCCTTGACCAAATGACAAACCGATTGACTCAATAGGTTAACTTTTGACCAAAAAGTCAATTTTGCTCAAAATAGTCAATTTTTAACCTAATGACCACCCATTTACCAGATTGGTCAACTTGTGACCAAAAAGTCAACTTTGATCAAAATGGTCAATTTTTGACACAATGATCAACCCATTGACCCAATAGATCATCTTTCAATCAAAACGTCATCTTCGGTCAAAATGGTCAATCCTTAACCCAATTACCAACACATTGATGAAATAGGTTAACTTTAGACCAAAAAGTCAACTTGGTCAAAATGGTCAATTTTTGACCCAATGACCACCCCGTTGATCCAATAATTGACCCGATAAGTCATTCACTGACAAAAAAGTCAACTTTATTCAAAATGGTCAATCCTTGACCCAATGACCAACCCATTGACCCAATAGGTCAACTGTTGACCAAAAAGTAAACTTTGGTTAAAATGGTCAATCCTTGACCCAATCACCAACCTATTAGCCCAATAGGTCAACATTGGACAAAAAAGTCAACTTTGGTCAAAATGGTCAATTTTTTACCTAATGACCAACTCATTGACACAATAGGTCAACTTTAGACCAAAAAGTCAACTTTGGTCAAAATGATCAATTTTTTACCCATTGACCAACTCATTGACCCAATTGATCAACTTTTGACCAAAAAGTCATTTTCGGTCATAATGGTTAATTCTTAACCCAATTACCAACTCATTGACCAAATAAGTCAACTTTTGACCAAAAAGTCAACTTTGGTCAAAATGATCAATTTCTGACCCAATGACCACTATGTTGAACCAATAGGTCAACTTTTGACCAAAAATTTAATTTTGGTCAAATAATTAATTTTTGACCTAATAACCAAAATATTTAATTTTGGAATTAATGACTTGATATTGACCAAAAAAATCAATCTCAGGCCAAAAAGTCAACTTTAGTCGAAATGGTCAACCCTTGACCCAATGACAAACTCATTGCCCAATAGGTCAACTTTTGACAAAAATAGTCAATTTTTTACTTAATGACCACCCATTGACAAAATATGTCAACTTTTGACAAAAAAGTCAATTTCGGTCAAAATGGTCAATTTTTTACCCAATGACCTGCTCATTGACCAAATAGGTCAACTTTTGACAAAAAAGTCAACTTTTGTCAAAATGGTCAATTTCTGACCTAACGACCACCCTATTAACCCAATGGGTCAACTTTTGACCATAAAATTAATTTTGGTCAAAATAATAAATTTTTAACCTAATGAGCAATTACTGGCCCAAGAAGTCAATCACTTACCAATAAATCAACTTGGGTCAAAATGGTCAATCCTTAACCCAATGACCAACCCATTGACCTAATAGGTCAACTTTTGACCAAAATGTCAACTTTGGTCAAAATGGTCAATCCTTGACCCAGTGACCAACTAATTGACCCAATAGGTCATCTTTTAACCAAAAAGACAACTTAGGTCAAAAAAGTCAATTTTAGACTTAATGACCAATTATTGATCTAGTAAGCCAATCTCTGACCAAAAGGTTAACTTTGGCCAAAACGATCAATCCTTAACCCAATGACAAACCAATTGCCCAATAGGTCAACTTTTGAGCAAAAAGTCAATTTTTGTCAAAACAGTCAAATTTTTATCTAATGACCACCCATTGACCCAATAGGTCAACTTTTGACCAAAAAGTCAACGTTTGTCGAAATGGTCAATTTTTGACCCAATGACCAACCCATTGACCTAATAGGTCAATATTTGACCAAAAAGTCATTTTTGGTCTAACTTATCAAATCTTAACCCAATTGCCAACTCATTGACCAAATAGGTCACCTTTTACTAAAAAGACTCAACTTTGGTCAAAATAGTCAATTTCTGACCCAAACATCACCCCATTGACGCAATGGGTTAACTTTTGACCAAAAATTCAATTTTGGTCAAAATAGATCAGCTTTTGACCAAAAAGTCATCCTTGGTCAAAATGGTTAATTTCTGGCTCAATGACCAACCGTTGACCCAATGGGTTAACTTTTGAACCAAAATTAAACTTTTGTCAAAATAGTTTATTTTTGACCTAATGACCAATTAATTACCCAATGAGTCAATGTCTCACCAAAAAGTCAACTTTGGTCAATGCTTGACCCAATGTCAAACCCATTGACCAAACAGGTGAACTTTTGACCAAAAAGTCAATTTTGGTCAAAATAGTCAATTTTTAAATTAATGACCACCCATTGACCCAATATGTCAACTTTTGACCAAAAAGTCAATTTTGGTCAAAATAGTTAATTTTTGACCTAATGACCAATTATTGACTTAGTAAGCCAATCTCTGACCAAAGACTCAACTTTGGTCTAAATGGTCAATCTTTGTCCCAATGACCAACCCATTGACCCAATAGGTTAACTTTTGACCAAAAGTCAACTTTGGTCAAAATGATCAATCCTTGACCCAATGAGCAACCCATTGGCCTAATAGGTTAACTTTTGACCAAAAAGTCAATTTCGGTCAAAATAGTCAATTTTTAAATAAATGACCAATTATTAACCCAATAAGTCAATCTCTGACCATAAAGTCAACTTTGGTCAATATGGTCAATCCTTGACCGAATGACAAACTCATTTACTCAATAGGTTAACTTTTGACCAAAAAGTCAATTTTGGTCAAAATAGTCAATTTTTTACCTAATGACCACCAATTGACCAGATAGGTCAACTTTTGACCAAAAAGTCAACTTTGGTCAAAATGGTCAATTTTTGAAACAATGACCAATCCATTGACCCAATAGATTAACTTTTGATCAAAAAATCATCTTCGATCAAAATGGTTAATTCTTGACCCAATTACCAACACATTGATCAAATAGGTTAGCTTTTGACCAAAAAGTCAACTTTGGTCAAAATGATCAATTTCTGACCCAATGACCACCCCGTTGACCCAATGGCTTAACTTTTGACAAAAAAATGAATTTTGGTCAAAATAATCAATTTTTGACCTAATGACCAATTATTGACCAAATAAGTCATTCACTGAACAAAAAGTTAACTTTATTTAAAATGGTCAATCCTTGACCCAATGACCCCCATTGACCCAATAGGTCAACTTTTGACCAAAAAGTCAACTTTGGTCAAAATGTTCAATCCATGAACCAATGACCAACCCATTGACCCAATAGGTCAACTTTTGACCAAAAAGTAAATTTTGGTCAAAATAGTTTATTTTGACCTAATGACAAATTATTGACCTAGTAAGCCAATGTCTGACCAAAAGTTAACTTTGATCAAAAGGTTAATTTTTCACCCAATGACAAACCCATTGACCCAACAGGTCAACCTTTGACCAAAAAGTCAACTTTAGTCAAAATGGTCAATATGTGACCCATTGACAAACCCATTGACCCAATATGTCAACTTTTGACCAAAAAATCAACTTCTGTCAAAATGGTCAATTTCTGACCCAATGCCTAACCTATTAACCTAATAGGTGAACTTTTTACTAAAAAGTTAATTTTGGTCAAAATGGTCAAACCTTGACCCAATGACCAACCCATTGACCCAATAGTTTAACTTTTGACCAAAAAGTCAATTTTAGTCAAAATAGTCAATTTTTGACCTAATGACCACCCATTGACCAAAAGTGAACTTTCGTAAAAATCATCAATTTTTTACCTAATGACCAACGCATTGACCCAATAGGTCAACTTTTGACTGAAAAGTCATCTTATGTCAAAATTGTCAAATCTTCACCTAATTACCAACTCATTGACCAAATAGGTCAACTTTTAACCAAAAAGTCAACTTTGGTCAAAATGGTCAATCCTTGACCCAATGACTAACTTATTGAGACAAAAGGACAACTTTTGACCAAAAAAATCAATTTTGGTTAAAATTGTTAATTTTTTACATAATGTCCACTTCATTGACCCAAAAGGTCAACTTTTTTCCAAAAAGTCAAATTTGGTCAAAATGATCAATTTCTGACACAATGACCTAAATGTCAACTTTGGTGAAAACGATCAATCCTTGATCTAATCAAAGAACCCATTGACCAAGTTTGTCAACTTTTGACTAAAAAGTCAACTTTGGCCAAAAGGGTTCATCCTTGATCCAATGACCAACCCATTGACCAAATAAGTCAAATTTTGATCAAAAAGTCAATTTTGCATAAAATTATCAATTTTTGACCTAATGACCGCCTCGTTGACCTAAATAAGTCAACTTTTGACCAAAAAGACAACTTCGATCAAAATGGTCAATCCTTGACCCAATGACCAACCCATAAACCCAATAAGTCAACTTTGGACCAAAAAGTTAATTTTAGTTAAAATAGTCAATTTTTGACCTAATGACCAATTATTGACCCAGTAAGCCAATCTCTGACCAAAATGTCAATTTTAGTCAAAATGATCAATCCTTGACTCAATGACCAACCCATTGGCCTAATAGGTCAACTTTTTACTAAAAAGATAAATTTGGTCAAAATATTCAATGTTTGAATTAGTGACCAATTATTGACCTAATAAGTCAATCTCTGACCAAAAATCAACTTTGGTCAAAATGGTCAATGCTTGACCCAACAGGTCAACTTTTGACCAAAAATTCTATTTTGGTCAAAATAATCAATTTTTGACATAATGACCACTCATTAATCCAATAGGTCAACTTTTGACCAAAAAGTCAACTTTAGTCAAAATGGTCATTTTTTGACCCAATGACCAACCCATTGACCCAGTAGATCAAATTTTGACGAAAATGTCATCTTTGGTATAAATGGTCAATTTTTAAACCCATTACCAACTCATTGACCAAATAGGTCAACTTTTGACGAAAAAGTCAACAGTGGTCAAAATGGTCATTTTCTGACCCAATGACCACACTGTTGACCCAATGGGTCAACTTTTGACCAAAGATTTAATTTTGGTCAAAATAATCAATTCTTGACATAATGACCAATTATCGACGCTAATAAGTCAATCTCGACACAGAAGTCAACATTGGTCAAAATGGTCAATCCTTGACCCTATGACCAACCCATTGACACAATAGGTTAACTTTTCACCAAAAAGTCAACTTTGGTCAAAATGGGCAATCCTTGACCCAATGACCAACACATTAACCCAACTGGTCAATTTTTGACAAAAAAATCAATTTTGGTCAAAATAGTCAATTTTTGACCTAATGACCAATTATTGACCCAGTAAGCCAATCTCTAACCAGAAAGTTAACTTTGGTTAAAATGGCCAATCCTTGACCCAATGACATCTCATTTACGCAATAGGTCAACTTTTGACGAAAAAGTTAATATTGATCAAAATAGATCAAGCTAATCTAATGGCCACCCATCGACCTAATATGTCAACTTTCAGCCAAAAAGTCAACTTTAGTCAAAATGTCAATTTTCACCAATGACCAACTCATCAATCTACTGCACCAACTTTCGACCAAAAAGTCATCTTCGGTCAAAATGGTCAATTCTCGACCTAATTACCAACTCGATCGATTAAATAAAGTCAACATTTACCAAAAAGTCAACTTTGGTCAAAATTGTCAATTTCTGACCCAATGACCACCCCGTTGACGCAATGGGTCAACTTTCGACAAAAAATGTAATTTTGGTCATAATAAATAATTTTTGACCTAATGACCAATTATTGACCCAATAAGTCAATCTATGACTAAAAGGTCAACTTTGTTCAAAATGGTCAAAATTAGACCTAATCACCAACCCATTAACCCAATAGGTCATCTTTTAACCAAAAAGTCATTTTTGGTCAAAATAATCAATTATTGACCTAATGACCAATTATTGACCTTGTAAGCCAATCTTTGACCAAAAAGTTAACTTTGGTCAAAATGGTTAAACTTTGAACCAATGACGAACCCATTGACCCAATAGGTCAACTTTTGACCAAAAGGTCAACTTTGGCCAAAATGGTCAATTTCTGACCCAATGACTAACCCATTGACCCATTAGGTGAAATTTTGACCAAAAAGTCAACTTTGGTCAAAATGGTCAAACCTTGACCAAATGACCAACCCATTGTCCCAATAGGTCAACTTTTAACCAAAAAATCAATTTTGGTCAAAATAGTCAAATTTTCACATAATGACCACCTAATGACAAAATAAGTCAACTTTTGACCAAAAAGTCAACTTTGGTCAAAATGGTCATTTTGACCTAATGACTAACCCATTGATCCAATAAATCAACTTTGGTCAAAATGGTCAATTCTTTACCCAAGGACCAACGTATTGCCAGTAAGTCAGCATTTGAACAAAAAGTCAATTTCTGTCAAAATTGTCAATTTTTGACCTAATGAACCATTATTGACCGAATAAGTTAATCACTGACCAAAAAGTCAACTTTGGTCAAAATGGTCAATCCTTAACCCAATGACAAACTCATTGACCCAATAGGTCAACCTTTGACTAAAAAGTCAATTTTAGTCAAAATAGTCAATTTTTGACCTAATGACCACCCATTAACTTAATAGGTGAACTTTTGACCAAAATGTCAACTTTGTTCAAATTGGTCAATTTTTGACCCAATGACCAACCCTTGACAATAAGACCAAATTTTGACCAAAAAGTCATCTTCGGTCAAAATGATCAATTCTTGACCAAATTACTAACTCATTGACTAAAAAGGTCAACTTTCGACAAAAAAGTCAACTTTAGTCAAAATGGTTAATTTCCGACCCAATGACTTCCGTCAATCTAATTCGGTCAACTTTTGAAAAAAAAATTAATTTTAGTCAAAATAATAAATTTTTGACCTCATGACCTATTATTCACCAAATAAGTCAATCTCTGACCAAAAAGTCAACATTAGTCAAAATGGTCAATCCTTGACCCAATGACCAACCCCATTGACCCAATGACCAACCCATTGATCCAATAAGTCAACTTTTGACCAAAAAGTTAACTTTGGTCAAAATGGTAAATCCTTAACCCAATGACCAACCCATTGACACATAGGTCAACTTTTGACCAAAAAATCAATTTTGTTTAAAATAGTTAATTTTTTACCTAATGGCCAATTATTGAACCAGTAAGCCAATGTTTGACCAAAAAGTCAACTTTGATCAAAATGGTATATCCTTGACCAACCCTTTGACCCAATAAGTCAACTTTTAACCAAAAGGTCAATTTCAGTTAAAAATGATCAATCATTGACCCAATGACCAACCCATTGGCCTAATAGGTTAACTTTTGACCAAAAAGTCAATTTTAGTCAAAATAGTCAAGTTTTGAATTAATCACCAATTATAGACCCAAAAAGCCAATCTCTGACCAAAAGTAAACTTTGGTCAAAATGGTCTATCCTTGACCCAATGACCAACCCATTAACCCAATGGTCAACTTTTAACCAAAGGTCAACTTTCATCAAAATGATCAATCATTGGCCCAATGAACAACCCATTGGCTTAATAGGTTAATGTTTGACCAAAAAGTCAATTTTGGTCAAAATAGTCAAGTTTTGACCTAATGACCAATTATTGACACTATAAGCTAATCTCTGACAAAAAAGTCAACATTGGTCAAAATGGTCAAACCTTAACCCATTGACCCAATAGGTTAACTTTTGACCAAAAAGTTAACTTCGGTCAAAATGATCAATCCTTGCCCAAAGAACAACCCATTGGCTTAATAGGTCAACTTTTGACCAAAAAGTCAATTTTCGTCAAAATAGTCAATTTTTAAATTATTGACCAATTATTGACACAATAAACCAATCTCTAATAAAAAGTCTACTTTGATCAAAATGGTCAATCCTTGATCAAATGACATACCCATTGACCCAATAGGTCAATTTGTGACAAAAAAGTCAATTTTGGTCAAAATAGTCAATTTCTAACCTAATGACACCCATTGGCCCAATAGGTTAACCTTTGACCAAAAAGTCAACTTTGGTCAAAATGTTCAATTTTTAACCTAATGACCAACCCATTGACCCAATTGGTCAACTTTTTCTAAAAAGTCATCTTTAGTCAAAATGATCAATTCTTGACCCAATTACCAAGTCTTTGACCAAGTATTTCAACTTTTGACCAAAAAGTCAACTTTGGTCAAAATGCTCAATTTCTGACCCAATGACCACCTTGTTGACCCAATGGGTTAACTTTTGACCAAAAATTTTATTTTGGACAAAATAGTCAATTTTTGACCAAATGACCAATTAATGACCCAATATGTCAAACACTGACCAAAAGGTCAACTTTGGTCAAAATGGTCAATCCTTGACCCAATGACAAACCCATTGACCCAATAGATTAACTTTTGAGCAAAAAGTCAATTTTGGTCAAAATAGTCAATTTTTGTCCTAATGACCACCCATTGAAACAATAAGTCTACTTTTAACTAAAAAGTTAACTTTGGTCAAAATTTTCAATGTTTTACCCAAAGACCAACTCAATGACCAAATAGATCAACCTTTGACCAAAAAGTCATCTTCGGTCAAAATGGTCAATTTTTGACCCAATTACCAACTCATTGACCAATTAGGTTAACTTCTGACGAAAAAGTTAACTTTCATCAAAATGGTCAATTTCTGACCCAATGGCCTCCCTGTTGACCCAATGGGTTAACTTTTCACCAAAAATTTAATTTTGGTCAAAATAATTAATTTTTGACCTAATAACCAAAATATTCAATTTTTCAATTAATGACTTATTATTGACCCAATAAGTCAATCTCTGACCAAAAAGTCAACTTTGGTCAAAATGGTCAACCCTTGAGCCGATGACAAACCCATTACCCAATATGTCAACTTTTGACTAAAAAGACAATTTTGGTAAAAATAGTAAATTTTTTACCTATTTACTAATTATTGACCCAAAAGGTTAACTTTTTATAAAAAAAATAACTTTGGTCAAAAAGGTCAATCCTTGACCCAATGACCACCTCATTGACCCAAAAGGACAACTTTTGACAAAAAAGTTAAGTTTAGTCAAAATTGTCAATTTTTAACCTAATGACCACCTTTCTGACCCAAAAGGTCAACTTTTGACCAAAAAGTTAAATTTGGTCAAAATGGTCAATTTCTAACATATTGACCTAAATGTCAACTTTGGTGAAAATGGTGAATCCTTGATCCAATGACTAACCCATTGACCCAATTTGTCAACATTTGACTAAAAAGTCATCTTTGGCCAAAATGGTTAATCCTTGACCCAACGACCAACCCATTGACCCAATAAGTCAACTTTTGACCAAAAAGTCAATTTTGCTCAAAATTGTCAAATTTTGACCTAATGACTGCCTCATTGACCTGAATAGGTCAACTTTTGACCAAAAAGACAACTTTGGTCAAAATGGTCAATCCTTGACCCAATGACCAACCCATTGACTCAATATGTCAACTTTTGACCAAAAATTCAATTTTGGTCAAAAAAGTAATTTTTTGAGCTAATGACCAATTATTGACTTAGTAAGCAAATCATTGACCAAAAAGTCAACTTTGGTCAAAATGTTCAATCCTTCACCCAATGATAACCCATTGACCCAAAATGCCAACTTTTGACCAAAAAGTCAACTTTGGTCAAAATGATCAATCCTTGACTCACCATCCAACCCATTGACACAATAGGTCAACTTTTGACCAAAAAATCTATTTTGGTCAAAATAGTCAATTTTTTACCTAATGACCAATTATTGACCCAGTAAGTTAATCTCTAACCAAAAAGTCAACTTTGGACAAAATGGTCTATCCTTGATCCAATGACTAACCCATTGACTCAATAGGTCAACTTTTGACCAAAAGGTCAACTTTCGTCAAAATGATCAATCATTGACCCAATGACCAACCCATTGGCCTAATAGGTTAACTTTTGACCAAAAAGTCAATTTTGGTTAAAATAGTCAAGTTTTGAAATAATGACCAATTATTGACCTAATAAGTCAATATCTGATCACAAAGCCAACTTTGGTCAAAATGGTCAATCCTAAACCCAATGACAAACCCATTGACCCAATAGGTCCACTTTTGACCAAAAAGTGAACTTTGGTCAAAATGGATAATTTTTCACCCAATGTCCAACCCATTGACCAAATAGGTCAACTTTTGAGTGAAAAGTCATCTTTGGTCAAAATGGCCAATTCTTGACCAAATGACCAACTCATTGACCAAATAGGTCATCTTTTGACCAAAAAGTCAACTTTGGTCAAAATGGTCAATTTTTGACCCAATGACCAACCCGTTAACCCAATGGGTTAACTTTTGACCAAAAATTCAATTTGGGTCAAAATAGTCAATTTTTGAATTAATGACCAATTATTGACACAATAAGTAAATCTTTGACAAAAAGTGAACTTTGGTCAAGATTGTCAATCCTTAACCTAATGACAAACCCATTGACCTAATAGATCAACTTTTGACCAAAAAGTCAATTTTGGTCAAAATTGTCAATTTTTGACTTAATGACCACCCATTAACCTAATAGGTCAACTTTTGACCAAAAAGTCAACTTTGGTCAAATAGTCAATATTTGACCCAATGACCAACTCATTTACCTAATATATCAACTTTTGACCAAAAAGTCATCTTCGGTCAAAATGGACAATTCTTGACCCAAGTACAAACTCATTGACCAAATAGGTCAACTTTTGACAAAAAAGCCAACTTTGGTCCCAATGACAACCCCGTTGACACAATGGGTCAACTTTTGACAAAAAAATTAATTTGGTTTAAAATAATAAATTCTTTACCTAATGATCTATTATTGACCAAATAAGTCAATCTCTGACCAAAAAGTCAACTTTGGTCAAAATGGTCAATCCTTGACCCAATGACCAACCCATTGAACCAATAGGTCAACTTTTGACCAAATAGTCAACTTTGGTAAAAATGGTCAATCCTTGACACAAAGACCAACCCATTGACCCAATTGATCAACTTTTGAAAAAGAAAATCAATTTTGGTCAAAAGAGATAATTTTTGACCAATTGACAAATTATTGACCCAGTAAGCAAATCTCTTACCAAAAAGTCAACTTTAGTTAAAATGGTCTATCCTTGACCTAATGAAGAACCCATATCCAATAAGTCAACCTTTGACCAAAAGGTCAACTTTGGTCAAAATGATCAATCATTGACGTAATGACCAACCCATTGGCCTAAAAGGTCAACTTTTAACTAAAAAATCAATTTTGGTCAAAATAATAATTTTTGAATTAATATCCAATTACTTACCCAATAAGTCAATCTCTGATCACAAACTCAACTTTGGTCAAAATGGTCAATCCTAGACCCCAATGACAAACCCATTGACCCAATAGGTCAACTGTTGAACAAATAGTCAATTTTGGTCAAAATAATCAATTTTTGACTTAATGACCACCCATTGACCCAATATGTCAACTTTTGACCAAAAAGTCAACTTTGACCAAAATGGTTAATTTTTTACCCAACGACCAACCCATTGACCCAATAGGTCAACTTTTGACCAAAAAGTCATCTTAGGTCAAAATGGCCAATTCTTGACCAAATTAACAACTCATTGACCAAATAGGTCAACTTTTGACCAAAAAGTCAACTTTGGTCAAAATGGTTAATTTCTGACCCAATGATCACCCCGTTAACCCAATGGGTTATCTATTGAAAAAAAATTCAATTTTGGTCAAAATAGGCAATTTGTGACCTAATGACCAATTATTAACCTAATAAGTCAATTTCTGACCAAAAAGTCAGTTTTGGACAAAATAGTCAATCCTTGACCCAATGACAAACCCATTGACACAATATGTTAACTTTTGACCAAAAGGCTAATTTTGATCAAAATAGTAAATTGTTGACCTATTTACCTATTATTGACTCAATAGGTAAACTTTTGTCCAAAAAGTCAACTTTGGTCAAAATGGTCGATCCTTGACCCAATGAACAACTCTTTGACCCAAAAAGACAACTTTTGACAAAAAAGTTAATTTTGCTCAATATTGTCAATTTTTAACCCAACGACCACCTCTTTGACCCAAAAGGTCAACTTTTGACCAAAAAGTCAAATTTGGTCTAAATGATCAATTTCTAACACATTGACTTAAATGACAACTTTAGTGAAAATGGTTAATTCTTGATCCAATGACCAACCCATTGACCCAATTTGTTAACTTTTGACTAAAAAGTCATCTTTGGCCAAAATGGTTAATCCTTGACCCAATGACCAACCTATTGACCCAATAGGTCAACTTTTGACCAAAAAATCATTTTTGCTCAAAATTGTCAATTATGGACCTAATGACCGCCTCATTGACCTGAATAGGTCAACTTTTGACTAAAAAGATAACATTGGTCAAAATGGTCAATCCTTGACCCAATGACCAACCTAGTGACCCAATATGTCAACTTTTGACCAAAAAGTCAATTTTGCTCAAAATAGTTAATTTTAACCTAATGACCAATTATTGACCCAATAAGCAAATTTCTGACCAAAAAGTCAACTTGGTCAAAATGGTCAATCCTTGACCTAATGACCATCCCATTGAACCAACAGGTTACGTTTTGACCAAAAAGTCAACTTTGGTAAAAATGTCAATCCTTGACCCAAAGACCAACCCATTGACCCAATAGATCAACTTTTGATAAAAAAGAGTCAATTTTGGTCAAAATAGTCAATTTATGACCTGCTGACCAATTATTGACCCAGTAATCCAATCTCTGACCAAAAAGTCAACTTTTATCAAAATGATCTATCCTTGACCCAATGACGAACTCATAGACCAAATAGGTCAACTTTTGACTAAAAGGTCAACATTGGCCAAACTAATCAATCATTGACGCAATGACCAACCCATTGGCCTAATAGGTCAACATTTAACCAAAAAGTCATTTTGGTCAAAATAATCAATTTTCAATAAATGACCAATTATTGACCCAATAAGTCAATCTCTCAATATAAAGTTAACATTGGTCAAAATGGTCAATCCTAGACATAATGACAAATCCATTGACCCAATAGGTCAACTTTTGACCAAATAGTCAATTTTGGTCAAAATATTCAATTTTTGACTTAATGACCACCCATTAACCCAATATGTCAAATTTTGACCAAAAAGTCAACATTGGTTAAAATGGTCAATTTTTTACCCAAGGACCAACCCATTGATCCAATAGGTCAAGTTTTGACAAAAAAGTCATCTTTGGTCAAAATGGTCAATCCTTAACACAATGTTTAACCCATTGGCCTAATATGTCGACTTTTGACCAAAAAGTCAATTTCGGTCAAAATGGTCAATTTTTGAATTAATGAATAATTATTGAACCAAAAAGTCAATTCTTATCAAAAATGGTCAATCCTTTACCCAATGACAAACCCATTGACCCAACAGGTCAACTTTTGACCAAAAAGTCAATTTTGGTCAAAATAGTCAATTTTAGACCTAATGACCACCCATTGACCCAATAGTTTAACTTTTGACCAAAAAGTCAATTTTGGTCAAAATAGTCAATTTTTAACCTAATGACCACCCATTGACCCAATAGGTCAACTTTTGACCAAAAAGTAAACTTTGGTCAAAATGGTTATTTTTGACCCAATGACCAACCCATTGATGCAATCAGTCAACTTTTGACAAAAAAGTCATCTTTGGTCAAAATGGTCAATTCTTCACCCAATTACCAACTCATTGACCAAATAGGTAAACTTTTGATTAAAAAGTCAACTTTGGTTGGTCAATTTCTGACCCAATGACAACCCCGTTGACCCTTTGAGTTAACTTTTGACCAAAAATTCAATTTTGCTCAAAATAGTCAATTTTTGATCTAATGACCAATTATTGACCCAATAAGTCAATCTCATACCAAAAAGTGAACTTTGGTCAAAATGGTCAATCCTTAACCCAATGACAAAGCCATTGACTCAATAGGTCAACTTTTGACGAAAAAGTCAACTTTGGTCAAAATAGTCAGTTTCTGACCCAATGGGTCAACTTTTGACAAAAAATCTTAATTTTGGTCAAAATAATTTCTTTTTAACCTACTGAACAATTATTGACCAAATAAGTTAACTTTGGACCAAAAAGACAACTTTGGTCAAAATGGTCAATCCTTGACCCAATGACTAACCTATTGATCCAATAGCTTAATTTTTTTTTAAAAAGTCAATTTTGGTCAAAGTAGTCGATTTTTGACCTAATGCCAGTCATTAACTAAAAAGACAACTTTTATCAAAATGGTCAATCCTTGACCCAATGACAAATCCATCGACCGAATAGGTCAACTTTTGACCAAAAAGTCAATTTTGGTCAAAATAGTCAATTTTTGACCTAATGACCACCCATATCAATCTCCAATAAGTCAACTTTTGTTAAAATGATCTATTTTCGACCCAATGACCAACCCATTGACCCAATAGGTCAACTTTTGACTAAAAAGTTGTCTTTGGACAAAAATGGTCAATTCTTGACCAAATTACAAACTCATTTACCAAATATGTCAATTTTGACCAAAAAGTTTACTTTGGTCAAAATGGTCAATTTCTGACCCAATGTCCACCCCGTTGACCCATGTGTCAACTTTTGACCAAAAATTCAATTTTTGACCTAATGACAAATTATTGACCAAATATGTCAATGTTTGACCAAAAAGTCAACTTTCGTCAGAATGGTCAATCCTTGACCCAAAGACAAATCCATTGACCCTATAGGTAAACTTTTGACCAAAAAGTTAATGAAGGGAAAATGGTCAATTTTTGACCAAATGACCACCCATTGGTCCAATAGGTCAACTTTTGATCAAAAAGTCAACTTAAGACAAAATGGTCAATTTTTGACCCAATGACCAACCCATTGACCTAATAGATCAACTTTTGACCAAAAAGTAATATTCGATCAAAATGGTTAATTGTTGACCCAATTACCAACTCATTGATCAAATAGGTCAACTTTTGACCAAAAAGTAAACTTTGGCCAAAATGGTCAATTTCTGACCCAATAACCACCTCGTTGACCCAATGAGTCAACTTTTGACAAAAAGTTTAACTTTAGTCAAAATAATCAATTTTTTACCTAATGAACAATTATTGCCCAATAAGTCAATCTATGACCAAAAAGTCAACTTTTGTCAAAATGGTAAATCCTTAACCCAATGACCAACCCATTGACCCAATACATCAACTTTTGACAAAAAAGTCAACTTTGGTCAAAATGGTCAATCCTTGACCTAATGACGAACCCATTGACCCAATAGGTCAACTTTTGACCAAAAGGTCAACTTTTGACCAAAAGGTTAATTTTGCTCAAAATTGTTAATTTTTGACCTAATGAGAAATTATTGCCTCAGTAAGCCAATCATTGACCAAAAGTCAAATTTGGTCTAATGGTCAATCCTTGACCCAATGACCAACCCATTGACCCAATAGGTCAACTTTTGACCAAAAAGTCAACTTTGGTCAAAATAGGCAATCCTTGACCCAATGATCAACATAGTAACCCAACAGATCAACTTTTGGCCAAAATATCAATTTTGGTCAAAAATGTCAATTTCAGACCCAATGAAAACACCGTTGACCCAAAGGGTTAACTTTTGACCAAAAATTCAATTTTGGTCAAAATAGTAAATTTTTTACCTAATGACCAATTATTGACCCAATAAGTCAATCTCTGACAAAAAAATCAACTTTAGTCAAAATGGTCAAAGCGTGGCCCAATAGGTCAACTTTTGACCAAAAATTCAATTTTGGTCAAAATTATCAATTTTTGACTTAATGACCACCCATTAATCCAATAGGTCAATTTTTGACCAAAAAGTCAACTTTAGTCAAAATGGTCATTTTTTGACCCAATAGATCAAATTTTGACCAAAAAGTCATCTTAGGTATAAATGGTCAATTCTTAAACCCATTACCAACTCATTGACGAAATAGGTCAACTTTTGACAAAACAGTCAACATTGGTCAAAATGGTCAATTTGTGACCCAATGAGTCAACTTTTGACCACAAATTTAATTTTGGTCAAAATAATCAATTTTTGATTTAATGACCAATTATTGATCCAATAAGTCAATATCTAACCTAAAAGTCAATATTGGTCAAAATGGTCAATCCTTGACCCAATGACCAACCCATTAACCCAATAAGTTAACTTTTCACCAAAAAGTCAACTTTGGTCAAAATGGGCAATCCTTGACCCAATGACAAACACATTAACCCAACTGGTCCATTTTTTACTAAAAAATCAATTTTGGTCAAAATAATCAATTTTTGACCTAATGACCAATTATTGACCCAAAGAAGCCAATCTCTGACCAAAAAGTCAACTTTGGTTAAAATGACCAATCCTTGACCCAATGACAAACTCATTTACCCAATAGGTCAACTTTTGATGAAAAAGTCAATATTGGTCAAAATACTCAGTTTTTGACCAAATGACCACCCATTGACCCAATATGCCAAATTTTGGCCAAAAAGTTAACTTTGGTCAAAATGGTCAATTTTTTACCCAATGACCAACCCATTGGCCAAATAGGCCAACTGTTGACCAAAAAGTCATCTTTGGTCAAAATAGTCAATTCTTAACCCAATTACCAACTCATTGACAAAATATGTCAACTTTTACTAAAAATTTAACTTTGGTCAAAATAGTCAATTTCTGACCGAATGAACACCCCGTTGACCCAATGGGTCAACTTTTGACAAAAATATAATTTTGGTCAAAAAAAACAATTTTTGACCTAATGACCAATTTATGACCCAATAAGTCAATCTCTGACGAAAAAGTCAACATTGTTCAAAATGGTCAAAATTTGACCCAATGACCAACTCATTGACCCAGTAGGGGAGCTTTTAACCAAAAAGTCATTTTTTGTCAAAATAGTCAATTTTTGACCTAATGACCAACTATTGACCTTATAAGCCAATCTCTGACCAAAAAGTTATCTTTGGTCAAAATGGCTAAACTTTGAACCAATAACAAATCCATTGACCCAATAGGCCAACTTTTGACCAAAAAGTTAACTTTGGCCTAAATGGACAATTTCTAACCCAATGACCAACTCATTGACCCAATAGGTGAACTTTTGACCAAAAAGTCAACTTTGGTCAAAATGGTCGAACCTTGACCAAATGACCAACCAATTGCCCCAATAGGTTAACTTTTAACCAAAAAGTCAATCTTGGCCAAAAAAGTTAAATTTTCACCTAATGACAACCCATTGACGAAGTAGCTCAACTTTTGACCAAAAAGTCAACTTTTGTCAAAATGGTCATTTTTGACCCAATGAACTACCCGTTGATCCAATAAGTCAACTTTTGACTAAATAGTCAACTTTGATCAAAATGGTCAATTCTTGACCTAATGACCAACGTATTGCCCAGTAAGTTAGTGTTTGAACAAAAAGTCAATTTCTGTCAAAATTGTCAATTTTGGACCTAATGACCAATTATTGGCCGAATAAGTCAATCATTGACCAAAAAGTCAACTTTGGTCAAAATGGTCAATCCTTAACCCAATGACAAATCCATTGACCCAATAGGTTAACTTTTGACTAAAAAGTCAATTTTGGTTAAAATTGTCAATTTTTACCTAATGACCACCCATGGACTCAATAGGTGAACTTTTGATCAAAATGTCAACTTTGGTCAAAATGATCAATTTTTGACCTAATGTCCAACCCATTGACACATTAGACCAACTTTTGACAAAAAAGTCATCTTAGGTCAAAATGATCTATTGTTGACCCAATTACTGACTCATTGACTAAATGGTCAACTTTTGACAAAAAAAACAACTTTGGTCAAAATGGTCGATTTCTGACCCAATGACCTCGTTGACCTAATGGGTCAACTTTTGACAAAAAAAATAATTTTAGTCAAAATAATCAATTTTTTACCTCTTGACCAATTATTGACAAATAACTCAATCTCTGGCCAAAAAGTCAACATTGGTCAAAATGATCAATCCTTGACCCAATAACCAACCCATTGACCCAATGACCAACCCATTGATCTAATAGGTCAACTTTTGACAAAAAAAGTAAACTTTGGTCAAAATGGTAAATCCTTACCCTAATGACCAACCCATTGACTCTATAGGTCAACTTTTGGCCAAAAAATCAAGGTCAAAATAGTCAATTTTTTACCTAATGGCCAATTATTGACCTAGTAAGCCAATCTCTGACCAAAAGTCAACTTTGGTCAAAATGGTCTATCCTTGACCAACCCATTGACCCAATAGGTCAACTTTTAACCAAAAGATCAACTTTCGTCAAAATGATCAATCATTGACCCAATGACCAACCCATTGGCCTAATAGGTTAACTTTTGACCAAAAAGTTAATTTTGGTCAAAATAGTCAAATTTTGAATTAATGACAAATTATAGACCTAATAAGCCAATCTCTCACAAAAAAGTCAACTTTAGTCAAAATGATCTATCCTTGACCCAATGACCAACCCATTGACCCAATGGTCAACTTTTGACCAAAAGGTCAACTTTCGTCAAACTGATCAATCATTGACCCAATGAACAACCCATTGGCCTAATAGGTTAACTTTTGACCAAAAAGTTAATTTTGGTCAAAATAGTCAAGTTTTGACCTAATGACCAATTATTAATACTATAAGCTAATCTCTGACAAAAAAGTCAACTTTGGTCAAAATGGTCAATCCTTGACCCAAAGACCAACCCATTAACCCAATAGGTTAACTTTTGGCCAAAAAGTTAACTTTGGTCAAAATGATCAATCCTTGACCCAATGAACAACCCATTGGCCTAATAGGTCAACTTTTGACCAAAAAGTTAATTTTTGTCAAAATAGTCAATTTTTGAATTATTGACCAATTATTGACCCAGTAAACCAATCTCTAGCAAAAAAGTCTACTTTAATCAAAATGGTCAATCCTTGACCAAATGACAAACCCATTGACTCAATAGGTCAATTTCTGACCAAAAAGTCAATTTTGGTCAAAATAGTAAATTTCTGACCTAATTACCACCTATTAACCCAATAGGTTAACATTTGACGAAAAAGTCAACTTTGGTCAAAATGGTCAATTTTTAACCCATTGACCCAAATAGTCAACTTTTTCTAAAAAGTCATATTTGGTCAAAATGATCAATTCTAGACCCAATTACCAACTCATTGACCAAATATTTCAACTTTTGACCAAAAAGTCAACTTTGGTCAAAATGGTAAATTTCTGATCCAATGACCACCCTGTTGACCCAATGGGTTAACTTTTGACCAAAAATTCTATTTTGGACAAAATAGTCAATTTTTAACTTGATGACCATTATCGACCCAATATGTCAATCTCTGACCAAAAAGTCAACTTTGGTCAAAATGGTCAATCCTTGACCCAATGACAAACCAATTGACCTAATAGGTCAACTTTGAGCAAAAAGTCAATTTTGGTCAAAATAGTCAATTTTTGTCCTAATGACCACCCCTTGACATAATTAGTCAACTTTTAACCAAAAAGTCAACTTTGATAAAAATGGTCAATTTTTTACCCAATGTCCAACTCAATGACCTAATAAATCAACTTTTGACCCAAAAGTCATCTTCGGTCAAAATGGTCAATTCATGACCCAAATACCAATTCAATGACCAAATAGGTCAACCTCTGATGAAAAAGTCAACTTTGGTCAAAATGGTCAATTTCTGACCCAATGGCCTCCCTGTTGACCCAATGGGTTAACTTTTCACAAAAAATTTAATTTTGGTCAAAATAATTAATTTTTGATCTAATAACCAAAATATTCAATTTTTTTAATTAATGACTTATTATTGATCCAATAAGTTAATCTCTGACCAGAAACTCAACTTTGGTCAAAATGGTCAACCCTTGAGTCAATGATAAACCCATTACCCAATATGTTAACTTTTGACTAAAAAGACAATTTTGGTCAAATTACTAAATTTTTGACCTACTTACTAATTATTGACCCAATAGGTAAACTTTTGACCAAAAAGTCAACTTTGGTCAAAATGGTCAATCCTTGACCCAATGACCACCTCATTAACCCAAAATGACAACTTTTGACAAAAAAGTCAATTTTGGTCAAAATTATCAATTTTTAACCTAAATACCACCTCTTTGACCCAAGAGGTCAACTTTTGACCTAAAAGTCAAATTTGGTCAAAATGGTCAATTTCTGACATATTGACCTAAATGTCAACTTTGGTGAAAATGGTGAATTCTTGATCCAATGACCAACCCATTGACCTAATTTGTCAACATTTGACTAAAAGTCATCTTTAGCCAAAATGGATAATCCTTGACCTAATGACCAACACATTGACCCAATAGGTCAACTTTTGACCAAAAAGTCAATTTTGCTCAAAATTATCAATTTTTGACCTAATGACCGCCTCATTGACCTGAATAGGTCAACTTTTGACCAAAAGACAACTTTGGACAAAATGGTCAATCCTTGATCCAATGACCAACCCATTGACCCAATATGTTAACTTTTGACCAAAAAGTCAATTTTGGTCAGAAAAGTAAATTTTTGACCTAATGACATTTTATTAACCTAGTAAGCAAATCTCTGACCACAAAGTCAACTTTGGTCAAAATGTTTAATCCTTCACCCAATGATAACCCATTGACCCAAAAGGTCAACTTTTGACCACAAAGTCAACTTTGGTCAAAATGATCAATTCTTGACTCACTGTCCATCCCATTGGTCTAATAGGTCAACTTTTGACCAAAAAGTCAATTTTGGTCAAAATAATCAATTTTTGAATTAATGATCAATTATTGACCCAATAAGTCAATCTCTGACCACAAAGTCAACTTTGGACAAAATGATATCTTAGACTCAATGACAAACCCATTGACCCAATAGGTCAATTTTGACCAAATAGTCAATTTTGGGCAGACAACCCATTGACTCAATATGTTAAATTTTGACCAAAAAGTCAACTTTGGTCAAAATGGTCAATTATTGACCCTATAACCAACCCATTGACCTAATAGGTCAACTTTTGACCAAAAAGTCAACTTTGGTCAAAATACTAAATTTCTGACCCAATGACCACCCCGTTGACCCAATGGGTTATCTATTGACCAAAAATTCAATTTTGGTCAAAATATTCTATTTTTGACCGAATGACCAATTATTGGCCCAATAAGTCAACTCCGACCAAAAAGTCAATTATGGTCAAGATGGTCAATCCTTGACCCAATGACAAACCCATTGACCCAATAGGTCAACTTTTGACCGAAAAGCTAATTTTGGTCAAAATAAGAATTTTTGACCTATCTAAGAATTATTGACCCAATAGGTCAACTTTAGTCCCGAAACTCAACTTTGGTCCCGAAACTCAACTTTGGTCAATTATTGTCAAGATGGACAAACCTCGACCCAATGACTAACTCATTGACCCAAAAAGACAACTTTTGACAAAAAAAGACAATTTTCGTCAAAATTGTCAATTTTTAACCTATGACCACCTCTTTGACCCAAAAGGTCAACTTTAGTGAAAATGATTAATTCTTGATCCAAAGACCAACCCATTAACCTAATTTGTCAACTTTTGACTACAAAGTCACCTTTGGCCAAAATGGTTAATCCTTGACCCAATGACCAACCCATTGACCCAATAGGTCAACTTTTGACTAAAAAGTCAATTTTGCTCAAAATTATCAATTTTGGACCTAATGACCGCCTCATTGACCTGAATAGGTCAACTTTTGACCAAAAAGACAACTTTGGTCAAAATGATCAATCCTTGACCCAATGACCAACCCATTGAGCTAACTGGTCAACTTTTGACCAAAAAGTTAATTTTGGTGAAAATAGTCAATTTTTGAATTAATGACCAATTATTGACTTAATGATTGACAATTTTGACCAAAAAGTCAACTTTTGTCAAAATTGTCAATAATTGACCCAATGAAACCCATTGACCCAACAGGTCAACATTTGACAAAAAGGTTAATTTTGGTCAAATAGTCAATTTTTGACCTAATGACCTCCCATTGACTCAATAGGTCAACTTTTGACCAAAAAGTCAATTTTGGTAAAATAGTTTATTTTTGACCTAATGACCAATCATTGACCCAATAGGTCAACTTTTGACAAAAAGTCAACTTTGGTCAAATTGGTCAAATTTTTACTCAATGACAAACCCATTGACCCAATAGGTTAACTTTTGACTAAAAATTCATCTGTGGTAAAAACGGTCAATTCTTAGCCCAACAGGTCAACTTCTGACCAAAATGTCAATTTTGGTTAAAATAGTCAATTTTTGACCTAATGACCAACAATTGACCCTATAGGTCAACTTTTGACCAAAAAGTCAACTTTGGTCAAAATGGTTAAATGTTTAATCAATGACCAACCTATTGAACCAATAGGTCAACTTTTGACTAAAAAGTCATCTTTCGTCAAAATGGTTAACTTTTGACCGAAAACTCAACTTTGGTCAAAATGGTCAATTTCTGACCACCGATTCACCCAATAGGTCAACTTTTGGCTAAAAAGTCAACTTTGGTCAAAATGGTCAATTTTTGACGCAACGACCAACCCATTGACCCAATAGATCAACTTTTGGCCAAAAAGTCAACTTAGGTCAAAATGGTCAATTTTTAACCTAATGACCAACCCATTGACCCAATAGATCAACTTTTTACTAAAAAACCATCTTCGGTCAAAATGATCAATTCTTAACCCAATTACCAACTCATTAACCAAATAGATCAACCTTTTACCAAAAAGACAACTTTGGTCAAAATAGTCAATTTCTGACCCAATAACCACCCCGTTGACCCAATGGGTCAACTTTTGATAAAAATTTAATTTTGGTCAAAATAATCAAAATTTGACCTAATGAACAATTATTAACCCAATAAGTCAACTTTTGACCAAAAAGACTTGGTCAAAATGGTCACCCTTGAACCAATGAGCAACCCATTGATCCAATATGTCAATTTTGGCCCAAAAAGTCAATTTTGGTCAAAAAAGTCAATTTTTGACCTAATGTTAATAATTGACCAAAAAGTTAACTTTGGTCAAAATGGTCAACCCTTGGCCAAATGACAAACCCATTGACCCAATAGGTCAACTTTTGACCAAAATGTCTTTTGGTAAAATAGTCAATTTTTGACCTAATGACCACCCATTGACCCAATAAGTCAACTTTTGACCAAAAAATCAACTTTGGTTAAAATAAGGTATTTCGATCCAATGACCAACCCATTGACCTAGTATGTCAACTTTGGGCTAAAAAATCATCTTTGGCCAAAATTCTCAATTCTTGACCAAATTACCAACTTATTGACCAAATATGTCAATTTTGACGAAAAGGTCAATTTTGGTCAAAATGGTAAATTTCTAACCCATTGACCAACCCGTTGTCCTAATGGGTTAACTTTTCACCAAAATTTTAATTTTTTACCTAACGACCAATTATTGACCAAATTAGTCAATCTCTGACTAAAAAATTAACTTTCGTCAGAATGGTCAATCCTTGACCCAAAGACAAACCAATTGACCCAATTGGTCAACTTTTGACCAAAAAGTCAATTATGGTCAAAATAGTCAATTTTTGACCTGATGACCACCCATTGGCCCAATAGGTCAAGTTTTGATCAAAAAGTCAACTTTAGTCAAAATGGTCAATTTTTTACCCAATGACCAACCCATTGACCCAATAAATCAACTTTTGACCAAAAAGAATTCTTCGGTCAAAATGGTCAATTTCTGACATAATTACTAACTCATTGACCAAAAAGGTCAAGTTATGACCAAAAACTAAACTTTGGTCAAAATGGTTAATTTCTGACCCAATGACCACCCCGTTGACCCAATGAGTCAACTTTTGACAAAAAATTTAATTTTGGTAAAAATAATGAATTTTTGATCTAATGACTAATTATTGACCCAATAAGTCAATCTCTGACGAAAAAGCCAACTTTGGTCAAAATAGTCAATCCTTGACCCATTGACCCAATATGTCAACTTTTGACAAAAAAATCAACTTTGGTCAAATTGGTCAATCCTTAACCCAATGACCAACCCTTCGACCCAATAGGTTAACTTTTGACCAAAAACATAATTTTGGTCAATATAGTCAATTTTTGACCTAATGACCAATTATTGACCAAGTAAGTCAATCTCTGACGACAAAGTCAACTTTGGTCAAAATGGTTAATCCTTGGCCCAATGAACAACCCATTGACCCAATAGGTTAACTTTTGACCAAAAAGTTAACTTCAGTCAAAATGATCAATCCTTGACCCAATGACCAACCCATTGGCCTAATAGTTCAACTTTTGACCAAAAACTTAATTTTGGTCAAAATAGTTAATTTTTAAAATTTTGACCAATTATTGACACATAGATCAATCTCTGACCAAAAAGTCTACTTTGATCAAAATTGTCAATCCTTGACCCAATGACAAACCCATTGACCCAATAAGTTAATTTCTGACCAAAAAGTCAATTTGGTTAAATAGTCAATTTTTGACAGAATGACCAACCATTGACCCAATAGGTCAACTTTTAACCAAAAAGTCAACTTTGGTCAAAATGGTCAATTTTTAACCAAATTATCAACCCATCAACCCAATAGGTCAACTTTTTCTAAAAAGTCATCTTTGGATAAAATGATCAATTCTTGGCCCAATTACCAAATCATTGACCAAATATTTCAACTTTTGACCAAAAGTCAACTTTGGTCAAAATGGTCACTTTCTCAATCTAATGACCACCTCGTTGACCTTATGAGTTAACTTTTGACCAAAAATTCTATTTTGGATAAAATAGTTAATTTTTGACCTAATGACCAATTATTGACCAAATAAGTCAATCTTTGACCAAAAAGTCAACTTTGGTCAAAATGGTCAATCCTTGACCCAATAGGTCAACTTTTTGTCAAAAAGTCAATTTTGGTCATAACAGTCAATTTTTTACCAAATGACCACCCATTGACACAATAGGTGAACTTTTAACCAAAAGTCAACTTTGGTCAAAATGGTCAATTTTTTAACCAATGACCAACTCATTGACCTAATAAATCAACTTTTGACCAAAATGTCATCTTCAGTCAAAATGGATAATTCTTGACCCATTTACCGACTCATTGACCAAATAGGTCAACTTTTGACCAAAAAGTCAACTTTGGTCAAAATGGTCAATTTCTGACCCAATGACCTCCCCGTTGACCCAATGGGTCAACTTTTCACCAAAAATTTAATTTTCTTCAAAATAATTAATTTTTGACCTAATAACCAAAACATTCAATTTTTCAATTAATGACTTATTATTGAGCCAATAAGTCAATTTTTTACCAAAAAGTCAACTTTGGTAAAAATAGTTAACCCTTGACCCAATGACAAACCCATTGCCCAATAGGTAAGCTTTTGACAAAAAAGACAATTTTGGTCGAAATAGTAAATATTTTACCTATTTACCAATTATTGACCTAATAGGTCAACGTTTGACCAAAAAATCAACTTTGGTCAAAATGGTCAATCCTTGACCCACTGACCAACTCATTGACCCAAAAGGACAACTTTTGACAAAAAAAGTCAATTTTTGTCATAATTGTCAATTTTTAACATAAAGACCACCTCTTTGACGCGAAAGGTAAAATTTTGACCAAAAAGTCAAATTTGGTCAAAATCGTCAATTTGTGACATAATGATATAAATGTTAGCTTTAGTGAAAATGGTGAATTCTTGATCCAATGACTAACTCATTGACCCAATTTGTCAACATTTGACTAAAAAGTCATCTTTGGCTAAAATGGTTAATCTTTGACCCAATGACCAACCCATTGGCCCAATAGGTCAACTTTTGACAAAAAGTCAATTTTGCTCAAAATTGTCAATTTTTGACTTAATGGCCGCCTCATTGACCTGAATAAGTCAACTTTTGACCAAAAAGATAACTTTGGTCAAAATGGTCAATCCTTGACCCAATGACCAACCCATTGACCCAATATGTTAACTTTTGACCAAAAAGTTAATTTTGGTCAAAAAAATCAATTTTTTACCTAATGATCAATTATTGACCTAGTAAGCAAATCTCTGACCAAAAAGTCAACTTTGGATAAACTGTTCGATCCTTCATCCAATGATCAACCCATTGACCCAATAGGTCAACTTTTGACCAAAAAGTGAACTTTGGTCAAAATGATCAATCCTCGACTCACTGTCCAACCCATTGACACAATAGGTCAACTTTTGACTAAAAAATTAATTTTGGTCAAAATAGTTAATTTTTTACTAATGACCAATTATTGACCCAGAAAGCCAATCTCTGACAAAAGTCAACTTTGGGCAAAATGGTCTTTCCTTGAACCAATGACTAACCCATTGACCCAATAAGTCAACTTTTGACAAAAAAATCAATTTTCGTCAAAATAGTCAATTTTTTACCTAACGACCAATTATTGACCTAGTAAGTCAATCTATGACCAAAAAGTCAACTTTAGTCAAAATTGTCTATCCTTGACCCAATGACCAACCCATTGACCCAATAGGTCAACTTTAGACCAAAAGGTCGACTTACATCAAAATGATCAATCATTGACATAATGACCAAACCATTATCCTAATAGGCTAACTTTTGACCAAAAAGTCAATTTTGGTCAAAATAGTCGATTTTTGAATTAATGACCAATTATAGACCCAATAAGTCAATCTCTGACCACAAGTCAACTTTGGTCAAAATGGTCAATCCTGCAACCCAATGACAAACCCATTGACTTAATAGGTCAAATTTTAAGCTAAATAATATTTCGTTAAAGTAGTCAAATTTTTACATAATGACCACCCATTTACCCAATGAGTCAACTTTCGGACCAAAAAGTCATCTTCGTCAAAATGGTCAATGCTTTGATCGAATTACCAACTTATCGATCTAAATAAGTCATTTTTTTACCAAAAGCAACTTTGGTCAAAATGGTCAATCTTCTGATCTAATGACTAACCTCGATCAATCTAACTGGGTTAACTTTTGACCAAAAATTTAATTTTGGTCAAAATAGTCAATTTTTGAATTAATGACCAATTATTGACACAGTAAGTCAATCTTTGACACAAAAAGTTAACTTTGGTCAAAATTATCAATCCTTGACCTAATGACAAACCCATCGACCAAATAGATCAACTTTTGAAAAAAAGTCTATTTTGGTCAAAATAGTCAATTTTTGACCAAATGACAACCCATTGACCCAATAAGTCAACTTTTGACTAAAACGTCAACGTTGGTTAAAATGGTCTATTTTTTACCCAATGACCAACCGGTTGACCCAATAGGTCAACTTTGGAATAAAAAGTCATCTTTGGCCAAAATTGTCAATTCTAGACCAAATTACCACTCATTGACCAAATATGTCAATTTTGACGAAAAAGTCAACTTTGCTCAAAATGGTTAATTTCTAACCCATTGACCACCCCGTTGACTCCAATGGGTTAACTTCTGACCAAAAATTCAATTTTTGACCTAATGACCAATTATTGACCTAATTAGTCAATCTCTGAACAAAAAGTCAAGTTTCGTCAGAATGGTCAAACCTTGACCTAAAGACAAACCAATTGACATAATTGGTCAACTTTTGACCAAAAAGTCAATTATGGTCAAAGTAATCAATTTTTGACCTAATGAACACTCACTGACCCAATAGGTCAACCTTTGATCAAAAACTCAACTTTAGTCAAAATGGTTAATTTTTGACCCAATGACCAACCTATTGATCCAATAGATAAACTTTTGACCAAAACGTAATCTTCGTTAAAATGGTCAATTCTTGACCCAATTACCAACGCATTGACCAAATAGGTGAACTTTTGACCAAAATGTAAACTTTAGTCAAAATGGTCAGTTTCTGACCCAATAACACCTCGTTGACCCAATGAGTTAACTATTAACAAAAAATTCAATTTTGGTCAAAATACTCAATTTTTGACTTGATGACCAATAATTGACCTAATAAGTCAATCTCTGAGGAAAAAGTCAACTTTGGTCAAAATGGTCAATCCTTGACCCAGTAACCAACCAATTGACCCAATAGGTCAACTTTTGACCAAAAAGTTAACTTTGGTCAAAATGGTAAATTTTTAACCCAATGACCAACCCATTGACACAATAGGTCAACTTTAGGCCAAAAAATCAATTTTGGTCATAATATTCATTTTTTTACCTGATGACCAATTATTGACCCAGTAAGCCAATCTATGACCAAAAAGTCAACTTTAGTCAAAATGGTCTATCCTTGACCCAATGACCAACCCACTGACCTAATAGATCAACTTTTAACCAAAAGATCAACTTTGGTCAAAATGATCTATCATTGACCCAATGACTAACCCATTGGCCTAATAGGCCAACTTTTGACCAAAAAGTCAATTTTGGTCAAAATAGTCAATTTTTGAATTAATGACCAATTATTGACCCAATAAGTCAATCTCTGACCACAAAGTCAACTTTGATCAAAATGGTTAATCCTAGACCTAATGATGCACCCATGTAATCCAATAGGTCAACTTTTGACCAAATCGACAATTTTGGTCTAAATAGTCAATTTTTGACCTAATGACAACCCATTGACCCAATATGTCAACTTTTGACCAAAAAGTCAACTTTGGTCAAAATGGTCAATTTTTAACCCAATGACCAACCCATTGACCCAATAGGTCAGTTTTTGACCCAAAAGTCATCTTTGGTCAAAATGGTCAATTCTTGACCAAATTACTAACTCATTGACCAAATAGGTTAGCTTTTGACCAAAAGGTCAACTTTGGTCAAAATGGTCAAATTCTGACCCAATCATCACCCCGTTGACCTAATGGGTTAACTTTTGACCAAAAATTAAATTTTGGTCAAAATAGTTAATTTTTGAATTATTGACCAATTATTAATCCAATAAGTTAATCTCTGACCAAAAGGTCAACTTTGATCGAATTGGTTAATCCTGGACCTAATGACAAACCCATTGACCCAATAGGTCAAGTTTTGACGAAAAAGTCAATTTTGGTAAAAATAATCAATTTTTGACCTAATGACCACCCATTGACCTAATAGGTTAACTTTTGACCAAAAAGTCAACTTTGGTCAAAATGGTCAATTTTTGACCCAAAGACCAACCCATTGACCCAATAGGTTAGCTTTTAATTAAAAAGTCATCTTCGGTCAAAATGGCCAATTCTTAACCCAATTACCAACTTGTTAACCAAATAGGTCAACTTTTGACCAAAAAGTCAACTTTGGTCAAAATGGTCAATTTCTGACCTAATGACAACCCCGTTGACCAAATGGGAAACTTTTGACAAAAAATTAATTTTGTTTAAAATAACCAATTTTTAACCTAATGATTTTTACCTAATGATCAATTATTGACCAAGTAAGCCAATCTCTGACCAAAAAGTCAACTCTAGACAAAATGGTATATCGTTGACCCAATGACGAACCCATTGACCTAATAGGTCAACTTTTGACCAAAAGGTTAACTTTGGTCAAAATGGTTAAACCTTGACCCAATGACAAATCCATTGACACAATAGGTCAACTTTTGACCAAAAAGTCAATTTTTGTCAAAATAATCAAATTTTGGCCAATTGTCCCCACTTTGAACAAAAAGTCAACTTTTGAACAAAAAGACAAATTTGGTCAAAATGGTAAATTCTTGACCCGATGACCAACGCATTGACCCAGTTAGTCAGCTTTTGAACAAAAAGTCAATTTTGGTCAAAATAATCAATTTTTGACCTAATGACCAATTATTAACCGAATAAGTCAATCTCTGACCAAAAAGTTAACTTTCATCAAAATGGTCAACCTTGACCCAATGAAAAACCCATTAACCCAAAAGGTCAAATTTTGACCGAAAAGTCAATTTTGGTCAAAATAGTCAATTTTTGACATAATGACCACCCATTGACCCAGTAGGTCAACTTTCGCCCAAAATGACAACTTTGGTCAAAATGGTCAATTTTTGAACCAATTACCAACCCATTGACCTAATAGACCAACTTTTGACAGAAAAGTCATCTTCGGTCAAAATGATCAATTCTTGACCTAATTACCAACACATTGACTAAATAGGTCAACTTTTGTCCAAAAAGTTAACTTTGGTCAAAATGGCTAATTTCTGACCCAATGGCCACCCCGTTGACCCAATGGGTCAACTTTTGACAAAAAATTTAATTTTTGTCATAATACTAAATATTAGACCTAATGACAAATAATTGAACCAATAAGTCAATCTCTAACGAAAAAGTTAACTTTGTTCAAAATGGTCAACCCTTGACCCAGTGACCAACCAATTGACCCAATAGGTCAACTTTTGACCAAAAAATTAACTTTGGTCAATATGATAAATCCTTAACCAAATGACCAACCCATTGACACAATTAGTCAACTTTTGGCCAAAAAATCAATTTTGGTCAAAATAGTCAATTTTTTACCTAATGACCAATTATTGACCCAGTAAGCCAATCTATGACCAAAAAGTCAACTTTAGTCAAAATGGTCTATCCTTGACCCAATGACCAACCCATTGACCCAATATGTCATCTTTTGACCAAAAGATCAACTTTGGCCAAAATGATCTATCATTGACCCAATGACTACCCAATTGGCCTAATAGGTCAACTTTTGACCAAAAAGTCAATTTTGGTCAAAATAGTCAATTTTTGAATTAATGACCAATTATTGACCCAATAAGTCAATCTCTGACCACAATGTCAACTTTGATCAAAATTGTTAATCTTATACCGAAAGACAAACCCATAGACCCAATAGGTCAACTTTTGACCAAATAGACAATTTTGGTCAAAATAGTCAATTTTGGTCAAAATAGTCAATTTTGACTTAATGACCACCCATTGACCCAAAATGTTAACTTTTGACCAAAAAGTCAACTTTGGTCAAAATGGTCAATTTTTGACACAAAGACCAACCCATTGACCCAATAGGTTGGCTTTTGACCCAAAAGTCATCTTTGGTCAAAATGGTCAATTATTGACCAAGTTACTTACTCAATGACCAAATAGGTTAACTTTTGACCAAAAAGTCAACTTTGGTCAAAATGGTCATTTTATGACCCAATGACCACCCCGTTGACCCAATGGGTTAACGTTTTACCAAAAATTAAATTTGGGTGAAAATAGTCAATTTTTGAATTAATGACCAATTATTAATCCAATAAGTTAATCTCTGACCGAAAAGTCAACTTTGGTCGAAATGGTTAATCCTTGACCTAATGACAAACCCATTGACCCAATAAGTCAAGTTTCGACCAAAAAGTCAATTTTGGTAAAAATAGTAAATTTTTGACCAAATGACCACACATTGACCCAGTAGGTTAACTTTTGACCAAAAAGTCAACTTTGGTCAAAATGGTCAATTATTGACCCAATGACCAACCCATCGACCCAATAGGATAGCTTTTAGCTATAAAGTCATCTTCGGTCAAAATGACCAATTCTTGACATAATTACCAACTTATTGACCAAATAGGTCAACTTTTGACAAAAAAGTCAACTTTGGTCAAAATGATCAATTTTTGACCTAAAGACAACCCCATTGACCAAATGGGACAACTTTTGACAAAAAAATTAATTTTGTTTAAAATAATCAATTTTTAACCTAATGATTTTTGACCTAATGACCAATTATTAACCCAGTAAGCCAATCTCTGACCAAAAAGTCAACTTTAGACAAAATGGTAGATTCTTGACCCAATGACAAACCCATTGACCCAATAGGTCAACTTTTGACCAAAAGGTCAACTTTGGTCAAAATGGTCAAACCTTGACCCAATGACAAATCCATTGACACAATAGGTCGGCTTTTGACCAAAAAGTTAATTTTGGTCAAAATAATCAAATTTTAGCCAATTGTCCCCCCATTGATCAAATAGGTCAACTTTTGACCAAAAAGTCAACTTTTGAACAAAAAGACAAATTTGGTCAAAATGGTCAATTCTTGACCCGATGACCAACGCATTGACCCAGTAAGTCAGCTTTTGAACAAAAAGTCAATTTTGGTCAAAATAATCAATTTTTAACCTAATGAGCAATTATTAACCCAATAAGTCAATCTCTGACTAAAAAGTTAACTTTGGTCAAAATGGTCAACCTTGACCCAATGAAAAACCCATTGACCCAAACGGTCAACTTTTGACCGAAAAGTCAATTTTGGTCAAAATAGTCAATTTTTGACCTAATGACAACCCATTGACCCAATAGGTCAACTTTTGATCAAAATGTCAACTTTGGTCAAAATGGTCAATTTTTGACCCAATTACCAACCCATTGACCCAATAGACCAACTTTTGATTGAAAAGTCATCTTCGGTCAAAATGATCAATTCTTGACCCAACTACCAACTCATTGACCAAATTGATCAACTTTTGACCAAAAAGTCAACTTTGGTCAAAATGGTTAATTTCTGACCCAATGACCACCCCGTTGACCCAATGGGTCAACTTTTGGTCAACTATTGACAAAAAATTCAATTTTGGTCAAAATACTCAATTTATTTCCTAATGACCAATTATTGACCCAATAAGTCAATCTATGACTAAAAAGTCATTTTTTGTCAAAATGGTCAATCCTTGACCCAGTGACTAACCAATTGACTCAATAGGCCAACTTTTGACCAAAAAGTCAACTTTGGTCAAAATGGTAAATCCTTAACCCAAAGACCAACCCATTGACACAATAGGTCAACTTTTGGCCAAAAAATTAATTTTGGTCAAAATAGTCAATTTTTTACCTAATGACCAATTATTGACCCAGTAAGTCAATCTATGACCAAAAAGTCAACTTTAGTCAAAATGGTCAATCCTTGACCCAATGACCAACCCATTGACCTAATTGGTCAACTTTTAACCAAAAGATCAACTTTGGTCAAAATGATCTACCATTGACCCAATGACTAACACATTGGCCTAATAGGTCAACTTTTGACCATAAAGTCAATTTTGGTCAAAATAGTCAATTTTTGAATTAATGACCAATTATTGACCCAATAAGTCAATCTCTGACCACAAAGTCAACTTTGATCAAAATGGTTAATCCTATACCCAATGATGCACCATAGATCTAATAGTCAACTTTCGACCAAATCGACTAATTTCGGTCAAAATAACTAATTTCAACTTAATGACCACCCATCAATCCAATATGTCAACTTTCGACCAAAAAGTCAACTTTGGTCAAAATGGTCAATTTTCGACCTAATGACCAACCCATCAATCTAATCAGTCGACTTGACCAAAAAGTCATCTTTGGTCAAAATGGTCAATTCTTGACCAAGTTACTTACTCATTAACCAAATAGGTTAACTTTTGACCAAAAAGTTAAATTTGGTCAAAATGGTCATTTTCTGACCCAATTACCACCCCGTTGACCCAATGGGTTAACTTTTGACAAAAAAATTAATTTTGGTCAAAATGGTCAATTTTTGAATTAATGACCAATTATTGATCCAATAAGTTAATCTCTGACCAAAAAGTCAACTTTGGTCAAAATGGTCAATCCTTGACCCAGTAACCAACCAATTGACCCAATAGGTCAACTTTTGACCAAAAAGTCAACTTTGGTCAAAATGGTAAATTTTTAACCCAATGACCAACCCATTGACACAATAGGTCAACTTTAGGCCAAAAAATCAATTTTGGTCAAAATAGTCAATTTTTTACCTGATGACCAATTATTGACCTAGTAAGCCAATCTATGACCAAAAAGTCAACTTTAGTCAAAATGGTCTATCCTTGACCCAATGACCAACCCACTGACCTAATAGATCAACTTTTAACCAAAAGATCAACTTTGGTCAAAATGATCTATCATTGACCCAATGACTAACCCATTGGCCTACTAGGCCAACACTTGACCAAAAAGTCAAGTTTGGTCAAAATAGTCAATTTTTGAATTAATGACCAATTATTGACCCAATAAGCCAATCTCTGACCACAAAGTCAACTTTGATCAAAATGGTTAATCCTAGACCTAATGACAGACCCATAGACCCAATAGGTCAACTTTTGACCAAATCGACAATTTTGGTCTAAATAGTCAATTTTTCACCTAATGACAACCCATTGACCCAATATGTCAACTTTTGACCAAAAAGTCAACTTTGGTCTAAATGTTCAATTTTTAACCCAATGACCAACCCATCGATCTAATAGTCGGCTTCGACCCAAAAGTCATCTTTGGTCAAAATGGTCAATTCTTGACAAAATTACTAACTCATTGACCAAATAGGATAGCTTTTGACCAAAAGGTCAACTTTGGTCAAAATGGTCAAATTCTGACCCAATCATCACCCCGTTCTCTAATGGGTTAACTTTTGACCAAAAATTAAATTTTGGTTAAAATAGTTTATTTTTGAATTATTGACCAATTATTAATCCAATAAGTTAATCTCTGACCAAAAGGTCAACTTTGGTCGAAATGGTTAATCCTTGACCTAATGACAAACCCATTGACCCAATAGGTCAAGTTTTGACCCAAAAAGTCAATTTTGGTAAAAATAATCAATTTTTGACCTAATGACCACCCATTGACCTAATAGGTTAACTTTTGACCAAAAAGTCAACTTTGGTCAAAATGGTCAATTTTTGACCCAATGACCAACCCATTGACCCAATAGGTTAGCTTTTAATTAAAAAGTCATCTTCGGTCAAAATGGCCAATTCTTAACCCAATTACCAACTTGTTAACCAAATAGGTCAACTTTTGACCAAAAAGTCAACTTTGGTCAAAATGGTCAATTTCTGACCTAATGACAACCCCGTTGACCAAATGGGAAACTTTTGACAAAAAAATTAATTTTGTTTAAAATAATCAATTTTTAACCTAATGATTTTTTACCGAATGATCAATTATTGACCTAGTAAGCCAATCTCTGACCAAAAAGTCAACTCTAGATAAAATGGTATATCGTTGACCCAATGACGAACCCATTGACCTAATAGGTCAACTTTTGACCACAAGGTTAACTTTGGTCAAAATGGTTAAACCTTGACCCAATGACAAATCCATTGACACAATAGGTCAACTTTTGACCAAAAAGTCAATTTTTGTCAAAATAATCAAATTTTGGCCAATTGTCCCCCCTTTGATCAAATAGGTCAACTTTTGAACAAAAAGACAAATTTGGTCAAAATGGTAAATTCTTGACCCGATGACCAACGCATTGACCCAGTTAGTCATCTTTTGAACCAAAAATCAATTTTGGTCAAAATAATCAATTTTTGACCTAATGACCAATTATTAACCGAATAAGTCAATCTCTGACCAAAAAGTTAACTTTCGTCAAAATGGTCAACCTTGACCCAATGAAAAACCCATTAACCCAAAAGGTCAACTTTTGACCGAAAAGTCAATTTTAGTCAAAATAGTCAATTTTCGACCTAATGACCACCCATCAATCCAATAGGTCAACTTTTGACCAAAATGACAACTTTGGTCAAAATGGTCAATTTTTGACCCAATTACCAACCCATTGACCTAAAGACCAACTTTTGATAGAAAAGTCATCTTCGGTCAAAATGATCAATTCTTGACCTAATTACCAACACATTGATTAAATAGGTCAACTTTTGTCCAAAAAGTTAACTTTGGTCAAAATGGCTAATCTTCGACTCTAATGGCAACTCCGTGACATCTAACGAGTCAACTTTTGACAAAAAATTTAATTTTTGTCATAATACTAAATATTTGACCTAATGACCAATAATTGACCCAATAAGTCAATCTCTAACGAAAAAGTTAACATTGTTCAAAATGGTCAATCCTTGACCCAGTGACCAACCAATTGACCCAATAGGTCAACTTTTGACCAAAAAATTAACTTTGGTCAAAATGGTAAATCCTTAACCAAATGACCAACCCATTGACACAATTAGTCAACATTGGCCAAAAAATCAATTTTGGTCAAAATAGTTAATTTTTTACCTAATGACCAATTATTGACCCAGTAAGCCAATCTATGACCAAAGAGTCATCTTTAGTCAAAATGGTCTACCCTTGACCCAATGACCAACCCATTGACCCAATATGTCATCTTTTGACCAAAAGATCAACTTTGATCAAAATGATCTATCATTGACCCAATGACTAACCCATTGGCATAATAGGTCAACTTTTGATCAAAAAGTCAATTTTGGTCAAAATATTCAATTTTTGAATTAATGACCAATTATTGACCCAATAAGTCAATCTCTGACCACAATGTCAACTTTGATCAAAATTGTTAATCTTATACCGAAAGACAAACCCATAGACCCAATAGGTCAACTTTTGACCAAATAGACAATTTTGGTCAAAATAGTCAATTTTGACTTAATGACCACCCATTGACCCAATATGTTAACTTTTGACCAAAAAGTCAACTTTGGTCAAAATGGTCAATTTTTGACAAAATGACCAACCCATTGACCCAATAGGTCGGCTTTTGACCCAAAAGTCATCTTTGGTCAAAATGGTCAATTCTTGACCAAGTTACTTACTCATTGACCAAATAGGTTAACTTTTGACCAAAAAGTCAACTTTGGTCAAAATGGTCATTTTCTGACCCAATGACCACCCCGTTGACCCAATGGGTTAACTTTTTACCAAAAATTAAATTTTGGTCAAAATAGTCAATTTTTGAATTAATGACCAATTATTGATCCAATAAGTTAATCTCTGACCAAAAAGTCAACTTTGGTCGAAATGGTTAATCCTTGACCTAATGACAAACCCATTGACCCAATAAGTCAAGTTTTGACCAAAAAGTCAATTTTGGTAAAAATAGTCAATTTTATACCTAATGACCACCCATTGACCCAATAGGTTAACTTTTGACCAAAAAGTCAACTTTGGTCAAAATGGTCAATTTTTGACCCAATGACCAACCCATTGACCCAATAGGATAGCTTTTAGCTAAAAAGTCATCTTCGGTCAAAATGGCCAATTCTTAACACAATTACCAACTTATTGACCAAATAGGTCAACTTTTGACAAAAAAGTCAACTTTGGTCAAAATGGTCAATTTTTGACCTAATGACAACCCCATTGACCAAATGGGACAACTTTTGACAAAAAAATTAATTTTGTTTAAAATAATCAATTTTTAACCTAATGATTTTTGACCTAATGACCAATTATTAACCCAGTAAGCCAATCTCTGACCAAAAAGTCAACTTTAGACAAAATGGTAGATTCTTGACCCAATGACAAACCCATTGACCCAATAGGTCAACTTTTGACCAAAAGGTCAACTTTGGTCAAAATGGTCAAATCCGCGACCCAATGACAAATCCATCGACACAATAGTTGGCTTGCACCAAAAAGTTAATTTTGGTCAAAATAATCAAATTTTACCAATTGTCCCCCCATTGATCAAATAGGTCAACTTTTGACCAAAAAGTCAACTTTTGAACAAAAAGACAAATTTGGTCAAAATGGTCAATTCTTGACCCGATGACCAACGTATTGACCCAGTAAGTCAGCTTTTGAACAAAAAGTCAATTTTGGTCAAAATAATCAATTTTTAACCTAATGAGCAATTATTAACCCAATAAGTCAATCTCTGACTAAAAAGTTAGCTTTGGCCAAAATGGTCAACCTTGACCCAATGAAAAACCCATTTACCCAAACGGTCAACTTTTGACCGAAAAGTCAATTTTGGTCAAAATAGTCAATTTTTGACCTAATGACAACCCATTGACCCAATAGGTCAACTTTTGATCAAAATGTCAACTTTGGTCAAAATGGTCAATTTTTGACCCAATTACCAACCCATTGACCCAATAGACCAACTTTTGACAGAAAAGTCATCTTCGGTCAAAATGATCAATTCTTGACCCAACTACCAACTCATTGACCAAATTGATCAACTTTTGACCAAAAAGTCAACTTTGGTCAAAATAGTTAATTTCTGACCCAATGACCACCAGGTTGACCCAATGGGTCAACTTTTGGTCAACTATTAACAAAAAATTCAATTTTGGTCAAAATACTCAATTTATTTCCTAATGACCAATTATTGACCCAATAAGTCAATCTATGACTAAAAAGTCATTTTTTGTCAAAATGGTCAATCCTTGACCCAGTGACTAACCAATTGACTCAATAGGCCAAAAAGTCAACTTTGGTCAAAATGGTAAATCCTTAACCCAAAGACCAACCCATTGACACAATAGGTCAACTTTTGGCCAAAAAATCAATTTTGGTCAAAATAGTCAATTTTTTACCTAATGACCAATTATCGACTCGAAGAAGTCAATCCATGACCAAAAGTCAACTTTAGCCAAAATGGTCAATCCTTGACCCAATGACTCAACCCATCGACTCTAATCGGGTCAACTTTTAACCAAAAGATCAACTTCGTCAAAATGATCTACCATCGATCTAATGACTAACACGTTGGCCTAATAAGTCAACTTTCGACCAAAAAGTCAATTTTGGTCAAAATAATCAGTTTTTGAATTAATGACCAATTATTGGCCCAATAAGTCAATCTCTGACAACAAAGTCAACTTTGATCGAAATGGTTAATCCTATACCCAATGACAGACCTATACACCCACAAGTCAACTTCGACCAATCGACAATTTTGGTCAAAATAACTAATTTCGACTTAATGACCACCCATCGACTCAATATGTCAACTTTCGACCAAAAAGTCAACTTTGGTCAAAATGGTCAATTTTCGACCTAATGACTAACCCATCGACCTAATAGTCGCTCGACTAAAAAGTCATCTCGTCAAAATGGTCAATTCTTGACCAAGTTACTTACTCATTGACCAAATAGGTTAACTTTTGACCAAAAAGTTAAATTTGGTCAAAATGGTCATTTTCTGACCCAATTACTACTCTACTCAACTCACTGGTTAACTTTTGACAAAAATATTAATTTTGGTCAAAATGATCAATTTTTTAATTAATGACCAATTATTGATCCAATAAGTTAATCTCTGACAAAAAAGTCAACTTTGGTCAAAATGGTCAATCCTTGACCCAGTAACCAACCAATTGACCCAATAGGTCAACTTTTGACCAAAAAGTCAACTTTGGTCAAAATGATAAATTTTTAACCCAATGAACAACCCATTGACACAATAGGTCAACTTTAGGCCAAAAAATCAATTTTGGTCAAAATAGTCAATTTTTTACCTGATGACCAATTATTGACCCAGTAAGCCAATCTATGACCAAAAAGTCAACTTTAGTCAAAATGACTCATCCTCGACCCAATGACCAACCCATCGACTCAATCGATCAACTTTTAACCAAAAGATCAACTTTGTCAAAATGATCTATCATCGAATCCAATGACTAACCCATCGCCTAATAGCCAACTTCGACCAAAAGTCAAGTTTGGTCAAAATAGTCAATTTTTGAATTAATGACCAATTATTGACCCAATAAGTCAATCTCTGACCACAAAGTCAACTTTGATCAAAATGGTTAATCCTAGACCTAATGACAGACCCATAGACCCAATAGGTCAACTTTTGACCAAATCGACAATTTTGGTCTAAATAACGACTTCGACTCTAATGACAACCCATCGAATCCAATATGTCAACTTTCGACCAAAAGTCAACTTTGGTCAAAATGGTCAATTTTTAACCCAATGACCAACCCATTCGAATCCAATAGTCAGTTTCGACCCAAAGTCATCTTTGGTCAAAATGGTCAATTTCGACCAAATTACTAACTCATTGACCAATAGGTTACCAATTGACAAAGGTCAACTTTGAGTCAAAATGATCAAATTCTGACCCAATCATCACCCCGTTGACCTAATGGGTTAACATTTGACCAAAAATTAAATTTTGGTCAAAATAGTTAATTTTTGAATTATTGACCAATTATTAATCCAATAAGTTAATCTCTGACCAAAAGGTCAACTTTGGTCGAAATGGTTAATCCCCGACCTAATGATAAACCCATCGACCTAATAAGTCAAGTTTCGACTAAAAGTCAATTTGGTAAAAATAATCAATTTTTGACCTAATGACCACCCATTGACCTAATAGGTTAACTTTTAACCAAAAAGTCAACTTTGGTCAAAATGGTCAATTTTTGACCCAATGACCAACCCATTGACCCAATAGGTTAGCTTTTAATTAAAAAGTCATCTTCGGTCAAAATGGCCAATTCTTAACCCAATTACCAAATTGTTAACCAAATAGGTCAACTTTTGACGAAAAAGTCAACTTTGGTCAAAATAGTCAATTTCTGACCTAATGACAACCCCGTTGACCAAATGGGAAACTTTTGACAAAAAAATTAATTTTGTTTAAAATAATCAATTTTTAACCTAATGATTTTTTACCGAATGATCAATTATTGACCTAGTAAGCCAATCTCTGACCAAAAAGTCAACTCTAGACAAAATGGTATATCGTTGACCCAATGACGAACCCATTGACCTAATAGGTCAACTTTTGACCAAAAGGTTAACTTTGGTCAAAATGGTTAAACCTTGCCCAACGACAAATCCATTGTCACAATAGGTCAACTTTTGACCAAAAAGTCAATTTTTGTCAAAATAATCAAATTTTGGCCAATTGTCCCCCCATTGATCAAATAGGTCAACTTTTGAACAAAAAGTCAACTTTTGAACAAAAAGACAAATTTGGTCAAAATGGTAAATTCTTGACCCGATGACCAACGCATTGACCCAAGCTAGTCACTTCAACAAAAGTCAATTTTCGTCAAAATAATCAATTTTTGACCTAATGACCAATTATTAACCGAATAAGTCAATCTCTGACCAAAAAGTTAACTTTCGTCAAAATGGTCAACCTTGACCCAATGAAAAACCCATTAACCCAAAAGGTCAACTTTTGACCGAAAAGTCAATTTTGGTCAAAATAGCCAATTTTTGACCTAATGACCACCCATTGACCCAATAGGTCAACTTTTGACCAAAAAGACAACTTTGGTCAAAATGGTCAATTTTTGACCCTATGACCAACCCATTTACCTAATAGACGAACTTTTGACAGAAAAGTCATTTTCGGTCAAAATGATCAATTCTTGACCTAATTACCAACACATTGACAAAATAGGTCAACTTTTGTCCAAAAAGTTAACTTTGGTCAAAATGACTAATTTCTGACCCAATGGCCACCCCGTTGACCCAATGGGTCAACTTTTGACAAAAAATTTAATTTTTGTCATAATACTAAATATTTGACCTAATGACCAATAATTGACCCAATAAGTCAATCTCTAACGAAAAAGTTAACTTTGTTCAAAATGGTCAATCCTTGACCTAGTGACCAACCAATTGACCCAATAGGTCAACTTTTGACCAAAAAATTAACTTTGGTCAAAATGGTAAATCCTTAACCAAATGACCAACCCACTGACACAATTAGTCAACTTTTGGCCAAAAAATCAATTTTGGTCAAAATAGTCAATTTTTTACCTAATGACCAATTATTGACCTAGTAAGCCAATCTATGACCAAAAAGTCAACTTTAGTCAAAATGGTCTATCCTTGACCCAATGACCAACCCATTGACCCAATATGTCATCTTTTGACCAAAAGATCAACTTTGGTCAAAATGATCTATCATTGACCCAATGACTAACCCATTGGCCTAAAAGGTCAACTTTTGTCCGTAAAGTCAATTTTGGTCAAAATAGTCAATTTTTGAATTAATGACCAAATATTGACCCAATAAGTAAATCTCTGACCACATTGTCAACTTTGATCAAAATTGTTAATCTTATATCGAAAGACAAACCCATTGACCCAATAGGTCAACCTTTGACCAAATAGACAATTTTGGTCAAAATAGTCAATTTTAACTTAATGACCACCCATCGATCTAATATGTTAACTTTTGATCAAAAAGTCAACTTTGGTCAAAATGGTCAATTTTTTGACACAATGACCAACCCATCGATCTAATAGTCGGCTTTAATCTAAAAGTCATCTTTTGGTCAAAATGGTCAATTCTGATCAAGTTACTTACTCATTGACCAAATAGGTTAACTTTCGACCAGAAAGTCAACTTTGGTCAAAATGGTCATTTTCTCGATCTAATGACCACTTCGTTGATCTAATGGGTTAACTTTTTACCAAAAATTAAATTTTCGTCAAAATAACTAATTTTTGAATTAATGACCAATTATTGATCCAATAAGTTAATCTCTGACCAAAAAGTCAACTTTGGTCGAAATGATTAATCCTTGACCTAATGATAAACCCATTGACCCAATAAGTCAAGTTTTGACCAAAAAGTCAATTTTGGTAAAAATAGTCAATTTTTGACCAAATGACCACCCATTGACCCAATAGGTTAACTTTTGCCAAAAAGTCAACTTTGGTCAAAATGGTCAATTTTTGACCCATTGACCCAATAGGATAGCTTTTAGCTAAAAAGTTATCTTTGGTCAAAATGACCAATTCTTGACATAATTACCAACTTACTGACCAAATAGGTCAACTTTTGACAAAAAAAGTCAACTTTGGTCAAAATGGTCAATTTTTGACCTAATGACAACCCCATTGACCAAATGGGACAACTTTTGACAAAAAAATTAATTTTGTTTAAAATAATCAATTTTTAACCTAATGATTTTCGACCTAATGACCAATTATTAACCCAAAGATGCCAATCTCTCGACCAAAAAGTCAACTTTAGACAAAATGGTAGCATTCTCGACCCAATGACAAATCCATCGACCCAATAGTCAACTTTCGACCAAAAGGTCAACTTTGGTCAAAATGGTCAAACCTCGACCCAATGACAAATCCATCGACACAATAGTCGCTCACACTAAAAAGTTAATTTTGGTCAAAATAATCAAATTTTAGCCTAATTGTCCCCCCATCGATCAAATAAGTCAACTTTCGACCAAAAAGTCAACTTTCGAACAAAAGACAAATTTGGTCAAAATGGTCAATTCTCGATCCGATGACCAACGCATCGATCCCAAGAAGTCACTCAACAAAAAGTCAATTTTGGTCAAAATAATCAATTTTTAACCTAATGAGCAATTATTAACCCAATAAGTCAATCTCTCGACTAAAAAGTTAACTTCGTCAAAATGGTCAATCCTCGACCCAATGAAAAACCCATCGACCCAAACGGTCAACTTTCGACCGAAAAGTCAATTTTCGTCAAAATAATAATTCTTTGACCTAATGACAACCCATTGACCTAATAGGTCAACTTTTGATCAAAACGTCAACTTCGTCAAAATGGTTAATTTTCGATCTAATTACCAACCCATCGACTCTAATAGACCAACTTTCGACAGAAAGTCATCTTCGTCGAAATGATTAATTATCGACCCAACTATCTAACTCATCGACTAAATTGATCAACTTTCGACCAAAAAGTAAACTTTGGTCAAAATGGTTAATTTCACCAATCGATCACCCTCGTTGATCTAATGGATCAACTTTCGTCAACTATCGACAAAAATTCAATTTTGGTCAAAATACTCAATTTATTTCCTAATGACCAATTATTGACCCAATAAGTCAATCTATGACTAAAAAGTCATTTTTTGTCAAAATGGTCAATCCTTGACCCAATGACTAACCAATTGACTCAATAGGCTAACTTATCGACCAAAAAGTCAACTTTGGTCAAAATGGTAAATCCTTAACCCAAAGACCAACCCATTGACACAATAGGTCAACTTTTGGCCAAAAAATAAATTTTGGTCAAAATAGTCAATTTTTTGCCTAATGACCAATTATTGACCCAGTAAGTCAATCCTTGACCAAAAAGTCAACTTTAGTCAAAATGGTCAATGCTTGACCCAATGACCAACCCATCGACTCAATTGGTCAACTTTTAACCAAAAGATCAACTTTGGTCAAAATGATCTACAATTGACCCAATGACTAACACATTGGCATAATAGGTCAACTTTTGACCAAAAAGTCAATTTTGGTCAAAATAGTCAATTTTTGAATTAATGACCAATTATTGACCCAATAAGTCAATCTCTGACCACAAAGTCAACTTTGATCAAAATGGTTAATCCTATACCCAATGACAGACCCATAGACCCAATAGGTCAACTTTTGACCAAATCGACAATTTTGGTCAAAATAGTCAATTTTGACTTAATGACCACCCATTGACCCAATATGTCAACTTTTGACCAAAAAGTCAACTTTGGTCAAAATGGTCAATTTTTGACCCAATGACCAACCCATTGACCCAATAGGTCATCTTTTGACCAAAAAGTCATCTTTGGTCAAAATGGTCAATTCTTGACCAAGTTACTCATTGACCAAGTTACTCATTGACCAACAGTTAACTTTTGACCAAAAAGTTAAATTTGGTCAAAATGGTCCATTTATCGAATCTAATTACTACCCCGTTAATCTAATCGGTTAACTTTTAACAAAAATATAATTTTGGTCAAAATTGGTCAATTTTCAATTAATGACCATTATTGGTCCAATAAATTAATCTCTCGACCAAAAGTCAACTTTGGTCTAAAAGGTTAATCCTGACCTCAATGACATAACCAATCGACATAATAGTCAATTTTAACTAAATAGATCAATTTTGTTAAAATAGATCAATTTTTGACTTAAAGACCACCCATTGACTCAATAATGTCAACTTTTGGCCAAAAATCAACATTTGGTCAAAATGGCTCAATTTTGATCCAATGACTAACCCATTGACCAAATAGGTCGACTATTCGATCAAACGTCAATCTTCGGTCAAAATGGCTATTTCGTTCAACTATAATTACCAATTCATCGATCCAATAGATCAACTTTTAACCAAAAGATCAACTTTAGTCAAAATGATCAATCTTCGAACTAACCAGTTAACTTCTGACAAAAAAATTAATTTTGGTCAAAATGATCAATTTTTAACCGAATGACTTATTATTGACCCAATAAGTCAATCTCTGACAAAGTCAACTTTGGTCAAAATGGTCAATCTTTGACCCTTTGATCCAATAGGTCAACTTTTGATCAAAAAGTCAACTTTGGTCAATATGGTGAATCATTGACCCAATGACCAACCCTTATACATAATAGATCAACATTTGACAAAAAAATCATTTTTGGTCAAACTAGTCAATACCTTATGACCAATTATTGACCCAGTATGCCAATCTCAGATCAAAAAGTCAACTTTGGACAAAATGGTATATCCTTGACCCAATGACGAACCCATAGAGCCAAACGTTTGACCAAAATGTCAACTTTGGTCAAAATAGATCAATTCTTAACCTAATGATCAACCCGTCTGATCAAATGGGTCAAGTTTTGACCAAAATTCAATTTCGGTCAAAATAATCAATTTTTCAATTAATGACCAATTATCGATCTAATAAGTCAATCACTCAACCAAAAAGTCAACTTTGGTCAAAATAGTTCAATCTTCGACCTAATGACAAACCTATCACCCAATAGTCAACTTTCGACCAAAAAGTCAATTTTGGTCAAAATAGTCAATTTTCGACCTAATGACCACCCTATCGACCTACATAGTTAACTTTTGATCAAAAAATTAATTTTATTTAAAATAATCAATTTTTAACTAAATGACCTATTATGGACCCAATAAGTCATTATCTGGCCAAAAAATTAACTTTGGTCAAAAAGGTCAATCCTTGATACAATGACCAACCCATTGACCCAATAGGTTAACTTTTGACTAAAAAGTCAACTTTGGTTAAAATAGTCAATCCTTGACCCAATGACCAACCCATTAACCTAATAGATTAGTTTTTGACAAAAAACTCAATTTTGGTCAAAATAGACAATTTTTTACCTAATAACCAATTATTGACCCAGTAAGCCAATCTATGACCAAAAAGTCAACTTTAGTCAAAATGGTCATCGTCTCGACTAAATGACGAACCCATCAATCTAATAAGTCAACTTTCGACCAAATGGACAACTTTCGTCAAAATGATCAATCATCGACGCAATGACCAACCCATCGACCTAATATGTCAACTTTCGACCAAAATGTCAATTTTGGTCAAAATAATCAATTTTCGACTTAATGACCAATTTTCGACCTAGTAAGTCAATCTTCGACACAAAGTCAACTTTGGTCGAATGGTAAAACTCGACCCAATGACGAACCCATTGACCGAATAGAACAACTTTTGACAAAAAAATTAATTTTGGTCAAAATAGTCAATTTTTGATCTAATGACCAATTATTAACCCAGTAAGCCAATCTTTGACCAAAAAATTAACTTTGGTTAAAATGATCTATCCTTGACCCAGTGACGATCCCATTGACTCAATTGGTGAACTTTAGACCAAAAGGTCAACTTTTAACCAAAATGTCAACTTTGGATAAAATGATCGATTATTGACGCAATGACAAACCCATTTGCCTAATAGGTCAACTTTTGACAAAAAATTTTACATTTGGTCAAATTAATCAATTTTTTAATAAATGACCAATTATTGACCCAATAAGTCATTCTCTGACCACAAAGTCAACTTTGGTAAAAATGGTAAATCCTAGATCCAATAGTTCAACATTTGACCAAATAGTCTATTTTGGTCAAAATAATCTATTTTTGACTTAATGACCACCCATTGATACAATATGTCAAGTTTTGACCAAAAAGTCAACTTTAGTCAAAATTGTCAAATTTTGACCTAATGACCAACCCATTGACCCAATAGGTCAACATTTGACCAAGAAATCATTTTTAGTCAAAATAGTCAATTCTTGACCAAATTACTAACTCATTGACAAAATGGGTCAACTTTTGACCAAAAAGTCAACTTTGGTCAAAATGGTCAATTTTTGACCCAATGACCACCCGTTGACCCAATGGGTTATCTATGGACAAAAAATTCAATCTTTGTCAAAATAGTCAATTTTTGACCTAATGACTAATTATTGACCTAATAAGTTAATCTCTGACCAAAAAATCAACTTTGGTCAAAATGGTCAATCCTTGACCCAATGACAAACCCATTGACCCAGAAGGTTAACTTTTGACCAAAAAGCTAATTTTGGTCAAAATAGTAAAATTTTGACATATTTACCAATTATTGACCTAATAGGTCAACTTTAGTCCAAAAACTCAACTTTGGTCAAAATGGACAATCCTCGACCCAATGACTAACTCATTGACCCAAAAGAACAACTTTTGACAAAAAAGTCAATTTTGGTCAAAATTGTTAGTTTTTAACCTAATGACCACCTCTTTGACCCAAAAGGTTAACTTTTGACCAAAAAGTCAAATTTAGTCAAAATGGTCAATTTATGACACAATGACCTAAGTGTCAACTTTAGTGAAAATGGTTAATTCTTGATCCAATGACCAACCCATTGACCCAATTTGTCAACTTTTGACAAAAAAATCATCTTTGGCCAAAATGGTTAATCCTTGACCCAATAACCAACCCATCAATCTAACAGTCAACTTTCGACCAAAAAGTCAATCTTGCTCAAAATTGTCCATTTTGGACCTAATGACCGCCTCATCGATTCTAATAGTCAACTTTCGACCAAAAAGACATCTTCGGTCAAAATGGTCAATCCTCGACCTAATGACCAACCCATCGACCTATACAGTCAACTTTCGACCAAAAGTCAATTTTGGTCAAAATAGTCAATTTTTGAATTTATGACCAATTATTGACCCAATAAGTCAATCTTCGACCAAAAAGTCAACTTTTGTCTAATTGGTCAATCATTTACCCAATGACAAACCCATTGACCCAAAAGGTTATAATTTGACCAAAAAGTCAATTTTTGGTCAAAATACTCAATTTTTGACCTAATGACCACCCATTGACCCAATAGGTCAACTTTTGACCAAATAGTCAATTTTTGACCTAATGACCGCTCATTGACCCAATTGACCAACTTTTGACCAAAAAGTCAACTTTGGTCAAAATGGTCAATTTTTTACCCAATGACCAACCCATTGACCCAATATGTCAACATGTGACTAAAAAGTCATCTGTAGTCAAAATGGTCAATTCTTAACCCAATTACCAACTCATTGACCAAATAAGTAAACTTTTTACCGAAAAGTCAACTTTGGTCAAAATGGTCAATTTCTGACCACCCAATTACCCAATAGGTCAACTTTTGACCAAAAAGTCAACTTTGGTCAAAATAGTCTATTTTCAACATAATGAGCACCTATTAACCCAATAGATCAACTTTTGGCCAAAAAGTAAACTTTGGTCAAAATGGTCAATTTTTGACCCAATGACCAAAATATTCAATTTTTCATTTAATGACTTATTATTAACCCATTAAATCAATCTCTGACCAAAAAGTCAACTTTGGTCAAAATGGTCAACCCTAGACCTAATGACAAACCTATTGCCCAATAGGTTAACTTTTGATTAAAAAGAAAGTTTTGGTTAAAATAGTAAATTTTTGACATATTTACCATTTATTGACCCAATAGGTCAACTTTTGTCCAAAAAAATCAACTTTGGTCAAAATGGTCAATCCTTGACCCAATGTCCAACTCATTGATCCAGAAGGACAACTTTTGACAAAAAAGTCAATTTTTGTCAAAATGGTCAATTTCTGACATAATGACCTAAATGTCAACTTTGGTGAAAATGGTGAATTCTTGATCCAATGACCAACCCTTTGACCCAATTTCTCAACATTTGACTAAAAAGTCATTTTTGGCCAAAATGGTTAATCCTTGACCCAATGATCAACCTATTGACACAATAGGTCAACTTTTGACCAAAAAGTTAATTTTGCTCAAAATTGTCATTTTTTGACCTAATGACCGCCTCATTGACCTGAATAGGTCAACTTTTGACCAAAAAGACAACTTTGGTCAAAATGGTCAATCCTTGACCCAATGACTAACCCAATGACCCAATATGTCAACTTTTGACCAAAAAGTCAATTTTGGTAAAAAAAAGTCAATTTTTGACCTAATGACCAATTGTTGACCTAGTAAGCAAATCTCTGACCCAAAAGTCAACTTTGGTCAAAATGATTAATCTTTCACCCAATAATCAACCCATTGAACCAATAGGTCAACTTTTGACCAAAAAGTCAACTTTAGTAAAAATTATTAATCCATGACTCACTGTCCAACCCATTGGCTTAGTAGGTCAACTTATGACTAAAAAGTTAATTTTGGTCAAAATAGTCAATTTTTGAATTCAAGACCAATATTGACCCAATAAATCAATCTCTGACCAAAAAGTCATGTTTTGTCAAAATGGTCAATCCTTGACCTAATGACAAATCGATTGACCCAACAAGTCAACTTTTGACCAGAAAGTCAAATTTTGTCAAAATAGTCAATTTTTGACCTAATGATTACCCATTGACCCAATAGGTCAACTACTGACCAAAAAGTCAATTTTGGTCAAAAAAGACAATTTTTGACCTAATGACCACCCATTGACTGAATATGTCAACTTTGGTTAAAATGGTCAATATTTGACCCAATGACCAACCCATTGACCAAATAGGTCAACTTTTAACCAAAAAGTCATCTTTGGTCAACATGGTCCATTCTTAACCCAATTACCAACTCATTGACCAAATAAGTACAACCGAAAGTCGACTCTGTCAAAATGATCATCGTCAGACCAATCCTAATCTGTGTTAACTTTTGACCAAAAATTCATTTTTTGGTCAAAATATTCAATTTTTAACCTAATGACTAATTATTGACCCCATATGTCTATCTCTGACTAAAATGTCAACTTTAGTTAAAATGGTCAATCCTTGACCCAATGACAAACCCATTGACCCAATAGGTCAACTTTTGGCCAAAAAGTAAACTTTGGTCAAAATGGTCAATTTTTGACCCAATGACCAACTTATTGACCAAATAGATCAACTTTTGACTAAAAAATCTACTTTGGTCAAAATGGGCAATTCTTGACACATTTTCCAACTCATTAACCAAATAGGTCAACTTTTCAATAAAAAGACAACTTTGGTCAAAATAGTTAATTTCTGACCCAAAGACTAACCCGTTGTCCCAAGGGGTCAACTTTTGACAAAAATTTAAATTTTGGTCAAAATAATCAATTTTTGACCTAATGTACAATTTTTGACCCACTAAGTCAATTTCTGACCAAAAAGTCAACTTTAGTCAAAATGGTCAATCCTTGACCCAATGACCAACCAATTGACCCAATAGTCTACTTTTGACCAAAAAATCAACTTTGGTCAAAAAGGTCAATCCTTGACCCAATGACCAACCCATTGACCCAATAGGTCATCTTTTGACCAAAAAGTCAATTTTGGTCAATATAGTCAATTTTAAACCTAATGACCAATTATTGACCTAGTAAGTCAATCTCTGACCAAAAAGTTAACTTTTGTCAAAATGGTTAATCTTTCACCCAATGACAAACCTATTGACCCAATAGGTCAAATTTTGACCAAAAAGTAAACTTTGGAAAAAATGGTCAATTTCTGACCCAATGACTAACCCTTTGACACAATATGTGAACTTTTAACCATAAAGTCAACCTTGGTCAAAATGGTCAAACCTTGACCCAATGACAAATCCATTGAGACAATAGCTCAACTTTTGACCTAAAAGTCAATTTTGGTCAAAATAGTCAAATTTTGGCAAATTGTCCCCCAATTGACCAAATAGGTCAACTTTTGACCAAAAAGTCAATTTTGGTCAAAATGGTCAATTTTTGACCCAATAACCAACCCATTTAACCAATAGGTCAACTTTGGAACAAAAAGACAAATTTGGTCAAAATTGTCAATTCTTGACCCGATGACCAATGCATTGACCTAGTAAGTCAGCTTTTGAACAAAAAGTCAATTTTGGTCAAAATAGTCAATTTTAGACCTAATTACCAATTATTAACCCAATAAGTCAATCTCTGACCAAAAAGTCAACTTTCTCTGACCAAAAAGTCAACTTTGGTCAAAATGGTCAATCCTTGACCCAATGAAAAACCCCTTGAGCCAAAAGGTCAACTTTTGACCAAAAAGTCAATTTTGGTCAAAATAGTCAATTTTTGACCTAATGACCACCCATTGACCCAATATGTCAACTTTTGACCAAAATGACAACTTTGGTCAAAATGGTCAATTTCGTTCCCAATGACCAACTCATTGACCCAATAGACCAACTTTTGACCAAAAAGTTATCTTCGGTCAAAACGATCAATTCTTGACCCAATTACCAACTCATTGACCAAGTCAACTTTTGACCAAAAAGTCAACTTTAGTCAAAATGGTTAAATTCTGACCCTATGACCACCCTGTTGACCAAATGTGTCAACCTTTAACAAAAAATTAATTTTTTGTCAAAATACTCAATTTTTGACCTAATGACCAATTATTGACCCAATTAGTCAATCTCTGACCAAAAAGTCAATTTTGGTCAAGAAGGTCAATCCTTGACCCAGTGACCAACCATTTGACCCAAGAGGTCAACTTTTGACCAAAAAATCAACTTTAGTTAAAATGGTAAATCCTTAACCCAATGACCAACCCATTGACACAAAACTTTAACTTTTGGTCAAAAAATTAATTTTGGTCAAAATAGTCAATTTTTTACCTAATCACCAATTATTGACCCAGTAAGCCAATCTCTGACCAAAAAGTCAACTTTGGTCAAAATGATCTATCATTAACCCAATGACCAACCCATTGGCCTAATAGGTGAACTTTTGACCAAAATGTCAATTTTGGTCAAAATAATCAATTTTTGAATTAATGACCAATTATTGACCCAATAAGTTAATCTCTGACCACAAAGTCAAGTTTGATTAAAATGGTTAATCCTAGATCCGATGACAAACCCATTGACCCAATCGGTCAACTTTTGACCAAATAAACAATTTTGGTCAAAATAGTCATTTTTTGACTTACCGACCACCCATTGACCCTATATGTCAACTTTTGATAAAAAAGTCAACTTTGGTCTAAATGGTCAATTTTTAACCAATGACCAACCCATTAACCCAATAGGTCAACTTTTGACCCAAAAGTCATCATTGGTGAAAATTGTTAATTCTTAACCAAATTACCAACTCATTGACCAAATAGGTTAACTTTTGACCAAAAAGTCAACTTTAGTCAAAATGGTCAATTTCTGACCCAATGACCACCTTGTTGACCCAATGGGTTAACTATTGACCAAAAATTCAATTTTGGTTAAAATAGTCAATTTTTGAATTAATGACCAATTATTGATCCAATAAGTTAATCTCTGACCAAAAAGTCAACTTTGGTCAAAATTGTTAATCCTTGACCTAATGACAAAACCCAATGACCCAATAGATCAAGTTTTGACCAAAAAGTTAATTTTGGTAAAAATAGTCAATTTTTGACATAATGACAACCCATTGATCTAATAGGTCAGTTTTTTGACCAAAAAGTCAACTTTGGTCAAAATGGTCAATTTTTAACCCAATGACCAACCCATTGAACCCAATATATCAACTTTTGACTAAAAGTCATCTTTGGTCAAAATGGCCAATTCTTAACCCAATTACCAACTCATTAACCAAATAGGTCAACTTTTGACCAAAAAGTCAACTTCGGTCAAAATGGTCAATTTTTGAGCCAATGACAACCCTGTTTACTAAATGGGACAACTTTTGACAAAAAAATAATTTTGTTTAAAATAATCAATTTTTAACCTAATGACTTATTATTGACCCAATAAGTCAATCTCTGACAAAAAAAGTCAACTTTAGTCAAAATGGTCAATCATTGACCCAATGACCAACCCATTGACCCAGTAGGTCAACTTTTGACCAAAAAGTCAACTTTGGCCAATATGGTCAATCATTGACCCAATGACCAACCCATATACATAATACATCATCTTTTGACAAAAAAATCAATTTTGGTCAAAATAGTCAATTTTTGACCTAATGACCAATTATTGACCCAGTAAGCCAATCTCTGACCAAAAAGTCAACTTTAGACAAAATGGTATATCCTTGTCCCAATGACGAACCCATTGACCCAATAGGTCAACTTTTGACCAAAAGGTCAACTTTAGTCAAAATGGTCAAACCTTGACCCAATGACAAATCTATTGACACACAGTCAACTTTCGACCGAAAAGTCAATTTCATGATAACCAAATTGTCACAATTGTCCCCATCGATCAAATAGGTTAACTTTCGACCAAAAAGTCAACTTTGATCAAAATGGTCAATTTTATCGCCAACAACCAACCCATCGAATCCAATAGGTCAACTTTCAACAAAAAGACAATTTTATCAAATCGTCAATTCGATCCGATGACCAACACTTCGATCCACTAAGTCACTATCGAACAAAAAGTCAACTTTGGTCACAAAATTAATACTTCGACCTAATGACCAATTGTTAACCCAATAATTCAATCTCTGACCAAAAAGTTAACTTAGGTCAAAATGGTCAATCTTTGACTCAATGAAAACCCCATTGACCTAAAGGGCCAACTTTTGACCAAAAAGTCAATTTTGGTCAAAATAGTCAACTTTTGACCTAATGACCACCCATTCACCCAATAGGCCAACTTTTGACCAAAATGTCAACTTTGGTCAAAATGGTCAATTTTTAACCCAATGACCAACCCATCGACACAATCAGACCAACTTCGACCAAAAGTCATCTTCGGTCAAAATGATCAATTCTCGACCCAATTACTAACTCATTGACCAAATAGGTCAAATTTTGACCAAAAAGTCAACTTTGGTCAAAATGGTTAATTTCTGATCCAATGACCACCCCGTTGACCCAATGGGTCAACTTTTGACAAAAAATTCAATTTGGGTCAAAATACTAGAATTTTGACCTAATGACCAATTATTGACCAAATAAGTCAATCTCTGACCAAAAAGTCAACTTTGGTTAAAATGGTCAATCCTTGACACATTGACCAACCACTTGACCCAATAGGTCAACTTTTGACCAAAAAGTCAACTTTGGTTAAAATGGTAAATCCTTAACCCAATGAACGACCCATTGACTCATTAGGTCAACTTTTGGCCAAAAAATCAATTTTGGTCAAATTAGTCAATTTTTTTCTCAATGACCAATTATTAATCCATTAAGCCAATCTTTGACCAAAAAGTCAACTTTGGTCAAAAGATCAACTTTAGTCAAAATGGTCAATTTTTTACCCAACGACCAACCCATCGGCCCAATATGTCAACTTTTGACCAAAAGATCAACTTTGGTCAAAATGTTCAATCGTTGACCCAATGACTAACCCATTGGCCTAATAGGTCCACTTTTGACCAAAAAGCCAATTTTGGTAAAAAATAGTCAATTTCGAATTCAATGACCAATTATCGACCCAATAAGTCAACTCTCGACCTACAAAGTCAACTTTGATCAAAATGGTTAATCCTGCATCTAATGCCAAACCCATCGACCCATTAAATCGACTTCGACCAAATAGATAATTTTGGTCAAAATAGTCAATTTTTGATTTAATGACCACCCATTAACCAAATATGTCAACTTTTGACTAACAAGTCAACTTTGGTCAAAATGATCAATTTTTGACCCAATCCAACCCATTAACCCAATAGGTTAGCTTTTGGCAAAAAAGTCATCTTTTGTCAAAATGGTCAATTCTTAACCAAATTACCAACTCATTGACCAAATAGGTTAACTTTTGACCAAAAAGTCAACTTTAGTCAAAATGGTCAATTTCTGACAAAATGACCACCCCATTCACCCAATGGGTTAACTTTTGACCAAAAATTCAATTTTGATCAAAATAGTCTATTTTTTAATTAATGACCAATTATTGATCCAATAAGTTAATCTCTGACAAAAAGTCAACTTTGGTCGAAATGGTTAATCCTTGACCTAATGACAAACCCATTGACCCAATAGGTCAACTTTTGACCAAAAAGTCAATTTTGGTCAAAATTGTCAATTTTTTATCTAATGACACCCATTGACCCAATAGGTCAACTTTCGACCAAAATGTCAACTTTGGTCAAAATGGTCTATTTTGACCTAATGACCAACCCATTGACCCAATAGGTCAACTTTTGACTAGAAAGTCATCTTCGGTCAAAATGGCTAATTCTTAACCCAATTACTAACTCATTGACCAAATAGGTCAACTTTTGACTAAAAAGTCAACTTTGGTCAAAATGGTCAATTTCTGACCCAATAATAACCCCGTTGACACAATGGGTCAACTTTTGACAAAAAAAATACATTTATGGTTGAAATAATGCAATTTTTGACCTAATGACCTATTATTGATCTAAATAAGTCAATCTTTGACAAAAAGTCAACTTTGGTCAAAATGGTCGATCCTCGATTCATCGACCGACCAATTCGACCTGATAGATCGAATTTCGACCAAAAGTCGACTTTAGTTAATAATGGTACAATCATTGACCCAATGAACAACCCATATGACCATAATAGATCGACTTTTCGTCGAAAAAATCAATTTTGGTCAAAATAGTCAATTTTTGACCTAATGACCAATTATAGACCCATTAAGCACAATCTCCTCGACCGGAAAAGATTCAGACTTTGGACAAAATGATCGATATTTTACCTAGCGACCGACCCATCGACTGATATGTCAATTTTTGACCAAAAGATCAACTTTGGTCAAAATGTATCGATCATCGACCCAATGACCACCCCGTTGACCCAATAGGGTCCACTTTTGACCAAAAATTGTCAATTTTGGCCTAAATAATCATTTTTGAATTAATGACCAATTGTCGACCTAATAAGTCAATCTCTCGACCACAAAGTCGACTTTGGTCAAAATGGTCAATCCTTCACCCAATGCAAACCCATTAGACTCAATAGGTCGACTTTTCACCAAATAGATCAATTCTTGGTCGAAAATAATCAATTTCGACCTAATGACAACCCATTGACCCAATAACGCCAACTTTTGACCAAAAAGTCTACTTGTGGTCGATTACAATGACCAACCATTGACCCGATAGAGCCACTAAAGCCATCTGAGTCGAATAGGCATTTAACCAAATTATCAATTGACCAAAAAGCCATCTTCGGTCAAAAAGTCAACTTTGGTCAAAATGGTCAATTTCTGACCCAATGACCACCCCGTTGAGCCAATGGGTTAACTTTTAACCAAAAATTCAATTTTGGTCAAAATAGTACATTTTTTAATTAATGGCCAGTTATGTATCCAATAAGTTAATCTCTGAGCAAAAAGTTAACTTTAGTCGAAATGGTTAATCCTTGACCTAATGACAAACCCATTGTCCCAATAGGTCAACTTTTCACCAAAAAGTCAATTTTGGTCATGATAGTAAATTTTTTATCTAATGACCACCCATTAAACCAATAGGTCAACTTTTGACCAAAAAGTCAGCTTTGGTCAAAATGGTTAATTTTTGACCTAATGACCAATCCATTGACCCAATAGGTCAACTTTTAAATAAAAAGTCATCCTCGGTCAAAATGGCCAATTCTTAACCCAATTAGCAACTCATTGACCAAATAGGTTAACTTTTAACCAAAAAGTCAACTTTTGTCAAAATGGTCAATTTCTGACCCAACGACAACCCCGTTGACCTAATGGGTCAACTTTTGACAAAAAATAATTTTGTTTAAAATAATCTATTTTTAACATAATGACTTATTAATTACCCAATAAGTCAATCTCTGAAAAAAAGTCAACTTTGGTCAAAATGGCCAATCCTTGACCCAATGACCAACCCATTGACCCAATAGGTCAACTTTTTACCAAAAGTTAACTTTGGTCAATATGGTCAATCATTGACCCAATGATGAACCCATATACATAATAAAACAACTTTTGACGAAAAAATCAATTTTGGTAAAAGTAGTCAATTTTTGACATAATGGCCAATTATCGACCTAGTAAGCCAATCTCATCCAAAAAGTCAACTTTGGACAAAATGGTATATCCTTGACCCAATGACGAACCCATTGACCCAATCAGTCAACTTTTGACCAAATGGCCAACTTTGGTCAAAATGGTTAGTTTCTGACCTAATGATCACCCTTTCACCCAAAGGGTTAACATTTGACAAAAAATTCAATTTTTTTTAAAATAATCATTTTTTGAATTAATGACCTATTATTAACCCTAAAAGTTAATCTCTAACCAAAAAGTCAACTTTGGTCAGAATGGTCAATCCTTGACCTAATGACAAACCCATTGACCTAATAGGTCAACTTTTGACCAAAAAGTCAATTTTTAACCTAATGACCTCCCATTGACCCAATAGCTCAACTTTTGACCAAAAAGTCTACTTTGGTCAAAATGGTTAATTTTTGACCCAATGACCAACCCATTGACCCAATAGGTCAACTTTTGACTAAAAAGCCATCTTCAGTCAAAAAGGTCAATTCATAACCCAATTACCAACTCATTGACCAAATATGTCAAATTTTGACCGAGAAGTCAACTTTGGTCAAAATGGGCAATTTTTGACCCAATGACAACCCCGATGACCTAATGTGTCAACTTTTGACAAAAAAAATTAATTTTGTTAGAAATAATCAATTTTTATCCTAATGACGTATTATGGACCCAATAAGTCAATCTCTGACCAAAAAGTCAACTTTGATCAAAATGGTCAATCCTTGACCCAATGACCAACCCATTGACCCAATAAGTTAACTTTTGACCAAAAAGTCAACTTTGGTCAAAATAGTCAATCCTTGATCCAACGACCAACCCATTGACCCAATAGATCAATTTTTGACAAATAAATTAATTTTGGTCAAAATAATCAATTTTTGGCCTAATGACCAATTATTGACCCAGTAAGCCAATCTCTGACCAAAAAGTCAACTTTGGTCAAAATGGACTATCCTTAACCTAATGACGAACCCATTGGCCTAATAGGTCAACTTTTGACCAAAAGGTCAACTTTGGTCAAAATGATCAATCACTGACGCAATGATCAACCCATTAGCCTAATAAGTCAACTTTTGACCAAAAATTCAATTTTGATCAAAATAATCAATTTTTAAATTAATGACCAATTATTAACCCAATACGTCAATCTCTGACCGCAAAGTTAACTTTGGTTAGAATGGTCAATCCTTTACCCAATCACCATCCCATTTACCGAATAGATCAACTTTTGACAAAAAAATCAATTTTGGTCAAAATAGTTAGCTTTTAACCTAATGCCCAATTATGGACCCAGTAAGCCAATCTCTGACTCAAAAGTCAACTTTGGTCAAAATGGTATATCCTTGACCCAATGACGAACCTATTCACCCAATTGGTCAACTTTTGACAAAAAGGTCAACTTTGGTTAAAATGATCAATCATTGACGCAATGACCAACCCATTGGCCTAATATGTCAACTTTTGACCAAAAATTTAATTTTGGTCGAAATAATCAGTTTTAAATTAACGACCAATTATTGACCCAATAACTCAATCTCTGACCACAAAGTCAACTTTGGTCAAAATGGTCAATCCTAGACCCAATAGGTCAACTTTTGACCAAATAGCCGATTTTGGTCAAAAAATTCAATTTTTGACTTAATGACCACCCATTGACCCAATATGTCAACTGTTGACCAAAAAGTAATCTTTGGAGAAAATGGTCAATTTTTGACCCAATGACCAACCCATGGACCCAATAGGTCAACTTTTGAACAAAAAGTAATCTTTGGTCAAAATGGCTAATTCTTGACCAAATTACCAACTCATTAACTAAATGGGTCAACTTTTGACCAAAAAGTCAACTTTGGTCAAAATGGTCAATGCTGACCGAATGACCATCCAGTTGACCCAATGGGTTATCTATTGACCAAATATTCAATTTTGGTCAAAATAGACAATTTTTGACCTAATGACAAACCCATAGACCCAATAGGTTAACTTTTGACCAAAAAGTCAATTTTGGTTAAAATAGTCAATTTTTGACCTAATGACCTCCCATTGACCTAATAGGTCAACCTTTGACCAAAAAGTCAACTTTGGTCAAAATGTTCAATTGTTGACGCAATGACTAACCATTGACACAATAGGTTAACTTTTAACGAAAAGTCATCTTCGGTCAACTTTTGACCAAAAAGTCAATTTTGGTCAAAATAGTCAATTTTTTACCTATTGACCACCCATTCACCCAATAGGTCAACTTTTAACCAAAAAAACAATTCTGGTCAAAATAGTTAATTTTTGACCTAATGACCAATTATTGACCTTGTAAGCCAATCTCTGACCAAAAAGTCATGTTTGGTCAAAATGGTCTGTCTATCCTTAACCCAATGACAAACTCACTGACCCAATTGGTCAACTTTTGACCAAAAGGTCAACTTTGGTCAAAATGATCAATCATTGACGCAATGACCTACCCATTGGCTTAATAGGTCAACTTTTGACAAAAAATTCAATTTTGGTCAAAATAATGAATTTTTAAATTAAATGACCAATTATTGACTCAATAAGTCAATCTCTGACCACAAAGTGAAGTTTGGTCAAAATGGTCAATCCTAGACCCAATAGGTCAACTTTTGACCAAATAGTCAATTTTGGTCAACATAATCAATTTTTGACTTGATGAGCACCCACTGACCTAATATGTCAACTTTTTACCAAAAAGTTAACTTTGGTCAAAATGGTCAAATTTTGACCCAATGACCAACACATTGACCCAATAGGTCAAATTTTGACCAAAAAGTCATTTTTCGTCAAAATGGTCAATTCTTGAGAAAATTACCAACTCATTGACCAACTGGGTCAACTTTTGACTAAAAAGTCAACTTTGGGCAAAATGGTCAATTTTTTACCCAATGATCATCCCGATGACCCAATGGGTTATCTATGGACCAAAAATTAAATTTTGGTCAAAATAGTCAATTTTTGACCTAATGACCAATTGTTGACCCAATAAGTTAATCTCTGACCAAAAAGTCAACTTTGGTCAAAATGATCAATCCTTGACCCAATGACAAATCCATTGACCCAATAGGTCAACTTTTCACCAAAAAGTCTATTTTGGTCAAAAGAGTAAAATTTTGACTTATTTACCTATTATTGACCCAATAGGTTAACTTTTAACTAAAAAGTCAACTTGGGTCAAAATAGTTTATCCTTGACCCAATGAAAAACTCATTGATCCAAAGGGACAACTTTTGACAAAAAAAGTTAATTTTGATCAAAATTGTGATTTTTTGACCTAATGACCACCTCATTAACCCAAAAGGTTAACTTTTGACCAAAAAGTCAACTTTGGTCAAAATCGTCAATTTCTGACACAATGACCTAAATGTCAACTTTGGTGAAAATGATCAATTCTTCGATCCATGATAACCTAGACCCATTGACCTAACTTGTCAAATATAATTACTGTCATCTATGACCTAATGAAATTGAATTTTCGAAAAAGTCAACTTTGGTCAAAATGGTCAATCCTTGACCCAATAACTCAACCCATTGAATTCGACTAGAGACAAGCTATTGACCCAAAAAGATCAATTTTGGTTAAAATAGTCAATTTTTCAGCCTCATGACCGATTATCGACTCTAAGAAGTAAATCTCGACTCGTAAAGTCAACTTTGGTCGAAATGGTCAATCCTTCACCCAATGACCAACCCATTGACCCAATATGTCAACCTTTGACCAAAAAGTCAACTTTGGTCCAAATGATCAATGTCCAACCCATTGGCCTGATATGTCAACTTTTGACCAAAAAGTCAATTTTGGTCAAAATAGTCAATTTTCAAATTAATGACCAATTATTAACCCAATAAGTTAATCTCTGACCAAAATTCAACTTTTGTCAAAATGTTAATTTCTGGACCCAATGACAAACCCATTGACCCAACAGGTCAACATTTGACAAAAAAGCCAACTTTGGTTAAAATAATCAATTTTTGACCTAATGACCACCCATTGACCCAATAGGTCAACTTTTGACCAAGAAGTCAATTTTAGTCAAAATAGTCAATTTTTGACCTAATGATCACCCATTCACCCAATAGTTCAACTTTTGACCAAAAAGTCAACTTTGGTCAAAATGGTTAATTTTTTACCCAATGACCAACCCATTAACCCAATAGGTCAACTTTTGATTAAAAAGTCATCTTTGGTCAAAGTGGTCAATTCTTAACTCAATTACCAACTGATTGACCAAATAGGTAAACTTTTGAACAGAAAGTCAACTTTGGTCAAAATGGATAATTTCCGACCCAATGACCACCCTGTTGACCCTATGAGTTATGTTTTGACTAAAAATTCAATTTTGGTCAAAATATTTAATTTTTAACCTAATGACCAATTATTGACCCAATAAGTCAATCTTTGACCAAAAAGTCAACTTTGGTCAAAATGGTCAATCCTTGAGCCAATGAAAAAACCGTTGAACCAATAGGTCAACTTTTATAGAAAATGTCAATTTTCGTCAAAATAGTCAATTTTTGACCAAATGACCACCCATTAACCTAATATGTGAACTTTTTTCCAGAAAATCAACTTTTGTCAAAATGGTCAATTTTTGACAATGACCAACCCATTGACCCAATTGATCAACTTTTGACAAAAAAATCATCTTCGGTCAAAATGGTCAATTCTTGACCTAATTACCAACTCATTAACCAAGAAGGATTATTTTTGACCAAAAAGTCAACTTTGGTCAAAATAGTTAATTTTTGACCCAATGACCACCCCGTTGACCCAAAGGGTCAACTTTTGATAAGAATTTTAATTCTGGCCAAAAGAATCAAATTTTGACCTAATGAACAATTATTGACCCAATAAGTCAATTTCTGACCAAAAAGTCAATTTTGGTCAAAATGGTCAATCCTTGACCCAATGAACAACCAATTGACCCAATAAGTCAATTTTTGACCAAAAAGTCAACTTTGGTCAAAATGGTCAATCCTTAACCCGATGACCAACCCATTGACCCAATAGGTCAACTTTTGACCAAAAAGTCAAATTTGGTCAAAATGGTCAATTCTTATCTCAATGACCAACGCACTGACCCAGTAAGTCAGCATTTGAACAAAAAGTCAATTTTGGTCAAAATAGTCAATTTTTGACATAATGACCAATTATTGATCCAATAAGTCAATCTCTGACCAAAAAGTCAACTTTGGTGAAAATGGTCAATCCTTGACCCAATGAAAAACCCATTGACCAAATATGTCAACTTTTGACCAAAAAGTCAATTTTGGTCGAAATAGTCAAATTTTGACCTAATGACCACCCATTGACCCAATTGGTCAACTTTTGAGCAAAATGTCAACTTTGGTCAAAATGGTCAATTTTTGACCTAATGACCAACCCATTGACTAAGTAGAACAACTTTTGACCAAAAAGTTATCTTCGGTCAAAATGATCAATTCTTGACCCAATTACCAACTCATTGACCAAATAGGTCACTTCTATCCAAAAAGTCAACTTTGCTCAAAATGGAAAATTTCAGACCCAATGACCACCCGTGGACCCAATGGGTCAACTTTTAACAAAAAATTTAATTTTGGTGAAAATAGTCAATTTTTGACCAAATGACCAATTATTGACCTAATAAGTAAATCTCTGACCAAAAAGTCCAATTTGGTCAAAATGATCAATCCTTGACCCAGTGACCAACCTATTGACCTAATAGGTCAACTTTTGACAAAAAAAGTCAACTTTGGTCAAAATGGTAAATCCTTATCCCAATGACCAACCCATTAACAAAATATGTCAACTTTTGACCAAAAAATTAATTTTTGTCAAAATAGTCAATTTTTTACTTATTGATTAATTATTGACCCAGTAAGCCAATCTCTGACCAAAAAGTCAACTTTGACCCAAATGGTCTATCCTTGACAATGACCAACCCATTGACCCAATAGGTCAACTTTTAACCAAAAGATCAACTTTGGTCAAAATGATTGATCATTGACCCAATGACCAACTCATTGGCCTAATAGGTCAACTTTTGACCAAAAAGTCAATTTTAGTCAAAATATTCAATTTTTAAATTGATGACCAAATATTGACCCAATAAGTCAATCTCTGACCACAAAGTCAACTTTGATCAAAATGGTCAATCCTAGACTCAATAACAAACAAATTGACCGAATAGGTAAACTTTTGACCAAATAGACAATTTTGGCTAAAATAGTCAATTTTTGACTTAATGGCCACCCATCGACCCAATAGGTCAACTTTTGACCAAAAAGTTAACTTTGGTTAAAATGTTCAAATTTTGACCCAATGACCAACCCATTGACCCGATGGTCATCTTTTGACTAAAAAATCATCTTTGGTCAAAATGGTCAATTCTTGACTAAATTACCATCTGATTGACCAGATAGGTTAACTTTTGACCAAAAAGTCAACTTTAGTCAAAATGGTCAATTTCTGACCCAAAGACCCCCCCTGTTCACCCAATCGGTTAGCTTTTGACCAAAAAATCAATTTTGGTCAAAATAGTTAATTTTTGAATTAATGACCAATTATTGACCCAATAAGTTAATCTCCCACCAAAAAGTCAACTTTGGTCAAAATGGTCAATCCTTGACCTAATGACAAACCCATTGACCCAATATGTCAATTTTTGACCAAAAAGTTAGCTTTGGTCAAAATGGTCAAGTTTTGAACCAATCACCAACCCATTGACCCAATAGGTCAGTTTTTAACCAAAAAGTCATCTTTAGTCAAATGGTTAATTCTTGACCAAATTACCATCTCATTGACCAAATAGGTTAAATTTTGACCAAAAGCTCAACTTTAGTCAAAATGGTCAATTTCTGACCCAATGACCACCCCGTTGACCCAATGGGTTAACTTTTGACCAAAAATTCAATTTTGGACAAAATAGTCTATTTTTGAATTAATGACCAATTATTGACCCAATATGTAAATCTCTAACCAAAAAGTCAACTTTGGTCAAAATGGTCAATCCTTGACGTAATGACAAACCCATTGACCAAATAGGTTAACTTTTGACCAAAAAGTTAATTTTTGTCAAAATAGTCAATTTTTGACCTAATGACCATTCATTGACCCAATAGTTTAACTTTTGAACAAAAAGTCATCTTTTGTCAAATTGGTCAATTTTTGACGCAATGACCAACCCAATTACCCAATAGGTCAACTTTTAACTAAAAAGACATCTCCGATCAAAATGGTCAATTCTTAACCCAATTACAGCCTCATTGACCAAGTAGGTTAACTTTTGATCATAAAGTTAACTTTGGTCAAAATTGTCAATTTCTGACCCAATGACAACCCCGTTGACCCAATGAGTCAATTTTTGACAAAAAATTAATTTTGTTTAAAATAAACAATTTTTAAAATAATGACCTATTTTTGACCCAATAAGTCAATCTCTGACCAAAAAGTTAACTTTGGTCAAAATGTTAACTCCTTGACCCAATGACCAACCCATTGACCCAATAGGTCATGTTTTGACCAAAAAGTCAACTTTGGTCAAAAGGGTCAATCCTTAATCTAATGACCAACCCATTGACCCAATAGATCAACTTTTGACAAAAAAAAATCATTTTTGGTCAAAGAACAACTTTGGTCAAAATGGTCTAACCTTGACCCAATGACGAACCCATTGACCCAATAGGTCAACTTTTAACCAAAAGGTCAACTTTGGTCAAAATGATCAATCATTCACGCAATGACCAAGTCATTGGCCTAATAGGTTATCTTTTGACCAAAAATTCAATTATAGTCAAAATAATTAATTTTTGAATTAATGAAAAATTTTTGACCCAAAAAGTCAATCTCTGACCACAAAGTAAACTTTGGTCAAAATGGTCTATCGTAGACCCAATGACAAACCCATTAACCCAAATGGTGAACTTTTGACCTTATAGTTAATTTTGGTAAAAATAATCAATTTATGACTTAATGACCACCAATTGACCCAATATGTTAACTTTTGACCAAAAAGTCAACTTTGGTGGTCAATTTTTGCCCCAATGACCAACCCATTGACCCAATAGGTCAACCTTTGACAAAAAAGTCATCTTTGGTCAAAATGGTCAATTCTTGACAAAATTACCAACTCGTTGACCAAATAGGTCAACTTTTGACCCAAAAGTCAACTTTAGTCAAAATGGTCAATTTCTGACCCAATGACCATCATGTTGACCCAATGGGTTATCTATTAAACAAAAATTCCATTTTGGTCAAAATAGTCAATCTTTGACCTAATGACCAATTATTGACCCAATAAGTCAATCTCTGACCAAAAAGTCAACTTTGGTTAAAATGGTCAATCCTTCACCTAATGACAAACCCATTGACCCAATAGGTCAACTTTTGACCAAAAAGTCAATTTTGGTCAAAATAGTAAATTTTTGACATAATTACCAATTATTGGCCCAATAGGTCAACCTTTGACCAAAAAGTCAATTTTGGTCAAAATAGTAAATTTTTGACATATTTTCCAATTATTGACCCAATATGTCAACTTTTGACCAAAAAGTCAACTTTGGCCAAAATGGTCAATCCTTGACCCAATGACCAACTCATTGACCCAAAGGGACAACTTTTGATAAAAAAGTCAATTTTGGTCAAAATTGTCAATTTTTTACCTAATGACTCGCTCCGATTGACCCGGATGAATTGACTTTTGACCAAAAATCGAATTTGATCGAAATGGTCGAATTCTCGCACGATGACCTTAATTTCGACTTTGGTGAAAATGGTCAATTCTTGATCCAATGACCTACCCATTGACCCAATTTGTCAACTTTTGACTAAAAAGTCATCTTTGGTTAAAATGGTTAATCCTTTACCCAATGACCAACCCGTTGACCCAATAGGTTAACGTTTGACCAAAAAGTCAATTTTGCTCAAAATTATTAATTTTTGACTTAATGATCGCCTCATTGACCTAAATAGGTCAACTTTTGACCAAAAAGACAACTTTGGTCAAAATAGTCAATCCTTGACCCAATAACCAACCCATTGACCTAGTAGGTCAATTTTTGACTAAAAAATCAATTTTGGTCAAAATAGTCAATTTTGACCTAATGACCAATTATTGACACAGTAAGCAAATCTCTGACCAAAAAGTCAACTTTGGTCAAAATGATCAATCCTTGACCCAATGACCAACTCATTGACCCGATTGGTCAACATTTGACCAAAAAATCAACTTTGGTCAAAATAACCAATCCTTGACCTAAGGTCCAACCCATTGGCATAATATGTCAACTTTTGATCAAAAAGTCAATTTTTGTAAAAATAGTCAATTTTTTAATTAATGACCAATTATTGACCCAATAAGTCAATCTCTGACCAAAAAATCAACTATTGTCAAACAGGTCAATCCTTGACCCAAGGACAAACCCATTGACCCAACAGGTCATCTTTTGACCAAAAAGTCAATTTTGGTCAAAATAGTCAATTTTTGACCTAATGACCACCCACTGACCCAATAGGTCAACTTTTGACCAAAAAGACAACTTTGGTTAAAATGGTCAATTTTTGACCCAATGGCCAACCCATTGACCCAAAAGGTCAAATTTGACTAAAAAGTCGTCTTTGGTCGAAATGGTCGATTCTTAACCCGATTACAAACTCATTAACCAAATAGGTAAACTTTTGATCAAAAAGTCAACTTTGGTCAAAATGGTCAATTTCTGACCCAATGACCACCCCGTTGACACAATGAGTTAACTTTTGACTAAAAATTGAATTTTTGCCAAAAATAGTCAATTTTTGACCTAATGACCAATTATTGACCCAATAAGTCAATCACTGACCAAAAAGTCAACTTTCATCAAAATGGTCAAACCTTCACCCAATGACAAACCAATTGAACCAGTACGTCAACTTTTGACAAAAAAGTCAATTTTGGTCAAAATAGTCAGTTTTTTACCTAATAACCACCCATTGACCCAACTGGTTAACTTTTGGCAAAAAAGTCAACTTTGGTCAAAATGTCAATTTTTGACCCAATGACCAACCCATTAACCCAATATATCATCTTCTGACCAAAAATCATCTTCGGTCGAAATGGTCGATTCTTGACCCGATTACTAACTCATTGACCGAAATAGACGATTTTTGACCGAAAAGTCGACTTTGATCAAATTGGTCAATTTCGACTGATGACCACCTTGTTGACTAATGGCTCGACTTTTGACAAATAATTTAATTTTGGTCGAAAAAATCAATTTTTGACCTAATGACCCGATTATTGACCTAATAAGTCAATCTCGACCAAAATGTCGACTTTGGTCGAAATGGTCAATGCTTGACCCAATGACCAACCCGTTGACGCAATAGGTCAACTTTTGACAAAATGTCAACTTTGGTCAAAATTGTCAATCCTTGACCCAACGACGAACCCATTGACCCAATTGGTCATCTTTTGACCAAAAAGTCAATTTTGGTCAAAATAGTCAATTTCTGACCTAATGACCAATTATTGACCAAGTAAGCCAATCTCTGACCAACAAGCTAACTTTTCTCAAAATGGTTAATCTTTGACCTAATGACAAACCCATTGACCCAATAAGTTAACTTTTGACCAAAAAGTCATTTTTGGTCAAAGTGGTCAATTTCTGACCCAATGACCAACCCATTGACTTAATAGGTGAACTTTTGACCAAAAAGTCAACTTTGGTTAAAATGATCAAACCTTGACTCAATGACCACCCATTGACCCAATTGGTCAACTTTTGACCAAAATGTCAACTTTGGTCAAAATGACCAATTTTTGACCCAATGACCAACATATTGACCCAATAGACCAATTTTTGACCAAAAAGTCATCTTCGGTCAAAATGATCAATTCTTGACCCAATTACGAACTCATTAACCAAATAGGTTAATTTTTGACCCAAAAGTCAACTTTGGTCAAAATAGTCAATTTTGACCTAATGACTACCTCGTTGACCCAATGGGTCAACTTTTGACAAGAATTTTAATTTTGGTCAAAATAATCAATTTTTGACCTAATGAACAATTATTGACCCAATAAGTCAATTTCTGACCAAAAAGTCAATTTTGGTCAAAATGTTCAATCCTTGACCCAATGACAAACCCATTGACCGAATAGGTCAAGTTTTGACCAAAAAGACAATTTTGTCCAAAATATTCAATTTTTGACCTAATGACCACCCATTGACCCAATTGGTCAACTTTTGAGCAAATGTCAATTTTGGTCAAAATGACCAATTTTTGGCCCAATGTCCAACCCATGGACCCAATAGACCAACTTTTGACCAAAAAGTCATATTCGGTCAAAATGATCAATTCTTGACCCAATTACCAACACATTGACCAAATAAGTCAACTTTTGACCAAAAAGTCAACTTTGGTCAAAATGGTTAATTTCTCACCCAATGACCACCCCGTTGAGCCAATGGTCAACTTTTGACAAAAAATTAAATTTTGGTCAAAATGCTCAATTTTTGACCTAATGACCAATTATTGACTCAATAAGTCAATCTCTCACCTAAAAGTCAACTTTGGTAAAAATGGTCAATCCTCGACCCAATAAACCCATTGACCCAAGCATTCAACTTTTGACCAAAAAGTCAGCTTTGGTCAAAATTGTAAATCCTTAACCCAATGACTAACTCGTTGACACAATAGGTCAACTTTTGACCAAAAATTAATTTTGGTCAAAATAGTCAATTTTTTTCCTAATGACCAAATATTGACCCAGTTAGCTAATCTCTGACCAAAAAGTCAACTTCGGTGAAAACGTTCTATCCTTGACCCAATGACGAACCCGTTGACCTAATTGGTCAACTTTTGACCAAAGTTCAACTTTGGTCAAAATGATCAATCATTAACCCAATGACCAACCCTTTGGCCCAATAGGTCACCTTTTCAACAAAAAGTCATCTTTGGACAAAATGGTCAATTCTTGACCAAATTACTAACTCATTGACCAAATAGGTCAACTTTTGACCAAAAAGTCAACTTTGGTAAAAATTGTCAAATTCTGACCTAATGACCACCCCGTTGACCCAATGGGTTAACTTTTGACCAAAAATTTAATTTTGGTCAAAATTGTCAATTTTTCAATTAATGAACAATTATTGACCCAATAAGTCTATATCTGACCAAAAAGTCAACTTTGGTCAAAAGGGTCAATCCTTGACCTAATGGCAAACCCGTTGACCCAAAAGGTCAACTTTTGAACAAAAAGTCAATTTTGGTAAAAATTGTCAATTTTTGACGTAATGACCATCCATTGACCCAATAGGTCAACTTTTGACCAAAAAGTCAGCTTTGGTCAAAATGGTCAATTTTTGACCCAATAACCAACCCATTAATCTAATATATCAACTTTTGACCAAAAAGTCATCTTCGGTCAAAATGGACATTTCTTGACCTAATTACTAACTCATTAACCAAATAGGTCAACTTTTAACCAAAAAGTCAAAAAGTCAAAAATGTTCAATTTCTGACCCAAGGACAACGTCGTTGACCCAATGGGTCAACTTTTGACAAAAAAATTAATTTTGTTTAAAATAATCAATTTTTAACCTAATGACCTATTATTGACCCAATAAGTCAATCTCTGACAAAAAAGTCAACTTTGGTCAAAATGGTCAATCCTTGACCTAGTGACCAACCAATTGACCCAATAGGTCAACTTTTGACCAAAAAGTCAACTTTGGCCAAAATAGTAAATCCTGAACCCAATGACCAACCCATTGACATAATAGGTTAACTTTTGAACAAAATAGATAGATTTTTACCTAATGACCAATTATTTACCCAATAAGCCAATCTCTGACCAAAAAGTCAACTTTGGTCAAAATGGTGTATCCTTGACCAAATGACCAACCCATCGACCCAATAGGTCAACTTTAGCCCAAAAGGTCAACTTTGGTCAAAATGATCAATAATTGACGCAAAGACCAACCCATTGGCCTAATAAGTCGACTTTTCACCAAAAAGTCAATTTTGGTCATAATAATCAATTTTTAAATTAATGACAAATTATTAACCCAATAAGTCAATATCTGACCAAAAAGTCAACTTTGGTCAAAATGGTCAATCCTATACCCAATGACAAACCAATTGACACAATAGGTCAAGTTTTAACCAAATAGTCTATTTTGGTCAAAATAATTAATTTATAACTTAATGACCACCCATTGACCCAATATGTCAACTATTGTCTAAAAAGTCAACTTTGGTCAAAATGGTCAATTTTTGACCCAATGACCAACCCATTGATCCAATAAGTCAACTTTTGACCAAAAAGTCATCTTTGGTCAAAATGGTCAATTCTTGACAAAATTACCAACTCATTGACCAAATGGGTCAACTTTTGACCAAAAAGTTAACTATGGTCAAAGTGGTCAATTTCTGACCTACTGACCATCCCGTTGACCCAATGGGTTATCTATTGACCAAAAATTCAACTTTAGTCAAAATAGTCAATTTTTTAATTTAATGACCAATTATTGACCCAATAAGTCAATCTCTGACCAAAAATTAAAGTTTGGTCAAAATGGTTAATCCTTGACCCAATGACCAACTCATTGACTCAATAGGTCAACTTTTGACCAAAAAGTCAATTTTGTTCAAAATTGTGAATTTTTGACCTAATGACCGCCTCATTGACCTAAATAGGTTAAATCTCTGACCAAAAAGTCAATTTTGGTCAAAATGGTCAATCCTTGACCCAATGACCAACCCATTGACCCAATAGGTCAACTTTTAACCAAAAAGTCAACTTTCGTCAAAATGATCAATCCTCGACCAAATGACCACCCATTGACCCAATAGGTTAACTTTTGGCCAAAAAATAAACTTTGGTCAAAATGGTCAATTTTTTACCTAATGGCCAACCCATTGACCCAATAAATCAACTTTTGACCAAAAAATTATCTTCGGTAAAAATGGTCAATTCTTGACCCAATTACCAACTCATTAACCATATAGGTCAATTTTTGACCAAAAAGCCAACTTTGGTCAAAATGGTCTATTTCAGACCCAATGACTACCCCGTTAACCCAATGGGTCAACATTTAACAAAACAATTAATTTTGATCAAAATAATTAATTTTTGACCTAATGACCAATTATTGACCCAATAAGTCAATCTCTGACCAAAAAGTCTATATTGGTCAAAATGGTCAATCCTTGACCCGATGACCAACCCATTGACCCAATAGATTATCTTTTGACCAAAAAGTTAATTTTGGCCAAAATAGTCAATTTCTGACCTAATGACCTATTATTGACCCAGTAAGTCAATCTCTGACCAAAAAGTTAACTTTTATCAAAATGGTTAATCTTTGACCCAATGACAAACCCATTGACCCAATAGGTCAACTTTTGACCAAAAAGTCAACTTTGGTGAAAATGGTCAATTTTTGACCCAATGACCAACCTATTGACCAAATAGGTGAACTTTTGACCAAAAAGTAAACTTTGGTCAAAATGGTCAAACCATGACCCAATGACCAACCCACTCACCCAATAGGTCAACTTTCGACAAAAAGTCAATTTTAGTCAAAATAGTCAAATTTTGACCTAATGACCACCTATTGACCCAACAGGTCAACTTTTGACCAAAAGTAAACTTTAGTCAAAATGGTATATTCCTGACCCAATGACCAATGCAATGACCCAGTAAGTCAGCTTTTGAACAAAAAGTCAATTTTGGACAAAATAATCAATTTTTGACCTAATGACCAATTATTGACCCAATAAATCAATCTCTGACCAAAAAGTTAACTTTGGTCAAAATGGTCAATCCTTGACCCAATGACAAACCCATTGACCCAATAGGTCAACTTACCCAAAAGTCAACTTTGGTTAAAATAGTCAATTTTTGACCTAATGACTACCCATTGACCCAATTGGTTAACTTTTGACTAAATTGTCAACTTTGGTCAAAATGGTCAATTTTTGACCCAATGACCAACCCATAGACCCAATCGACCAACTTTTGACCAAAAAATCATATTCGGTCAAAATGATCAATTCTTGACCGATCTACCAACTCAATGACTAAATAGGTCAACTTTTGACCAAAAAGTCAACTTTGTTCAAAATGATAACCCCGTTGACCCAATGGGTCAACTTTTGACAAAAAAATTAATTTTGGTCAAAATATTGAATTTTCGACCTAATGACCCATTATTGACCTAATAAGTCAATCTCTGACCAAAATGTTAACTTTGGTCAAAAAAGTCAATCCTTGTTCCAAAGACAAATCCATTGAGCCAATAGATTAACTTTTGACCAAAAAGTCAACTTTGGTCAAAATGGTAATCCTTAACCCAATGAACAACCCATTACACAATAGGTCAACTTTTGACCAAAAAATTAATTTTGGTCAAAATAGCCATTTTTTTAACCTAATGACCAATTATTAACCCACTAAGCCAATCACTGTCGAAAAAGTCGACTTTGGTCAAAATGGCCTATCCTTGACCCAATGACCAACTCATTGACCCAAAAGGTCAACTTTGGACCAAAAGGTCAACTTTGGTCAAAATGATTTATCTTTGACCCAATGACCAATCATTGGCCTAATAGGTCAACTTTTGCTAAAAAGTTAATTTTGGTCAAAATAGTTAATTTTTAAATTAATGACCAATTATTGACCCAATAAGTCAATCACTGACCACAAAGTCAACTTTGGTTAAAATGGTCAATTTTAGACCAAATGAAAAACCCATTGACCAATAGGTCAACTTTTGACCAAATAGATAATATTGGTTAAAAATGGCAATTTTTGACTTTGTGACCTCCCATTGACCCAATAGGTCAAATTTTGACCAAACAGTCAACTTTGGTCAAAATGGTCAATTTTTAACCCAATGACCAACTCATTGACAAAATAGGACAACTTCTGGCCAAAAAGTCATCTTTGGTCAAAATGGTCAATTTCTGACCCAATGACTACCCCATTGACCCAATAGGTTAACTTTTGACCAAAAATTCAATTTTGGTCAAAATAGTTAATTTTTGAATTAATGACCAATTATTGACCCAATAAGTAAAAAAACTCTGACCAAAAAGTCAACTTTAACCAAAAAGGTCAATCCTTGACCTAATGACAAACCCATTGACCAAATAGGTCAACTTTTGACCAAAAAGTTAATTTTTGTCAAAATAGTCAATTGTTGACCTAATGACCACCCATTGACCCAATAGGTTAACTTTTGAACAAAAAGTCATCTTTAGTCAAATTGGTCATTTTTTGAGGTAATGACTAACCCAATTACCCAATAGGTCAACTTTTGACTAAAAAGACATCTTCGGTCAAAATGGTCAATTCTTAACCCAATTACAACCTCATTGACCAAGCAGGATAACTTTTAATCAAAAAGTTAACTTTCATCAAAATGGTCAATTTCTGACCCAATGACAACCCCGTTGACCCAATGGGTCAACTGTTGACAAAAAAATTAATTTTGTTTAAAATAATCAATTTTTAACCTAATGACTTATTATTGACCCAATAAGTCAACCTCTGACCAAAAGGTCAACCTTGGTCAAAATGGTCAATCCTTGACCCAATGACCAACCCATTGACCCAATAGGTCATGTTTTGACCAAAAAGTCAACTTTGGTCAAAAGGGTCGATCCTTGACCTAATGACCAACCCAATGACCCAATAGATTAACTTTTAACAAAAAATCATTTTTTGTCAAAATAGTCAATTTTCTACCAAAAGACCAATTATTGAACCAGTAAGCCAATCTCTGACCAAAAAGACAATTTTGGTCAAAATGGTCTAACCTTGACCCAATGACGAGCCCATTGACCCAATAGGTCAACTTTTGACCAGAAGGTCAACTTTGGTCAAAATGATCAATCATTCATGCAATGACCAAGCCATTGGCCTAATAGGTCAACTTTTGACTAAAAATTCAGTTTTAGTCAAAATAATCAATTTTTGAATTAATGACAAATTTTTGACTCAAAAAGTCATTCTCTGACCACAAAGTAAACTTTGGTCAAAATGGTCAATCGTAGACCCAAGGACAAACCCATTGACCGAATTGGTGAACTTTTGACCAAATAGTTAATTTTGGTAGAAATAATCAATTTTTGACTTAATGACCACCCATTGACCCAATATGTTAACTTTTGACCAAAAAGTCAACTTTGGTGTTCAATTTTTGCCCCAATGACCAACCCATTCTCCAATAGGTCAACTTTTGACCAAAAATTCATCTTTGGTCAAAATGGTCAATTCTTGACCAAATTACCAACTCGTTGACCAAATAGGTCAACTTTTGACCAAAAAGTCAACTTTGGCCAAAATGGTTAATTTTTGACCCAATGACCATCTCGTTGACCCAATGGGTTATCTATTGAACCAAAATTCAATTTTGGTCAAAATAGTTAATCTTTGACCTATTGACCAATTACTGACTCAATAAGTCAATCTCTGACCAAAAAGTCAACTTTGGTCAAAATGGTCAATCCTTCACCTAGTGACAGACCCATTGACCCAGTAGGTCAACTTTTGACCAAAAAGACAATTTTGGCCAAATTATAAATTTTTGACATATTTACCAATTATTGACCTAATAGGTCAACCTTTGACCAAAAAGTCAATTTTGGTCAAAATAGTAAATTTTTGACATATTTTCCAATTATTGACCCAAAAGGTCAACTTTTGAAAAAAAGTCAACCTTGGCCAAAATGGTCAATCCTTGACCTAATGACCAACTCATTGACCCAAAGGGACAACTTTTGATAAAAAAAGTCAATTTTGGTAAAAATTGTCAATTTTTTACCTAATAACCACCCGATTGACCCAGATGGTCAACTTTTGACCAAAAGTCAAATTTGGTCAAAATAGTCGAATTCTGACACAATGACCTTAATTTCAACTTTGGTGAAAATGGTCAATTCTTGATCCAATGACCTACCCATTGACCCAATTTGTCAACTTTTGACTAAAAGTCATCTTTGGCTAAAATGGTTAATCCTTGACCCAATGACCAACCCCGTTGACCCAATAGGTTATCTTTAGACCAAAAAAGTCAATTTTGCTCAAAATTGTCAATTTTTTACCTAATGATCGCCTCATTGACCTAAATAGGTCAACTTTTGACCAAAAAGACAACTTTGGTCAAAATGGTCAATCCTTGACCCAATAACCAATCCATTGACCCAGTAGGTAAATTTTTGACTAAAAAGTCAATTTTGGTCAAAATAGTCAATTTTTGACCTAATGACCAATTATTGACACAATAAGCAAATCTGTGACCAAAAAGTCAACTTTGGTCAAAATGATCGATCCTTGACCCAATGACCAACTTATTGACCCAATTGGTCAACATTTGACAAAAAAATCATCTTTAGGCAAAATAATCAATCCTTGACCGAAGGTCCAACCCGTTGGCATAATATGTCAACTATTGACCAAAAAGTCAATTTTGGTAAAAATAGTCAATTTTTTAATTAATGACCAATTATTGACCCAATAAGTCAATCTCTGACCAAAAAGTCAACTATTGTCAAACAGGTCAATCCTTGACCCAATGACAAACCCATTGACCTAACAGGTTAACTTTTGACCAAAAAGTCAATTTTGGTCAAAATAGTCAATTTTTGACCTAATGACCACCCACTGACCCAAAAGGTCAACTTTCGACCAAAAAGTCATCTTTGGTAAAAATGGTCAATTTTTGACCCAATGACCAATCTATTGACCAAATAGGTCACTTTTGACTAAAAAGTCATCTTTAGTCAAAAATGGTCAATTCTTAACCTAATTACAAACTCATTAACAAAATAGGTAAACTTTTGATCAAAAAGTCAACTTTGGTCAAAATGGTCAATTTCTGACCCAATGACCACCCCGTTGACACAATGAGTTAACTTTTGACCAAAAATTCAATTTTTGCTAAAATAGTCAATTTTTGACCTAATGACCAATTATTGACCCAATAAGTCAATCACTGACTAAAAAGTCAACTTTGGTCAAAATGGTCAAACCTTCACCCAATGACAAACCAATTGAACTAGTAGGTCAACTTTTGATAAAAAAGTCATTTTTTTTGTCAAAATAGTCAGTTTTTTACCTAATGACCACCCATTGACCTAATAGGTTAACATTTGGCCAAAAAGTCAACTTTAGTCAAAAGGTCAATTTTTAACCCAATGACCAACCCATTGACCCAATATATCAACTTCAGACCAAAAAAATCATCTTCGGTCAAAATGGTCAATTCTTGACCCAATCACCAACTCATTGACCAAATAGGTCAACTTTTGACCAAAAAGTCAACTTTGGTCAAAATGGTCAATTTCTGACCCAATGACCACCCCATTGACCCAATTGGTCAACTTTTGATAAGAATTTTAATTTTGGTCAAAATAATCAATTTTTGGCCCAATGGGTCAATCTCTGACCAAAAAGTCAACTTTGGTCAAAATGGTCAATTTTTAACCCAATGACCAACCCTATGACCCAATAGGTTAACTTTTGACTAGAAAGTCATCTTTGGTCAAAATGGTCAATTCCTCACCCAATTACCAACTCATTAACCAAATACGTAAATTTTTGACCGAAAAGTCAACTTTGGTCAAAATGGTCAATTTCTGACCCAATGACCACCCCGTTGACCCAACGAGTTAACTTTTGACCAAAAATTCAACTTTGGTCAAAATAGTCAATTTTTGACCTAATGACCAATTATTGACCCAATAAGTCAATCTTGGAACAAAAAGTCAACGTTGGTCAAAATAGTCAATCCTTTACCCAAGACAAACCCATTGAACGAATATGTCAACTTTTGACGAAAGATTCAATTTTGGTCAAAATAATTAGTTTTGACCTAATGACCGCCCATTGACCCAACATGTCAACTTTTTTCTAAAAAGTCAACTTTGGTCAAAATGGTCAATTTTTGAACCAATGACCAACCCATTGACCAAATAGATCAACTTTTAACCAAAAAATCAACTTCGGTCAAAATGGTCAATTCTTGGCCTAATTACCAACTCATTAACCAAATAGTCAACTTTGGTCAAAATAGTCAATTTCTGACCCAATGACTACCCCGTTGACCCAATGGGTCAACTTTTGACAAAAAAATTAATTTTGGTCAAAATAATCAATTTTTGACCCAATAGGTCAATCTCTGACCACAAAAGTCAACTTTGGTTAAAATGGTCAATCCTTGACCCAATGACCAACCAATTGACCGAATAGGTCAACTTTTGACCAAAAATTCAACTTTATCAAAATGGTCAATCCTTGACCCAATGACCAACCCATTGACCCAATAGGTCATCTTTTGACCCAAAAGTCAATTTTGGTCAAAAAAAGTCTATTTCTGACCTAAAGACCAATTATTGACCCAGTAAGCAAATCTCTGACCCAAAAGTTAACTTTTATCAAAATGGTTAAACTTTTACCCAATGACAAATCCATTGACCTAATAGGTCAACTGCTGACCAAAAAGTCAACTTTGGCCAAAATGGTCAATTTCTGACCCAATGACCAACTCATTGACCCAATAGGTGAACTTTTGACTAAAAAGTCAACTTTGGTCAAAATTGTCAAACCTTGACCCAATGACCAACCCATTGACACAATAGGTGAACTTTTGACAAAAAAGTCAATTTTAGTAAAAATAGTCAAATTTTTGCCTAATGACCCGCCATTGATAAAATAGGTCAACTTTTGACCAAAAAGTCAACTTTGGTCAAAATGGTCAATTTTCAACCCAATGACCAACCCACTGATCAAATAGGTCAACTTTTGACCAAAAAGTCAAATTTGGTTAAAATGGTCAATTCTTAACCCAATGACCAACGCCTTGACCCAGTAAGTCAGCTTTTGAACAAAAAGTCAATTTTGGTCAAAATAGTCAATTTTTGACCTAATGACCAAATATTGACCCGAAAAGTCAATCTCTAAACCAAAAGTCATCTTTGGTGAAAATGGTCTATCCTTGACCCAATGAAAAACCTATTGGCCCAATAGGTTAACTTTTGAACAAAAGGTCAATTTTGGTCAAAATAGTCAATTTTTGACCTAATGACCACCCATTGACCCAATAGGTCAACTTTTGTCCAAAATGTCAACTTTGGCTAAAATGATCAATTTTTGACCCAATGACCAACCCATTGACTTAATAGAACAACTTTTGACCAAAAAGTCATCTTCGGTTAAAATGATCAATTCTTGACCCAATTACCAACTCATTGACAAAATAAGTGAACTTTTGACCAAAAAGTCAACTTTGGTTAAAATGGACAATTTCGGACCCAATGACCACTCCACCCATTGGGTCAACTTTTGACAAAAAATTCAATTTTGGTCAAAATAGTCAACTTTTGACCTAATGACCAATTATTGACCTAATAAGTCAATCTCTAACCTAAAAGTCAACGTTAGTAAAAATGGTCAATCCTTGACCCTGTGACCAATCTATTGACCCAATAGGTCAACTTTTGACAAAAAACTCAACTTTGATCGAAATGGTAAATCCTTAACCCATTGATCAACCCATTGACAAAATAGGTTAACCTTTGACCAAAAAATTAATTTTGGACAAAATAGTTAATTTTTTACCTAATGACCAATTATTGACCCAGTAAGCCAATCTCTGACCAAAAAGTCAACTTTGGTCAAAATGGTTTATCCTTGACCCAATGACCAACTCATTGACCTAATTGGTCAACTTTTGACCAAAAGATCAACAATGGTCAAAATCATCAATCATTGACCCAATGACCAACCCATGGCCTATTAGGTCAACTTTTGACCAAAAAGTTAATTTTTGTCAAAATACTCAATTTTTATATTAATGACCAATTATTGACCCAATAAGTCAATCTCTGGCCACAAAGTCAACTTTGATCAAAATGGTCAATCCTAGACCTAATGACAAACCCATTGACCCAATAGGTCAACTTTTGACCAAATAAACAATTTTGGTCAAAATAATCAATTTTTGACTTAATGGCCACCCATTGACCCAATAGGTCAACTTTTGACCAAAAAGTCAACTTTGATCAAAATGATCACTTTTTTACCCAATGATCAACCTATTGACCCAATAGGTCAGCTTTTGACCAAAAAGTCATCTTTTGTCAAAATGGTCAATTCTTGACCAAATTACCAACTCATTGACCAAATAGGTTAACTTTTGACCAAAAAGTTAATTTTGGTCAAAATGGTCAATTTCTGTCCTAATGACCACCTGATACACCTAAAATATATAGTATTCTTTTTGCACATTTTTATACTTATTTATGATGATATTGCACTTTAATGGAAGGTATTTTTTGTTTTTCTTGCAGGTATGATGAAAATGAATGAATATGATGAAAGGAGCAAAATTGGATCAAATTTAGAACAAAAAAAATGAAAAATGAAAAATGAAAATTTGGGCACTGGTGGCAAAGCACTGCTGGGCCGGCTCTTAGCCGCCACAGTTAAAAATCGAGATTAACTTGAATTTGGTGTCATTTTCAAAGGGGATGGGATGCAACTCTTGGTTGTAACTTCCATAACTTCCTTTGGGCGGTAAGTTTGAATGAAGGGGTGCATTCTTTGGTGGATACATCGAATCTGGATACATTTTGAAGAGACACCAAGGCACCTTTTGGTTTAATATTTAAAGAGAGTCTTAGGAAAGATTAGGGGCTCTTCCATTTCATTTTGAAGAGAGTTTTTACAGAGTTTTAATTAGGAGTAGGAGAGTAGAAAAGAGAAAAGGGTAGGATTGAAGCCTTCTTCTTTCCACTTCTTTTCTTTCCTTAATTTAGTTTTTATTGAAGTCTGAAGTCTGTTTCTGAGTCATAAGAGTTGGGAGACCTGCTCAGTGGAGTAGTTAAGTGAAGAGTCAAGATTTTAGAGGAACTTCCTGAGTCTTATGGAGAGGATTTTCAGATAAGTGTTTACTTTTGTTCTTACATTTAGTTTTTAATTAATACTTGTTTTTTGTTTGTTGTTTTTTTTAAAGTTTTTAATTTCAAATTAATGTGCTTTTGTATTTTTTCAATGCATTCTAAGTAGTTTACTTTATCTTTTTCTTTCTTAAATGAAGAAGTAAGTAATTCATGAAGAATTGTTGTGGAATGTATATGTGTTTAAATTTGGAAGAAGTTGTGAAAATTAAATCTATAATTTTTATTTACTTATTAATTTGGCCTGTTAAGATTTAAAATTTGTAGTGAGATTATGTAAGATCCAATGCGGTATTGTCTCATAAAATTTAGAAAGAATCACATGCAATTATATGGGTGAAAATTGTAGTTCATATAATTGAATGCAATATATTAGAAGATGTTTTAAAAAGGGGAGTAAAATTAGAGGATTTTTAGTGTGACAGGCTAAAAGCCCGTAATTTGGTTTGAAGTTTTGAATTTTGTTAATGAGAAGTTAGCCCTAAGGTGGAGGGAAATGAGGGAACTCTAGAGTGAGAGTTGGTATCTTCCCTGCCTAACCATGTTCAAAATGATTAGATTTCAAATTAACTAATGTTCTTTATAGAACCAAGTAAGGGTAAAGAATATATTTTCTTTTATTTATCACAATAAATTTAAATACTTCCACAACAATAATTTCATAATTTTTACTACTTTGTAAAAGAAAGAAAAAGATATTCTAGTTAATAGTGTTTTTCATATCGTGTTTATAGTTATTATCATTTTAATTTCATGTTTGACTTCTATAAGAAAATTTAAAGAGTAAAATCAACTATCAAACTTTTCAAAAGCCAATTAAAAAAATTAAAAAGATAACTTTCTTATTTCTTTAAAGATTTTTCACTTTCCTTGTGGGTTCGATATCTCAGGGCTTAATCAGAAAGTCCTATATTACTTGATAAACGATGCGTATACTTGCGTAGTATCCACATTATAAATCATAATTTTCATATAAAGAACATAAGCATAAATATCGGCGGCGGGATCAAGTTTTTGTCGCCGTTACTAATTTTCATATCATAATTGTAATTAAAAAAATTTGGGCGGTCCAAGTTTTTGGCGTCGTTGCCGATTTACATATCATAATTGTAAGTATAAATACTCGGCCAAAGTCAAGTTTTTGGCGCCGTTGCTGGGGAAAGAAATTAATTAAAATTACATTTTAAAGAAAATTAAGAAATTTTACATTTTTACTTTTCTTTATTTTTGTTAGTTTGTTGTGTTTTGTTTTGTTTTATTGTTTTATTCGTAGTTCATGCTCTGAGGGACTTGTGTCTTACGATTTTGAATTAGAAAGAACTATCAGAAAAATTAAAAAAATTAAAAATACAGAAAAAGATAAAAATATTCAAGAAATGGCAAATCATCAAGATCAAAATGTTGGCATCCATCATGAATTAAGACCTTTAAGAGATTATGTTAACCCTACAGTGGATGAACTTTGTTGTAGTATTCAAAACCATGCTGTAGCTACTAATTCGTTTAAGCTTAAACCTGTTATTATCCAAATGGTCTCTAATAATCAATTTGGGGGAGCAACAACTGAAGATCCTAATTTGCATCTTGCTAAATTTCTAGAGTTGTGTGCTTAAATATGATGGTGTTTCAGATGATGCTATTAGACTTAGACTTTTTCCTCTCTCACTAAGGGATAAAGCTAAAATATGGTTACATTCGTTAGCACCTGGATTAATTAGAACTTGGGGTGAACTGTCACAAAAATTCCTTGCTAAATATTTTCCACCATCTAAGACTGCTATGTTGAGAAATGATATTACATCTTTTTGTCAGTTAGAAGGGGAATCAATATATGAAGCATGGGAAAGATTAAAAGATCTCCACAGGAAATGTCCACATCATTCGATACCAGATTGGTTAATAATTCAAAATTTTAATAATGGATTAGTTGGATCTCTTAGATCGATTATCGATGCTGCTACTAGTGGATCATTAATGTCTAAACCATTTTCTGATGCTTATGCTTTAATTGAAGAAATGGCTAGTAATAATTTTCAATCGCCTTCTAAAAGGTTAAATCTTGAAAAGGTAGCCAGTGTTTTTGAAAATGATGCTTTTACAATGTTAGCAAATCAAGTTGCTGATGCTTCAAGGAAGATAGACCAATTTGGGATGAATTTTTCTCAGCCACATTCCATGATTGAAGAAAATTCATTAGGCCAAATGGTTGATTCTTATTCTTCACCAGAAACTGTGAATGCTATAATTAAGCCTAAGAACCAATATTCCAATTATTATAACCCATGTTAGAAGAATCATCAAAATTTTAACTGGAATATCAATATACAGGGTGGTGTTAATCAACAATGGGGAACCACCAAGTAAACCCATTAGGGAATTGGAACAAACAAAGAAATAATAATAATAATAGATTAACTTATCCTTCAAGATATAACAATGCTGTACAATTAATGGAGAAGAAGTTGTCTATTGAAGAAGTGGTGTCACATATAAGAAATTAATTAAAAATTCAAGGAGCAACCATCAGAAATATTGAAAATCAATTAGGACAAATTGTAAGTGCCTTAAGTAATAAATCCTAATGAATGCTTCCAAGTAATACTGAAGTAAATCCAAGAGAAAAGAATAAAAAACAAGTAAAAGCAACTCAACTGAGAAGTGGAAGAGAATTGGAAGATAGAGTTCAAAAAGAAACTGAAGTAGAGAAAGAAAAGATTGAAGAACCAAAAGAGGACGCTCCGAAAGGTTTGGAAAGACCTGTTTCTCCACCTAAGGTTGATTTAGAAAAACTACCACCTCCATTTTCTCAGAGACTTCATCAACAAAAGTTGGATAGACAATTTTCAAAATTCTTGGAAATATTTAAGAAGCTTACTATTAATATTCCATTTGCTAAAGCCTTAGAATAAATGCCAAGCTATGTGAAATTTATGAAGGATATTCTTAACAAAAAAAAAGTTTGAAGATAATGAGACTGTTGCACTTAGTGAGGAGTGCAGTGAAATAATTCAGAAAGAGTTTCTTGAAAAGCTTAAAGATCCTGGTAGTTTCACAATTCCATGTGCAATCAGAGGCAGATCTTATGAAAAGCTCTATGTGATTTGGGTGCAAGCATTAACCTTATGCCTCTATCAATATTCAAAAGACTGGGACTAGGAGAAATAACCCCAACTACTGTAACTCTTCAATTAGCAGATCGTTCGATCACATATCCTAAAGGAGTTATAGAAGATGTTTTGGTTAAAGTGGATCAATTTATTTTTCCTATTGATTTCATTGTGTTAGTTTTGGAGGAAGATAAAGAAATACTTATAATTTTGGGAAGAACTTTCCTAGCTACAGGCCAAGCCATGATAGATGTACAAAAAGGGGAATTAACGATGAGGGTTAATGATCAGACTGTTACATTTAATATTTCAAAATCAATGAAATATCCTGCTAGAGGTAAAGAAGATGAATATTATAGGATGGATGTTATCAAATATTTAAGTGAATGTCATTTCAAGTCGACTTATGAAGAGAAATCTGAAAGAGAAGAATTGGAACATAAGCAAGAAGAGGAGTTACTTTATTCTAAAGATTTTCAAGACGAAGATTTTAAGTATGTTCATGAAAGTTTTGAATTGTTGGATTTGACTGAAAAAGATGAATCTTATGGTCCAATTAAAAAACCTCTTGAACTTGAGTTAAAAATGCTTCCTGATAACTTGAAGTATGTTTTTCAAGGTGAATCCTCAACCTTGCCAGTTATAATTTCCTCTTAGTTAACTGAAAATAAAGAAGAGAGTTTGCTTGAAATTTTGAAGAAGCACAAGAAAGCCTTTGGATGGAAAATTACTGATATTAAAGGAATCAGTCCTTCAATTTGTATGCACAAAATTCTTATGGAAGATAATTGCAAACCGTGCTCTGATCCCCAAAGGAGATTAAATCCTATCATGAAAGACGTTGTTGAGAAAGAAATTTTAAAATGGTTGGATGTTGGAATTATCTACCCTATTTCAGATAGTGCATGAGTTAGTCCTATTCACTCTGTTCCTAAGAAAGGAGGAGTGACTGTGACTGTTAATGGAAAGAATGAAATAATACCAACAAGACAAGTTACAGGGTGGCGAATATGCATTGATTATAAAAAATTAAATCTTGCCACAAGGAAAGATCACTTTACACTCCCATTTTTGGATCAAATGTTGGATAGACTGGCTGGGCATAAATACTTTTGTTTACTGGATGGATATACTGGTTACCACCAAATTTAAATTGCTCCTGAGGATCAAGAGAAAACTACGTTTACCAGTCCTTATGGTACATTTGCTTTTAGAAGAATTCTCTTTGGTTTATGTAATGCTCCTACTACATTTCAGAGATGTATGATGGCTATTTTTTGCGATTTAATTGAAAAAGGGATTGAAGTTTTTATGGATGACTTTAGTTTTTGGAATTTTGTTTGAATCATGTTTAGAACATTTATCTATGGTTCTAAAATGCTGTGAAGAAACTAATTTGGTCCTTAACTGGGAAAAATGCCAATTTATGGTAGCAGGAGGAATTGTCTTGGGACATCAGATTTCAGAAAAAGGTTTGGAGGTAGATCCTAAAAAAATTCAAGTTATATCTAATTTACTTTGCCCAACCAATGTAAAGGGAATTTGAAGTTTTTTAAGACATGCTGGATTCTACAGGCGTTACATCAAAGACTTTTCAAAGATTACAAAACCTTTAAGCCGTTTACTGGAAATGGATGCAATTTTTAATTTTGATAATGATTGCCTTAAAGCCTTTGAATCAATAAAAGAAAAATAATCACTGCATCTGTAATAATTTCACCAAATTGGGAAAACCTTTTGAATAAATGTGTGATGCTAGTGATTATGTTATTGGTACTGTTTTGGGTCAGAAATATGATAAGATTTTCAAAGTTATTTATTATGCTAGTAAAACTCTTAATGAAGCTCAAATTAATTAAACTACTACTGAGAAAGAGTTATAAGCTATAGTATCTGCCTTTGATAAATTTCGATCATATTTAATTGGAACTAAATGTGTTGTGCATACTGATCATTCTGCTATCAAATACTTAATGAAGAAAAAAGATGCAAATCCAAGATTGATAAGATGGATTCTTCTTTTGCAAGAATTTGACTTTGAGATAGTAGATAGAAAGGGTTCTGAAAATCAAATTGTTGATCATTTGTCCAGGCTTGAAATTGAAAAATCTCTCTGTGATGTTGAAGAAATTAATAAACATTTTCCTGATGAAAAATTATTCACTGTTAATGAGTGGCGTGTTCCATGGTATGCAAACATAGTAAATTTTATTATCATTGATATTATACCCTATGGTTTAACATATCAGGAAAAGAAGAAATTTCTGTCTTATGCTAAGACTTATTTTTGGGATGACCCATTTTTATATAAATAAGGAAAGGATCTTATAATTCGAAGATGTGTAGCTTTGGAATAGACTTATGAAATTATTCAAAAATGTCAGGATTCTGACTTATGAAAATAGGACTTGGGGCAAATTTTTCTCTAAAATCAGGTTCTTTTTATAGACTTGGGAAGTGCTAAAACTACCCCAAGACATTTTAAAACTCCAAAATAACTTCCAAAACCTCTTCCCCACGATCTAGGCTTCTAGAATCTCATTTTTCACGTTTTTTGTAACTCCGGCGCCTAAGCGCCAACTAGGCGGCGCTTAGCCGCCAGTGCTCAATTTAGCACAGGTCTGCTAAATGTCCAAATTTTCATTCTGACTCCTCTATATCATTAAATAAGGTCAAATAAACTCTATTTAGTTTAAACACTCTAAATTACTACAACTAAAAACATAAAAAACGAACCAAACAAAGCAAACAGAGAACACAAAACAAACATAAAGCAAACCACACCGATAATTATGGGTTGCCTCCCACAAAGCGCTTGATTTAACGTCTTCAGACTGACAAACCAAGAACTCATTCTGAGTGACCCAACATCAGATTCTTATCAGACTTAGATTGCTCAACTGAAAAATATGGTTTAAGTCTATTTCCATCCTTTAAATATTTTTCCAGTCTTAGGATCTTGAATATCTACAGCTTCGTAGGAATAAATTTTCAACACAATAAAAGGACCCATCAACTTGGACTTAAATTTTCCAGAAAAAATTCTCAATCTGGCATTATACAACAAAACTTTCTTTCCTGGCACAAGATTTATAGTAATAATCTTCTGATCATGCCATAACTTCATCTTTTCCTTATAACTCTTAGCACTTTCATAAGATTCATTCCTTATCTCTTCAAGCTCATTTAATTGCAATAATCTCTTCTCAGCAGCATCTTTCAAATTATAATTGAACTCTTTAATAGCCCAAAATTTTTTATGCTCAAGTTCAATAGATAAATAACAAGCTTTTCAAAAAGTCATCCTATATGGGGACATTCCTATAGGGGTTCTGTAGGCATTCCTATAGGCCCACAAAGCATAATCCAGTTTGATTGACCAATCCTTTCTTTTTAGATTAACAGTCTTTTCCAATATTCTTTTAGTTTCACGATTGGATAATTCAACCAAATCACTTGTCTGCGGATGATAAGCAGTAACAATGCGATTTGACCTAATGATCAATTTTTGACCAAAAAGTCATCTTCGGTCAAAATGGTTAATTCTTGACCCAATTACCAACTCATTGACAAAATTGGTCAACTTTTGACAAAAAAGTTAATTTTGGTCGAAATGGTCAATTTCTGACCTAATAACCACCCCGTTGACCCAAAGGGTCAACATTTGACAAATAAATTAATTTTGGTCAAAATAAGCAATTTTTGATCTAATGACCAATTATTGACCCAATAAGTCAATCTTTACCAAAATGTCAACTGTGGTCAAAATGGTTAATCCTTGACCCAATGGCAAACTCAATGACCCAATAGTTCAACTTTTGACCAAAAAGTCAAATTTGGTCAAAATAGTCGAATTTTAACTTAATGACCACCCATTGACCTAATAGGTCAACTTTTGACCAAAAAGTCAATTTTAGTCAAAATGGTCAATTTTTGACATTATGACCAATTATTAACCCAGTAAGCCAATCTCTGACCAAAAAGTCAACTTTGGTCAAAATGAGTAATCCTTGACCCAATGACCAACCCATTGGCCTAAAATGTCAACTTTTGACCAAAAAGTCAATTTTGGTCAAAATTGTCAATTTTTGAATTAATAACCAATTATTAACCCAATAAGTCAATCTCTGACCAAAAAGTCAACTTTGGTCAAATTGGTCAATCCTTGACCCAATAACAAACCCATTGACCAAATGGGTCAACTTTTGACCAAAAAGTCATTTTTGGTCAAAATAGTTAATTTTTGACCTAATGACCACCCCTTTACTCGATAGGTCAACTTTTGACCAAAAAGTCAACTTTGGTCAAAATGGTCATTTTTTGACCTAATGACCAACCCATTGACCTAATAGATCAACTTTTGACCCAAAATTCATTTTCGGTCAAATGATCAATTCTTGACCCAAGTACTAACTCATGGATAAAATAGGTCAACTTTAGACAGAAAAGTCAACTTTGGTCAAAATAGTCAATTTCTGACCCAATGACCAACCAGTTCACCCAATGGGTTAACTTTTGACAAAAAAATTAATTTTGGTTAAAATTATCAATTTTTGAACTAATGACCAATTATTAACCCAATAAGTCAATCTCTGACCAAAAAGTCAACTTTGGTCAAAATGATCAATCCTTGACCTAACGGTAAACCCATTGATCTAATTAATCAACTTTTGACCAAAAAGTCAATTTTTGTCAAAATAGTCAATTTTTGACTTAATGACCACCCATTGACCTAATAAGTCAACTTTTGACCAATAGTCAATTTTTGTCAAAATAGTTAATTTTTTTACCTAATGAGCAATTATTGTCCCAGTAAGACAATCTCTAACGAAAAAGTTAACTTTAGTCAAAATGGTCAATCCTTGACCATAAGACCAACCCATCATTAGGTCAACTTTTGACCAAAAAGTCAACTTTTGTCAAAATGATCAATCCTTGAACTAATAACCAACCACTAGCATAATAGGTCCACTTTTGACCAAAGAGTCAATTTTGGTCAAAATTGACAATTTTTGAATTAATGAATAATGACCAATGAATTTTTGACCTAATGAACAATTATTGACCCAGTATGCCAAACTTTGACCAAAAAACCAACTTTCGTGGAAGTGGTCAATCCTTAACCCAAGGAGCAACCCATCAAAAGGTCAACTTTTGACCAAAAAGTCAAATTTGGTCAAAATGATCAATCCTTGACCCAATGACCAATCCATTAGCCTAATAGGTTAACTCTTGACCAAAAAGTCAATTTTAGTCAAGATAGTCAATTTTTGAATTAACGACTAATTATTGACCCAAAAATCAATATCTGACCAAAAAGTCAACTTTGGTCAAAATGGTTAATCTTTGACCTAATGACAAACCCATTGCCCAATAGGTCGACTTTTGACCAAAAAGTCAAATTTTGGTTAAAATAGACAACTTTAAACCTAATGACTACCCATTGACCCAATAGGTCAACTTTTGACCAAAAAGTCAACTTTGGTCAAAATGGTCAATTTTGACCCAATGACCAACCCATTAACCCAATAGATCAATTTTTTATCTAATGAACGCCTCATTGACCTAAATAGGTCAACTTTTGACCAAAAAGATAACTTTGGTCAAAATGGTTAATCTTTGACCCAATGACCAACTCATTGACCAAATAGGTCAACTTTTTAACCAAAAAGTTAACTTTGTTAAAAATGGTCAATTTCTGACTCAATGACCACCCCGTTGATCCATTGGGTCAACTTTTGCCAAAAAATTTAATTTTGGTTAAAATAATCAATTTTTGACCTAATGACCAATTATTGACCCAATAAATCAATCTCTGACCAAGAAGTTAACTTTGGTCAGAATGGTCAATCCAAGACCAAATGCCAAACCCTTTGACCGAATAGGTCAACTTTGACCAAATAGTTAATTTTGGTCAAAATAGTTACTTTTTGACTTAATGACCACTCATTGACCAAATAGGTCAACTTTTGACCAAAAAGTCAACTTTGGTCAAAATGATCAATTTTTTACCCAATGTCCAACCCATTGAGCCAACAGATCAACTTTTGACCAAAAAGTTAATTTTGGTCAAAATAGTTAATTTTTGACCTCTAATGACCACCCATTGACTCTATAGGTCAACTTTTGACCAAAACTACCACTTTGGTCAGAATGGTCAATTTTTGACCCAATGACCAACCCATTGACCCAATAATTCAAATTTTGACTAAAAAGTCATATTTGGGTAAAATGAACAATTCTTAACCCAAGTACCAACTCATTGACCAAATAGGATAACTTTTGACCAAAAAGTCAACTTTGTTCAAAATGCTCAATTTCTGACCCAATGACCACCACATTGACCGAATAGGTTAACTTTTGACTAAAAATTCAATTTTGGTTAAAATTGTCAATTTTTGACCTAATGACAAATTATTGACCCAATAAGTCAATCTCTGACCAAAAAGACAACTTTGGTAAAAATGGTCAATCCTTGACCCAATGAGAAACCCATTGACATATAGGTCAACTTTTGATAAAAATGTCAACTTTGGTCAAAATAGTCAATTTTTGACTTAATGACCATCCATTGACCCAATATGTCAACTTTTGAACAAAAGGTCAATTTTTTTCAAAATAGTTAATTTTTAACCTAATGACCAATTATTGACCCAATAAGCCAATCTCTAACCAAAAAGTCAACTTTGGAAAAAATGATCAATCCTTGACCCAATAACTAACCCATTAACCCAATAGATCAACTTTTGACAAAAAAGTAAACTTTGGTCAAAATGGTCAAACCTTGAACCAATGGCAAACCCTTTAGCTTAATAGGTCAACTTTTGACCAAAAAGTCAATTTTGATCAAAATAGTCAATTTCTAACCCAATGACCTCCTTGTTGACCCGATGAGTTATCTTTTGACCAAAAAATCAATTTTTGACCTAATGACCAATTATAGACCCAATAAGTCAATCTCTAACCAAAAAGTCAACTGTAGTCAAAATGGTCAATCCTCAACCCATTGACCCAATAGTTCAACTGTTGACAAAAAAATCAAATTTGGTCAAAATAGTCAATTTTTGACTTAATGACCGCCCATTGACCCAATAGGTCAACTTTTGACCAAAAAGTCAATTTTGAACAAAATGGTCAATTTTTGACTTAATGACCAATTATTGACCCAGTAAGCTAACCTCTGACCAACAAGTCAACTTTGGCCAAAATGGTCAATCTTTGACCCAATGACTAACCCATCAACAGGTCAACTTTTAACCAAAAAGTCAACTTTGGTCAAATGATCAATCCTTGACCCAATGATCAACCCATTGGCCTAAAATGTCAACTTTTGACCAAAAAGTCAATTTTGGTCAAAATAGATAATTTTTGAATTAATAACCAATTATTGACCCAATAAGTCAATCTCTAACTAAAAAGTTAACTTTGGTCAAAATGGTCAATCCTTGACCCGATGACAAACCCATTGACCCAATTGGTCAACTTTTGACCCAAAAGTCAATTTTGGTCAAAAAAATTAATTTTTGACCTAATGACCACCCATTTACGCAATAGGTCAACTTTTGACCAAAAAGTTAACTTTGGTCAAAATGGTCATTTTTTGATCCAATGACTAACCCGTTGACCCAATAGATCAACTTTTGACCAAAAAGTCATCTTCGGTTAAATGGACAATTCTTGACCCAATTACCAACTCATTGACAAAAAAGGTCAACTTTAGACCAAAATGTAAACTTTGGTCAAAATGGTCAATTTCTGACCCAATGACCACCCGGTTGACCCAATGGGGTAACTTTTGACAAAAAATTAATTTTGGTCAAAATTATCAATTTTTGAACTAATGACCAATTATTGACCCAATAAGTCAATCTCTGACCAAAAAGTTAACTTTGGTCAAAATGGTCAATCCTTGAACCAATCGTAAACCCATTGACCCAATTGTTCAACTTTTGACCAAAAAGTCAATTTTGGTCAAAATAGTCATTTTTTGACTTAATGACCACCCATTGACCCAATAAGTCAACTTTTGACCAAAATGTCAATTTTGGTCAAAATTGTTATTTTTTGACCTAATGACCAATTATTGACACAGTAAGACAATCTCTGACAAAAAAGGTAACTTTAGTCAAAATGGTCAATCCTTGACGCAAAGTTCAGCCCATCAATAGGTCAACTTTTGACCAAAAAGTCAACTTTGGTCAAAATGATCAATCTTTGAACCAATGACCAACCCACTGGCTTAATAGGTCAACTTTTAACCAAAAAGTCAATTTTGGTCAAAATTGTCAATTTTTGAATTAATGACCAATTATCAACCCAATAAGTCAATCTTTGACCAATAAGTCAACTTTGGTCAAAATGGTCAATAATTGACCCAATGACAAACCCATTGACCCAAAAGGCAACTTTTGACAAAAAAATCAATTTTGGTCAAAAAAGTCAATTTTTGACCAAATGACTAACCATTGACCCAATAGGTCAACTTTGGATCAAAAAGTCAACTTTGGTTAAAATGATCAATTTTTTACCCAATGTCAACCCATTGACCCAATAGGTCCACTTTTTACTAAAAAGTCATGTTTGGTCAAATTGGTCAATTCTTGACCGAACTACCAACTCATTGACAAAATCAGTCAACATTTAAGCAAAAAGACAACATTAGTCAAAATGGTCAATTTCTGACCTAGTGATCATCCCGTTGACCAAATTGGTTAACTTTTGTCCAAAAGTTCAATTTTGGTCAAAATAGTCAATTTTTTACCTAATGACAAATTATTAACCCAATAAGTCAATCTCTGACCAAAAAGTCAACTTTGGTCTTAATGGTAAATCCTTTACCTAATGACCAACCCATTGACCCAATAGGCCAACTTTTGACCAAAAAGTCAACTTTGGTCAAAATGGTCAATTCTTAACCCAATGACCAACCCATTGGCCCAATAGGTCAACTTTTGACCAAAAAGTCAACTTTGGTAAAAATGATCAATCCTTGACCAAATAACCAACTCATTGAACCAAAAGGACAACTTTTGACCAAAAAGTCAATTTTGGTCAAAAACATCAATTTTTGAGCTAATGACCACCTCATTGACCCAAACGGTAAACTTTTGACCAAAAAGTCAAATTTGGTGAAAACGGTCAATTTTTGACACAATGATCTAATTCTCAACTTTAGTGAAAATAGTCAATCCTTGATCCAATGACCAACCTATTGACCCAATTTATCAACTTTTGACTAAAAAGTCAATTTTGCCAAAATGGTTAATCCTTGACCCATTGACCAACCAATTTACCCAATATGTCAACTTTTGACCAAAAAGTCAATTTTGGTCAAAATTGTCAATTTTTACCTAATGACCGCGTCATTGACCTAAAAAGTCCAACTTTTAACCAAAAAGACAACTTTGGTCAAAATGGTCAATCCTTGACCTAATGAACAACCCATTGACCCAATAGGTCAACTTTTAACCAAAAAGTCAATTTTGGTCAAAATAATCAATTTTTGACCTAATGACAAATTATTGACCAAGTAAGCCAATCTCTGACCAAAAAGTCAACCTTGGTCAAAATAGTCAATCCTTGACCCAATGAACAACCCATTGACCCAATAGGTCAACTTTTGACCAAAAAGTCAATTTTGCTCAAAATATTTAATTTTTGAATTAATGACCAATTATTGACGCAATAAGTCAATCTCTGACCAAAAAGTCAACTTTGGTCAAAATGGTCATTCCTTGACCCAATGACAAACCCATTGACCCAACAGGTCAACTTTTTACCAAAAAGTCATTTTAGTCAAAATGATCAATTTTTGACCTAATGGCGTACTCATTTACCCAAAAGGAGAACTTTTGAACAAAAAAGCCAACTTTGATCAAAATGATCAATTCTTAACCCAATTACCAACTCATTGACCAATTAGGCCTACTTTTGACTAAAAGGTAACCTTTAGACAAAATGGTCATATTCTGACCCAAAGACCTCTCTGTTGATCGAAAGGGTTAACTTTTGACCAAAAATTGAATTTTGGTCAAAATATTTAATTTTTAACCTAATGATCAATTATTTACCCAATAAGTCAATCTCTGACCAAAAAGTCAACTTTGGTCAAAATGGTCAATCCTTGACCCAATGACAAACCAATTGACCCAATAGGTGAACTTTTGACCAAAAAGTCAATTTTGGTCAAATTAGACAATTTCAACTTTTAACCAAAAAGTCAACTTTGGTCAAATTGGTCAATTTTTGACCCAATGACCAACTCATTGACCCAATAGATCAAATTTTAACCAAAAAGTCATGTTCGATCAAAATGGTCAATTCTTGATCCATTTACCAACTCATTGACCAAATATGTCAACTTTTGACCAAAAAGTCAACTTTGGTTAAAATGGTAAATTTCTGACCTAATTTTTAACCTAGTGACCACCCATTTACCCAATAAATTAACTTTTGACCAAAAAGTTAACTTTGGTCAAAATGGTTAATTTTTTACCCAATGACCAACCCATTGACCCAATAGGTCAACTTTTGACTAAAAAGTTATCTTTGGTCAAAATGGTTAAGTCTTGACCTGATTACCAACTCATGGACCAAATAGGTCAACTTTTGACCAAAAAGTCAACTTTGGTCAAAATAGTCAATTTCAGGCCCAATAACCACCCCGTTGACCCAATGGGTTAACTTTTGACCAAAAATATAATTTTGATCAAAATAGTCAATTTTTTATCTAATGACCATTTATTGACCCAATAAGTCAATTTCTGACCAAAAAGTCGACTTTAGTCAAATTGGTCATTCCTTGACCCAATGACAAACCTATTGACCTAATAAGTCAATTTTTGATCAAAAAGTCAATTTTGGTCAAAATAATCAATTTTTAACCTAATGACCACCCATTGTGCCAATAAGTCAACTTTTGACCAAAAAGTCAACTTTGGTCAAAATGGTCAATTTTTGACCCAACGACCAACCCATTGACCCAATAGATCAACTTTTAACCAAAAAGTCATCTTCGGTCAAAATGTTCAATTCTTGACCCAATTGCCAACTAATTGAACAAATAGGTCAACTTCTGACCAAAAAGTTAACTTTGGTCAAAATGGTCAATTTTGATCCATTGCAGCCATCGAGTGACCCAAAGGGTCAACTTTTGACAAAAATTTAATTCTGGTCAAAATAATCAATTTTTGATCTAATGACCATAGATTGACCCAATAAGTCAATCTCTGACCGAAAAGTAAACTTTGGTCAAATGGTCAATCCTTGACCCAAGAGTTCAACTTTTAACCAAAAAGTCAATTTTGGTCAAAATAGTCAATTTTTGACTTAATGACCACCCATTGACCCAATAGGTCAACTTTTGACCAAAACGTCAATTTTGGACAAAATGGTCAATTTTTGACCTAATGAACAATTATTGACCCAGTAAGCCAATATCTGACCAAAAGTCAACTTTGGTGGAAATGGTCAATCTTGACCCAATGACTAACCCATCAATAGGACAACTTTTGACCAAAAAGTCAACTTTGGTCAAAATGATCAATCCTTGACCCAATGACCAATCCATTAGCCTAATAGGTTAACTTTTGACTAAAAAGTCAATTTTGGTCAAAATAGTTAATTTTTGAATTAATGACCAATTATTAACCTAAAAAATCAATATCTGACCAAAAAGTCAATTTTGGTCAAAATGGTCAATCTTTGACCAAATGACAAAACCATTGACCTAATAGGTCAACTTTTAACCAAAAAGTCAAATTTTGGTTAAAATAGTCAACTTTAAACCTAATGACTACCCATTAACCCAATAGGTCAACTTTTGACCAAAAAGTCAACTTTGGTCAAAATTGTTAATTTTGACCAAATGACCAACCCATTAACCCAATAGATCAAATTTTGATCTAATGATCGCCTCATTGACCAAAATAAGTCAACTTTTGACAAAAAAGACAACTTTGGTCAAAATGGTTAATCCTTGACCCAATGACCAACTCATTGACCAAATAGGTCAACTTTTGACCAAAAGGTTAACTTTGTTAAAAATGGTCAATTTCTCACCCAATGACCACCCCGTTGACCTAATGGGTCAACTTTTGACAAAAAAATTTATTTTGGTCAAAATAATCAATTTTTGACCTAATGACCAATTTTTGACCCAATAAGTCAATCTCTGACCAAGAAGTCAACTTTGGTCAAAATGGTCAATCCTAGACCTAATGACAAACCCTTTGACCCAATAGGTCAACTTTTGACCAAATAGTTAATTTTGGTCAAAATAGTTAATTTTTACTTAATGACCACTCATTGACCCAATAAGTTAACTTTTGACCAAAAAGTCAACTTTGGTCAAAATGATCAATTTTTGACCCAATGTCCAACCCATTGACCCAATAGTTTAACTTTTGACGAAAAAATTAATTTTGGTCAAAATAATCATTTTTTGACCTAATGACCAACCATTGACTCTATAGGTCAACTTTTGACCAAAAATACAACTTTGGTCAGAATGGTCAATTTTTGACCCAATGACTAACCCATTGACCCATTAATTCAACTATTGATGAAAAAGTCATATTTGGTCAAAATGGACAATTCTTAACCCAATTACCAACTCACTGACCAAATAAGACAACTTTTGACCAAAAAGTCAACTTTGGTTAAAATGTTCGATTTCTGACTCCATGAGCACCACGTTGACCGAATGGATTAACTTTTGACCAAAAATTCAATTTTGGTTAAAATAATCAATTTTTGACCTAACGACCAATTATTGACCAAATAAGTCAATCTCTGACCAAAAACTCAACTTTGGTCAAAATGGTCAATCCTTGATCCAATGACAAACCCATTGAACTATAGGTCAACTTTTGCAAAAATGTCGACATTGGTCGAAATAGTCAATTTTTGACTTAATGACCACCCATTGACTCAATATGTCAACTTTTGACCAAAAATTAAATTTTTATCAAAATAATTAATTTTTGACCTAATGACCAATTATTGACCCAGTAAGCCAATCTTTGACCAAAAAGTCAACTTTGGCAAAAATGATCAATCATTGACCCAATGACTAACCCATTAACCCAATAGATCAACTTTTGACAAAAAGTCAACTTTGGTCAAAATAGTCAACTTCTAACCCAATGACCTCCCTGTTGACCCGATGAGTTAACTTTTGACCAAAAATTCAATTTTGGTCAAAATAGTCAATTTTTGACCTAATGACCAATTATTGACCCAATAAGTCAATCTTTGACCAAAAAGTCAACTTTGGCAGAAATGATCAATCCTTGACCAATGACAAACCCATTGACCCAATAGGTCAACTTTTGACTAAAAAGTCAATTTTAGTCAAAATGGTTAATTTTTTACCTAACGACCACCCATTAACTGAGTAGGACAACCTTTGACCAAAAAGTTAACTTCGGTCAAAATGGTCATTTTTTACCCAATTACTAACTCATTGACCAAATTAGTCAATTTTTGATCAAAAAGTCAACTTCGGTCAAGATGGTCAAATTCCTACCCAATGACCACCCCGTTGATACATTGGGTCAACTTTTGATCAAAAATTTAATTTTGGTCAAAATTATCATTTTTTGTCCTAATGACCAATTATTGATCCCATAAGTCAATCCCTGACCAAAAAGTCAACTTTGGTCAAAATGGTCAATCCTTGACCCAATGACCAATCCATTGAACCAATAGGCCAACAGTTGACAAAAAAGTCAACTTTGGTCAAAATGGTGAATCCTTGACCCAATGACCAACCCATTGACCCAATAGTTCAACTTTTGACCAAGAAATCAATTTTGCTCAAAATAGTCAATTTTTGACCTAATGACCAATTATTGGCCTAGTAAGCCATTCTCTGACCAAAAAGTCAATTTTGGTCAGAATGGTAAATCCTTGACCCAATGACCAACTAATTGACCCAATATGTCAACTTTTGACCAAAAAGTCATCTTTGGTCAAAATGATTAATCCTTGACTCAATCTCAAACCCATTGACCCAATAGGTCAACATTTTACCAAAAAGCCAATTTTAGTTAAAATAGTCAATTTTTGAATTAATGACAAATTATTGACCCAAAAAGTCAATCTCCGACCAAAAAGTCAACTTTGGTCAAAATGGTCAATCCTTGACATAAAGACAAACCCATTGACCCAATAGGTCAATTTTTGACAAAATAGTTATTTTTTGTCAAAATAGTCAATTTTTGACCTAATGAACACCCATTGACCCAATAGGTCAACTTTTGACCAAAAAGTTAACTTTGATCAAAATGGTCAATTTTTTACCCAATGACCACCCATTGACCCAATAGGTAAACTTTTGACCAAAAAGTCATTTTTGGTCAAATTGGTCAATTCGAGGCCAAATTTCTAACTCATCGACCAAATAAGTCAACTTTTGACCAAAAAGTCAACTTTGGTCAAAATGATCAATTTCTGACCTAATGACCACCCCATTGACCTAATGGGTTAACTTTTGACCAAAAATTCACTTTTGGTCAAAATAGTCAATTTTTAACCTAATTACTAATTATTGACCCAATAAGTCAATCTCTGATCAAAAAGTCAACTTTGGTCAAAATAGTCTATCCTTAGCCCAATGATAAACCCATTGACCCAATAGGTCAACTTTTAATTAAATAGTCAATTTTCGTCAAAATAGTTAATTATTGACTGAATGACCACCCATCGAACCAATAGGTCAACTTTTGACCAAAAAGTCAACTATAGTTAAAATGGCCAATTTTTGACTCAATGACCAACCCATTGACCCAATCATCAACTTTTGACCAAAAACTCATGTTTGGTCAAAATGGTTAATTTTTGACCCAATTATAAAATCATTGACCAGAAAGGTCAACTTTTGACTAAAAAGTCTACTTTGATCAAAATGGTCGATTTCTGACCTAATGACCACCCCGTTAACCCAATGGGTTAACATTTGACCAAAAATTTTATTTTGGTCAAAATTGTCAATTTTTTACCGTGACAATTTTAACCTAATGACCAACATAGTCAATTTTTGAATTAATGATCAATTATTGACCCAATAAGTTAATCTCTGACCAAAAAGTTAACTTTGGTCAAAATGGTCAATCCTTGACCCTATGATAAACTCATTGACCCAATAGGTCAACTTTTGACCAAAAAAATCATTTTTAGTCAAAATAGTCATTTTTTGACCTAATGACCACCCATTGACCCAATAGGTCCACTTTTTACCAAAAAGTCAAGTTTGGTCATAATGGTCAATTTTTGACCCATTGACCAACCCATTGACCCTATAGGTCAACTTTTGACCAAAAGTCAACTTTGGTCAAAATGATCAATTCTTGACCCGATGACCAACCCATTGGCCTAATATGTTAACCTTTGGCCAAAAAGTCAATTTTGGTCAAAATAGTCAATTTTTGATTTAATGACTAATTATTGACCCAATAAGTCAATCTCTGACAAAAAATTCAACTTCGGTTAAAATGATCAATACTTGACCCGATATCGAACACAACGACCCGATTAATTGACTTTTGATCGAAAGTCGATTTTGGTCAAAATAGCCGATTTTTGACTAATGACCACCCATTGACCTGATAGGTCGACCTTTGACCAAAAATCAACTTTGGTCGAAATGGTCGATTTTGACCCAATAGATCGATTTTTGACCAAAAAGTCATCTTCGGTCAAAATGGTCGATTCTTGACACATTTCCGACTCATTGACGAAATAGATCGACTTTTGACCGAAAAGTCGACTTTGGTCGAAAATTGTCAATTTCTGACCCAATAATCACCCTGTTGACCCAATGGGTCAACTTTTGACAAATAAATTAATTTCGGTCAAAATAATCAATTTTTTACTTAATGACCAATTATTGACCCAGTAAGTCAATCTCTGACCAAAAAGTTAACTTTGGTCAAAATGGCCAATCCTTGACCAATGGTAAACCCATTGACCCAATAGTTCAACTTTTGACTAAAAAGTAAAATTTGGTCAAAATAATCAAATTTTGACTTAATGACCGCCCATTGACCTGATAGGTCGACTTTTGACTAAAAGTCGATTTTGGTCGAAATAGTCAATTTTTGACCTAATCTCCATTTATTGACCCAGTAAGCCAATCTCTAACCAAAAAATCAACTTTGGTCAAAATGGTCAATCTTGACCCAATGACCATCCCATCAATAGGTGAACTTTTGACCAAAAAGTCAACTTTGGTCAAAAAGATCAATCCTTGACCCAATGACCAACCCATTGGCCTAAAATATCAACTTCTGACCAAAAAGTCAATTTTGGTCAAAATAGTCAATTTTTGAATTATTAACTAATTATTGACCCAATAAGTCAATCTCTGACCAAAAAGTTAACTTTGGACAAAATGGTCAATCCTTGACCCGATAATGAGCCCATTGACCGATAGAGTCGACGTTTGACAAAAAGTCAATTTTGGTCAAAATAGTTAATTTTTGACCTAATGACCACCCATTTACCCAAAAGGTCAACTTTGACCAAAAAGTCATCTTTGGTCAAAATGCTCATTTTTTGACCCAATGACCAACCCATTGACCCAAAAGATCAACTTTTGACCAAAACGTAATCTTCGGTCAAATGGTCAATTCTTGACCCCATTACCAACTCATTGACAAAATAGGTCACCTTTAGACCAAAAGGTGAACTTCAGTCAAAATGGTCAATTTCTGACCCGATGACCACCCCGAAGACCCAATGAGTCAACTTTTGGCAAAAAAATTTATTTTGGTCAAAATTATCAAATTTTGAACTAATGACCAATTATTGACCCAATAAGTCAATCTCTGACCAAAAAGTTAACTTTGGTCAAAATGATCAATCCTTGACCCAATGGTAAACCCATTGACCCAATAGTTTAACTTTTGATTAAAAAGTTAATTTTGGTCAAAATAGTTAATTTTTGTCTTAATGACCACCCATTGACCCAGTAGGCCAACCTTTGACCAAAAAGTCAATTTCGGTCAAAATGATCAATTTTTGACCTAATAACTAATTATTGACCCAGTAAAACAATCTCTGACCAAAAAGTTAACTTTAATCAAAATGGTCAATCCTTAACCCAAAGACCAACCGATCAATAGGTCAACTTTTGACCAAAAAGTCAACTTTGGTCAAAATGATCAATCCTTAAACCAATGACCAACCCATTGGCCTAATAGGTCAACTTTTGATCAAAAAGTCAATTTTGGCCAAAATAGTCAATTTTACAATAAATGACCAATTTTTGACCCAATAAGTCAATCTTTGACCAAAACGTCAACTTTGGTCAAAATGGTCAATCCTTGACTGAATGACAATCCCATTGACCTAATATGTCAACTTTTGACAAAAAAGTAAATTTTGGTCAAAAAAGTAAATTTTTGACCAAATGCAACATTGGCACAATAGGTCAACTTTGGACCAAAAAGTCAACTTTGCTTAAAATGGTTCATTTTTTACCCAATGTCAACCCATTGACCCAATAGGTCAACTTTTGACTAAAAAGTCATCTTTGGTTAAATTGGTATATTCTTGATCCAATTACCAACTCATTGACAAAATCAATCAATTTCTGAGAAAAGAGATAACTTTGGTCAAAATGGTCAATTTCTGACCTAATGACCATCCCGTGGACCCAATGGGTTAACTTTTGACCGAAAATTCAATTTTGGTCAAAATAGTTAATTTTTGACCTAATGACCAACCCAATGACCCAATAGGTTAACTTTTGACAAAAAGTCAACTTTGGTTAAAATGGCCAATCCTTAATCCAATGACCAACCCATTGGCCCAATAGGTCAACTTTTGACCAAAAAGTCAACTTTGGTCAAAATGGTCAATCCTTAACCCAATGAACAATTCATTTTAATTGTTGTAAAAAATCTCAAATTTTGACCTAATGACCACCTCATTGACCCAAAAGGTAAACTTTTGACCAAAATGTCAAATTTGGTCAAAATGGTCAATTTCTGACACAATGACCTAAATCTCAACTTTGGTGAAAATAGTTAATCCTTGATCCAATGACCAACCTATTGACCCAATTTCTCAACATTTGATAAAAAAGTCAACTTTTGCTAAAATGGTTAATCCTTAACCCAATGACCAACCCATTTACCTAATAGGTCAACTTTTGACCAAAAAGTTAATTTTGGTCAAAATTGTCAATTTTTGACCTAATGACCGCGTCATTGACCTAAATAGGTCAACTTTAAACCAAAAGACAACATTGGTCAAAATCGTCAATCCTTGACTCAATGACCAACCCATTGACCCACTGGTCAACTTTTGTCCAAAAAGTCAATTTTGGTCAAAATAGTAAATTTTCGACCTAATGACCAATTATTGACTCAGTAAGCCAATCTCTGACCAAAAAGTCATCCTTGGTCAAAATGGTCAATCCTTGACCCAATGACTAACCCATTGACCAAATAGGTCAACTTTTGACCAAAAAGTCAATTTTGCTCAAAATAGTCAATTTTTGAATTAATGAACAAATATTGACCCAATAAGTCAATCTCTAACCAAAAAGTCAACTTTGGTCAAAATGGTCAATCCTTGACCCAATGACAAACCCATTGAACGAATATGTCAACTTTTGACCAAAAAGTCATCTTTGTTCAAAATGATCATTTTTGACCCAATGACCAAGCCATTTACCCAATAGGTCAACTTTTGACCAAAAAAGTGATCTTTTGTCAAAATGGTCAATTCTTGACCCAATTACAAACTCATTGACCAAATAGGTCAACTTTTGACTAAAAAGTAAACTTTAGTCAAAATGGTCATATTCTAACCCAATGACCTCCTAGTTTACCCAAAGGGTTAACTTTTGACCAAAGATTGAATTTTTGTCAAAATATTTAAATTTTAACCTAATGATCAATTATTGACCCAATAAGTCAATCTCTGACCAAAAAGTCAAATTTGGTAAAATAGTCAATTTTAACTTTTAACCAAAAAGTCAACTTTAGTCAAAATGGTCAATTTTCGACCCAATGACCAACCCATTGACCCAATAGATCAAATTTTAACCAAAAAGTCATGTTCGGTCAAAATGGTCAATTCTCGACCCAATTACCAACACATTGACCAAATAAGTCAACTTTTGACCAAAAAATCAACTTTGGTCAAAATGGTCAATTTTTGACCTAATGATCAACTTTTGACAAAAAAATTAATTTTGGTCAAAATAATTAATTTTTGACTTAATGACCACTATTGACCCAGTAAGTCAATCTCTTACCAAAAAGTCAACTTTAGTCAAAGTGGTCAATCCTTGAGCCAATGACCAAACCATTGACCAAGTCATTGACACGATAGGTCAACTTTTGACCAAAAAGTTAACTTTGGTCAAAATGGTCAATCCTTAATCCAATGACCAACCCATTGACTAATAGGTCAACTTTTGACCAAAAAGTCAATTTTGGTCAAAATAGTCAATTTTTGACTTAATGACCGATTATTAACACAGTAAGCCAATCTCTGACCAAAAAGTCAACTTTGGTCAAAATGGTCAATCCTTGACCCAATGACCAACCCATTGACCCAATGACCAACCCATTGACCCAATAGGTCAACTTTTGACCAAAAAGTTAACTTTGGTAAAAATGATCAATCCTTAACCCAATGACCAACCCATTAGCCTAAGAGGTCAATATTTGACCAAAAAGTCAATTTTGGAAAAAATAAGTCAATCTTTGACCAAAAAGTCAACTTTTATCAAAATGACCAATGCTTGACCCTTTGACAACTCATTGACCCAATAGGTCAACTTTTGACTAAAAAGTCAGTTTTGGTCAAAATAGTCAATTTTTGACCTAATGACCACCCATTTACCCAATAAATCAACTTTTGACCAAAAAGTCAACTTTGGTCAAAATGGTCAATTTTTGACCCAATGACCAACCCATTGACCTAATATATCAACTTTTGACCAAAAAGTCATCTTCAGTTAAAATAGTTAACTCTTGACTGAATTAACAACACATTGACCAATTAGGTCAACTTTTGACCAAAAAGTCAACATTGGTCAAAATGGTCAATTTTAGGCCCAATGACCACCCCGTTGGCCCGATGGGTTATCTTTTGACGAAAATATAATTTGGGTCAAAATTGTCAATTTTTAACCTAATGACCAATTGTTGACCCAATAATTCAATTTCTGACCAAAACGTCAACTTTGGTCAAAATGGTCATTCTTTGACCCAATGACCCAATATGTCAACTTTTGATCAAAAAGTCAATATTGGTCAAAATAATCAATTTATAACCTAATGACCACCCATTGAGCCAATAAGTCAACTTTTGACCAAAAAGTCAACTTTGGTCAAAATGGTCAATTTTTGACTTAACGACCAACCCATTGACCCAATAGTTCAACTTTTGACCAAAAAGTCATCTTCGGTTAAAATGGTCAATTCTTGACCCAATTACCAACACATTAACCACATACGTCAACTTTTGACCAAAAAATCAACTTTGGTCAAGATGGTCAATTTTTGACCTAATGACAACCCCGTTGACCCAATGGGTCAACTTTTGACAAAAAAATTAATTTTGGTCAAAAAATCAATTTTTGATCTAATGCCCATATATTGAACCAATAAGTCAATCTCTGACCAAAAAGTCAATTTTGGTCAAATGGTCAATCCTTGACCCAATGATAAACTCAATCACCCAATAGTTCAACTTTTAACCAAAAAGTCAATTTTGTTCAAAATAGTCAATTTTTGACTTAATGAGCACCCTTGACCCAATAGGTCAACTTTTGACCAAAAAGTCAATTTTGGTCAAAATGGTCAATTTTTGACCTAATGATCGTCTCATTGACCCAAATAGGTCAACTTTTGACCAAAATGATAATATTAGCCAAAATGGTTAATCCTTCATCCAATGACAAAATCATTGACAAAATAGGTCAACTTTTGACCAAAAAGTAAATCTTGGTCAAAATAATCAATTTTTGAACTACTGATCATTTATTGACCAGTAAGCTAATCTCTGACCAAAAAGTCAACTTTGGTCAAAATGGTCAATCCTTGACTCAATGACCAACACATTGACCCAATAGGTTTACTTTTGACCAAAAAGTCAATTTTGGTGAAAATGATCAATCCTTGACGTGATGACAAACCCATTAGTCTAATAGGTCAACTTTTGACCAAAAAGTTAATTTTGGTCCAAATAGACAATTTTTGAATTAATGACCAATTATTGAACCAATAAGTCAATCTCTGACCAAAAAATTAAGTTTGGTCAAAATGGTCAATCCTTGACCCAATGACCAACCCATTGACCCAATAGGTCAACTTTTAACCAAAAAGTCTACTTTGGTCAAAATGGTCAATCCTTGGCCCAATGACCAGCACAGTGACCCAATAGGTCAACTTTTGATCAAAAAGTCAATTTCGTTCAAAAAAATCAATTTTTGACCTAATGACCAATTATCGACCTAGTAAGCCAATCTCTGACCAAAAATTCAACATTGGTCAAATTGGTTAATCCTTGACCCAATGACCAATCCATTGACCCAATAGGTCAACTTTTAACCAAAAAGTAAAGTTTGGTCAAGATGATTAATCCTTGACCCAATGACCAACCCAATGGCCAAATAGGTCAACTTTTGACCAAAAAATCAATTTTGGTCAAAATAGTCAATTTTTGAATTAATGACAATTTATTGACCCAATAAGTCAATCTCAGACCAAAAAGTCAACTTTGGTCAAAATTGTCGATCCCTGACCCAATGAAAACCCATTGACCCACAAAGTCAACTTTTGACCAAATTTTAACTTTGGTCAAAGTAGTCATTTTTTGAAATATTGAATACCCATTGACCCAATAGGTCAACTTTTGACCAAAAAGTCAACTTTGGTCAAAATGGTCTTTTTTTTACCCAATGAGCAACCCACTGTCCCATCAGGGCAAATTTTGACCAAAAAGTCATCTTTGGTCAAAATGGTCAATTCTTGACCAAATTACCAGCCCATTGACCAAATAGGCTAACTTTTGATCAAAAAGTCAACTTTGATAAAAATGGTCATTTTCTGACCCAATGACCACCTCGTTCACCCAATGGGTTAACTTTTAACCAAAAATTCAATTTTTGTCAAACTAGTAAATTTTTGACCTAATGACCAATTATTGACCAAATAAGTCAATTTAAGACCAAAAAGTCAACTTTTCAAAATGGTCAATCCTTAACACAGTGACAAACCCATTGACCCAATAGGTCAACTTTTGAACAAAAAGTCAATTTTGGTCTAAATAGTCAATTTTTGACCTAATGACTAATTATTGACCCATTAAGTAAATCTCTGACCAAAATGTCAACTTTTGGTCAAAATGATCAATCCTTGACCCATTGACCAACCCATTGACCCAATAGGTCAACTTTTGACCAAAAATGTCAACTTTGGTCAAAATGATTAATCACTGACCCAATGACCAACTCATTGGCCTAATAGGTCAACTTTTGACCAAGAAGTCAAATTTGATCAAAACAGAAAATTTTTAAATTAATGACCAATTAATGACCAAACAAGTCAATCTCTGACCAAAAGTCAACTTTGGTCACAATGGTAAATCCTTGACCTAATGAGAAACACATTGACCCATTAGGTCAACTTTTGACCAAAAAGTCGATTTTGGTCAAAATAGTCAATTTTTAACCTAATGACCACCCGTTAACCCAAAAGGTCAACTTTTGACAAAAAAGTCAACTTTGGTAAAAAAAGACAATTTTTGACCCAATCACCAACCCATTTACCCAATAGATCAACTTTTGACCAAAAAGTCATCTTCGGTCAAAATGGTCAATTCTTGACCCAGTTACCAATTCATTGACCAAATATATCAAGTTGTGACCAAAATGTCAACTTTGATCAAATGGTCAATTTCTGACTCAATGACCACCCTGTTGACCCATTGGGTCAACTTTTGACAAAAAGTTTAATTTTGGCCAAAATAATCAATTTTTGACCTATTGACCAATTATTGACCTAATAAGTCAATCTCTAACCAAAAAGTCAACTTTGGTCAAAATTGTCAATCCTTGACCTAATCACCGACCCATTGACCCAATAGGTCAACTTTGGAACAAAAAGGTAAACTTTGGTCAAAATGGTCAATCCTTGACCCTATGACCAACCCATTGACCCAATAGGTCAACTTTTGACCAAAAAGTCAAATTTGGTCAAAATAGTCAGTTTTTGACATAATGACCAATTATTGACCTGATAAGCCAATCTCTGACCAAAACGTCAAATTGGTAAAAATGGTCAGTCCTTGACCCAATGACCAACCAATTGACCCAATACGTCAACTTTTGACCAAAAATATCAAGTTTGGTCAAAAAGATCAATCATTGACCCAATGACCAGCTCATTGGCCTAATAGATCAACTTTTAACCAAAAAGTCAATTTTGGTCAAAACAACCAATTTTTAAATTAATGACCAATTATTGACCAAATAAGTCAATCTCTGACCAAAAGTCAACTTTGGTCAAAATGGTCAATCCTTGACCCAATGACAAATACATTGACCCAATAGGTCAACTTTTGACCAAAAAATCAATTTTGGTCAAAATAGTCAATTTTTTACCTAATGATCACCCATTGACCCAATATGTTAACTTTTGACCAAAAAGTCAACTTTGGTCAAAATGGTCAATTTTTGACCCAATCACCAACCCATTGACCCAATAATTCAACTTTTGTCCAAAAAGTCACCTTCGGTCAAAATGATCAATTGTTGACCAAAATACCAACTCATTAACCAAATATGTCAACTTTTGACCAAAAAGTCAACTTTGATCAAAATGGTCAATTTTTGGCCCAATGACCACTCCGTTGACCCAATGGGTCAACTTTTGACAAAAATTAAATTTTGGTCAAAATAATTGATTTTTGACCTAATGACCAATTTTTGACATAATAAGTCAATCTCTGACCAAAAAGTCAACTTTGGTCAATATTATCAATCCTTGACCCAATGACCATCCCATTGACCCAATAGGTCAACTTTAGACCAAAAAGTTAACTTTGGTCAAAATGGTCAATCCTTGGCCCTATGACCAAACCATGACCCATAGGTCAACTTTTGACCAAAAAGTCAATTTTGGTCAAAATAGTCAATTTTTTACCTAATGAACAATTATTGACCTGGTAAGTCAATCTCTGACTAAAAAGTCAACATTAGTAAAATGGTCAATCCTTGACCTAATGACCAACCCATTGACCCAATTGGTCAACTTTTGACCAAAAAGTTAACTTTGGTCAAAATGATGAATCATTGACCCAATCACCAACCCATTGGACTAATAGGTCAACTTTTGACCAAATAGTCAATTTTGGTCAAAATAAATAATTTTTGAATTAATGACCAATTAATGACCCAATATGTTAATCTCTGACCAAAAAGTCAACTTTGGTCAATATGGTCAATCCTTGACCCAATGACAAACCCATTGACCTAATAGGTCACCATTTGACCAAAAAGTTAATTTTGGTCAGAATAATCAATTTTTGACCTAATGACCACTCATTGACCCAATAGGTCAACTTTTGACAAAAAAGTCATCTTTGGTCAAAATGGTCAATTCTTAACCCAATTGCCAACTCATTGACCAAATAGGTCAACGTTTGACCAAAAGTCAACTTTGATCAAAATGGTTTATTTCTGACCTAATGACAACCCTGTTGACCTAATAGGTTAAATTTTGACTAAAATTCAATCTTTGTCAAAATAGTTAATTTTTAACCTAATGACTAATTATTGACCCAAGAAGTCAATCTCTGACCCAAAAAGTCAACTTTGGTCAATATGGTCAATCCTTCACCCAGTAACAAACCCATTAACCCAATAGGTCAACTTTTTACCAAAAAGTTAATTTTGGTTAAAATATTCAATTTTTGACCTAATGACTACCCATTGACCCAATAGGTCAACTTTTGACCAAAAAGTCAACTTTGGTCAAAATGGTTAATTTTTAACCCAATGACTAACCCGTTGACCCAATAGACCAACTTTTGACCAAAAAGTCATCTTCGGTCAAAATGATCAATTCTTGACCCAATTACCAGCTCATTGAACAAATAAGTCAACTTTTGACCAAAAAGTTAACTTTGGTCAAAATGGTCAATTTTTGACCCAATGACCACCCTGTTGACCCAATGAGTCAACTTTGACCAAAAATTTAATTTTTGTCAAAATAATCAACTTTTTACCTAATAACCAATTATTGACCCAATAAGTCAATCTCTGACTAAAAAGTCAACTTCAGACAAAATGGTCAATCTATGACTCAATCACCAACCCATTGACCCAATAGGTCAACTTTTGACCAAAAAGTTAATTTTGGTAAAAATAATCAATTTTTGACCTAATGACCACCCATTAACCCAATAAGACAACATTTAACCAAAAGTCAACTTTGGTCAAAATAGTCAATTTTTGACCTAGTGACCAGCCAATTAACCCAATAGGTCAACTTTTGACCAAAAAGAAAAATTTGGTCAAAAAGGTCAATCCATGACCTAATGACTAATCCATTGACCCAATAGGTCATCTTTTGACAAAAAATTCAATTATGGTCAAAATAGTCGATGCACCAAAAATATATATGATTTTTGCTATATAATTTTACTCATTTTGGTGATATTACATTTTAAAGAAATTTATTTTTCATGATTTGTTGCAGGTGTTGACCTCATTTTTGATGAGGTCTTCTCTTCTTCTTTTTAGTACTTAGGATCTAGCCTTAGGCTTTTCCTTTAACTATCGCAGAGGACTAGAAGTGGAACCCACCACTTAGAAATTCAAACCACTTCTAAACTCCCTGCAAACTCCACAAACTTGATTGTGGACCCCTAATCACCTAGAGGGTTGAAGTTAAATGTGGAAGTTTAAAGGATGAGTTCATATAGGACTCTTTGGCCTTAGGATCGCCCACGGGTGGTCCGGTCTCATGAAGGGCCGACTTACACACACACTACACTTATACACTACACTTTCACACACCTCCTAAAACCACACCCATACCCAACTCGACCTCCTGACTCATGAAGGTGATTCACATGGATGGTCCTTAACCCCTAAGCCCTTGGCTAAGAGGGTTAGGAACAACATAGTGAATGCCTCAAATGAGTCCCTTCATGGCTTATGTGGGCTTGATATGGCTTCATGGCTCATCCAAAATGATTTCATTTCACTTACATTTACCCAATCTTCAATTTTCTAACCAAAATGATTTCATTTCACTTACATTTACCCAATCTTCAATTTTCTAAATTTTCAATTTTTGACCCCCGAGACCCTACACCCCCCGCCTAGCCTACTCAAAACCCTTGAAATTACCCAAAATTTTTAAAAAAATCTCCAAATACCAAAAATTCCTCAAGAACAATCCCAAACATTCCCACATTACTCAAATTGATCATGTATAGCAAAAAATACCAAAAATTCCAAAAATACCTCCCAATACCCTCCAAATACCAAAAATGCCCCTCTTGACCCAAAAATCCAAAAATTCAGAAAATTCCCAGAAAATTCCAGAAAATCCAAAATATTCCCAATTTTATTATGTCCAACTACACCATGGGCCAATTTTGTCAATTTACCCCACTTTTGTTAAAATCCCCAATTTGACCAATTTTAACCTAAAATGAACCCAATGTCAAACCAAACCTACCCAATTGACCCAAATTCTGGTCTAATTCAATTCTAAACTTCAATTTAATATCCCCAACACCAATTTAGACCAAATCCAAGTCCAATTTTATTGGCATTTGAATTCAATTTCACTTTTGACCTTAAAGCCCAATTTGGACCCATGCCCCAAACTTAGCCCAAACTAACCTAATTCAACTCCAATTAACCCCAAACCTTTTCTAAACCTTCCCTAACATCCCCAAAAACAAAACACTAACATAATTTGCCCAAAATTTGGACCCAAACCCCACTCAAAGTCAACTCAAAACCAAAAAAAAGCCCAATTTTGACCTAAACCCAAACTAACCCAAATAAGCCCAAACCCCAAAATCAAAACCCAACCAAAGTCGAAACCTCTTTGAGACATACCCCTAAACCAAACCCAAAAATTATTTGGCCCAAACTTCTACAAAATTCCCATCCATGAATTCATTTTTAAACCTAAAGGCCCATCCCCTTAGCCTTCCTAAAAGCCCATCAAAAAATAATTTCAAAAGGCCCAAAGCCCACATGACAATCCTCTATCATCATCCATTTGATAAAACCATCTCCTAGGTTCTAAATCCATGATGAAACAAATCCAAATCAAGCCATATGCCAAATCCCATCAAATCACCCCTAAATTACCAAACTTTTTAAAAAACCTCTTTCATGAAATTGACCAAACCTTTCCCCAAGCCAAAGGTGAGCCATGAAGCCACTCTTAAGCCACATGCAAGCCATGTGAGTTATTCACATGTGACCTTACCACATTGGGCAAAAGGAGGAGATCCTTTCCACATTCCCTTAAGGTGATTAACAATTTCCATGTCTCCATAAACCATGTTTAATCCTAATTGTACTTGGATTGTGACTTGACCCCACTAATCAAGCTGATCCAAATCACTTTCTCTTCAGCCTAAACCAAGCCTTGGGTGGTGCACCTAGCCCAAAAGGATGGGTTGACCCATTTAGAGCCAAAATAGCCATGCCCCATGCCATTTTGATCCAACTCCTTTACACATGTCCAAACCCAATTGACTTCACCATTGCCAAGCCCTGACCTCCATGGTCAAGATGGTGACCCATGCCTGCCGGCCAGCCACCTGGGCAGCTGGAAAACACCATGGCCGAGACATGGGAAGGAGCCAAGCATTGAAATTCCACCTTGCTGAGTTGCCCCATGCCAAGTGGCCATTGCAGCTGTTCTTCCCTTGCCAAGAGCAGCTGATCACAGTCCCTAACTCCCCCTGGGAGGCCCTCCACCCTCTCCTATTTAAACCTCACCTCCTCTCGGCCAAGAGAGGTGCTGAACCAGACCTTACTAAAACCCTGCCAAAATTGCTCCAGACCACTCTCCACACTTAGAGCAGTTGATCCCCACTGTTCTCTTGCCCTAATCCCCACTAATTGAGCTCAATTTTGGAGCTCAATTCTCGAGCCGAATAGGACACTCCCAAATCCTCCACCAAAGTCAAATTAAACTCACCCACACCCGCACAAGACCAAGAGAAGGAGTTCCCTGGTGAAAGCCCCTCTCCAGAGCCACCCATCCGTTCCGGACTCCAAAGGTTGAAATCGGGCATGGTTAAAATCATACCTGGACAATTCACCAGGCCAGGAGACTTCATTTGGAGCTTGCTTGGACCCAATCGAAGGTGACACAACCCTCAGATCGAAGCCACACTTCTCTGAGCTACGGTATGAGCTAACTCTTTATCCCGAGCCTCTGGAGATTGTCTATTTCAAATGCTTTAATTTCAATGCATGATCACCGTATAGATGTGTTCGTCTCTTCAAGACAAATCCATAGAGCACACGAACACAAAAATCCGTTGAGAAATGAGTGAGTTCTTAGGGTTTTAGTGTGGACGGCTCTCGGGTGAGAACGGCTGGGGACGATGAATGGATGTCATTCATTCCATACACGCGCGGACAGACGGCTCAGATCGGGTCGGATCGGCAGATGATACGCGGAAGGCGGGACCCGGGCTGCTGACTCAAGTGGCGGCATCGAATGGCAGCGCGACACGCGGCGTTTCGGAGATGCCTAGGATGAGTCAGTGCCGCCGTTTTAAATAGAAAATTAGGGTATTTTTTATTTATTTAATTCCCTAAACTTCGAAAATGCATAACTTTGTGTAGGAAAATCAGAAAAATAAAATAAAAATACCCTCTTGCTCAGTGAACAGAGGAGAATAATGTGGAAAGGAAATCACTTAATTTCATCAAGTATTTTATTTTTAATGATTTAATTACTCTGCACATTTTCAATTCTCCATGCATGTATACAATTCACCATGGCATGAGACCATAGGGCTTTTGAAGCCTCTGAATTTGGGAACATTCCCTGAATTTTCCAAAGTCACAGGCCACCCCTATGGAAAGTTATTGATTTTTCAATTCTAGGTCACTATTCTGAATATTTTAATTCCAATAATTAGCATGTTGTGAAATAAATTCTAGGAAAATTTGAGGATGTTTCTTATGACCAGAGGACCCTAGGAAAAACGGTTTTTAAGCTAACTCACTTGTAATGACCCTAATTGGGTTAAACACCCAAAATAGAACCTTAATTAATTAGAGCTAATCATACATCAAATTGACTTGAAATCAATTCTCAACTGACCTTTAGGATCAGAGGAACCCACCATAAAAGTTGAAGTCAATTGGACTTGGTTAGCCCTATCAAATGGGTTGATTAAGCCATTTAGCCAAACTTAAACTTTGAAAATTCATAACTTTCAAATTACTTTTCAAAAATTCACCAAATTAGTTTTGGAGCCTCTTTGATATCAGAGGAATTTAAGAAAATTAAAATTGCAATTTTCCAAAAAAGTTGATTTTTTGCATTATTTTAACATTTTTAATAATTAAAAAATAATAAAAATCACAAAAATAATAAAATTCACGAAAAATGTCACATTTTGAATTTTAATTACTTAGGAACAAACACCATATTTTTCTTAAGTCTCTATGATGAGATATTAAATTTTAAAGCCCTAAGGTAATTTTAAAATCAAAAAATGTTTTTTCTAGCATTTCCACTAAAATAATTCTAATAAACCAAAATAAAATCAGAAAATTATAAAAATTAGTTCTCTAGTTTTCTTGATATCAGAGAGATTTTTGAAAAATATAAAATTCATTTTTCAGCCTTTATTTTATTTTTAAATTAATTAATACTCCAAATCTCAAAATAATTATAATAAAAATAATATAATTCAAAAAATCACCAAAATTGGTCCAAGTGGTCCTCTGGTCATTAGGAATGTCCCATAATTTTCTTAAGGACAGAAACTTTCCCTTGGTCATGTTATTAAATTTTCCTTGAAAATTCTTATTTTCTACCAAAAATAATTATATAAATAAATTAAATACAGAAAAAATCACATTTTCTCTCTAATGTCTTGATTGACATATGAGTGAAGTTACATAAAAATTTCAAATTCATTTAAGCTCAATTTAGTGAGTTATGAAATTAGTAAGTTTAAGGGGCAAAAATGGTAATTAAAATTTTAATCTATAATTAAAAATTTTAGGTTTAATTAAAAGGGTGGGTAAAATATTTGATATTAAGTTGATTTTGGATGTTTGAAACTTAGGTAATTAAAGGGTAGAAACCTACCAAATAATTTGAAAGTAATTAAAATAAACCTTAACTAAATAATTGTTTAAACTTGGAAGAATAATAAAAAATTTAGAATTATTAAAATAGGGATATTATTAAGAAGAAATTTATTCTTTAATCTAAGAATCCCTAAATTAATCACCTCAACAATATTTAATTTCTAATTAAAATGATAATTCAAATTCAAAATTTAAAGTGCTAAAAGACTTAATCATTAAATTAAATTAAAAATTAAAACATTTAAATTAAATCCTTTTAAAATTTTAATTAAATCAATACTTTAACAATTAAAATTAAATCATCTCTAAAGCATAAAAAAAATAAAATATTAAATTAAAAAAATAATAATAAAATAGAATAAAATTAAATTAAATTAAATTAAATTAAATCACATTAAATTAAATCAAAACATATTAAGTTAAATTAAATTAAATAAAAAAAATATAATAAAATAAAATCAAGTTAAAATAAAATTAAAATTAAATTAAATAAATAAAATTAAATTAAAATTAAAACTAAACCAAACCAAATTAAATTAAAATTAAATTAAATTGAATTAAATATAACATCACTTAAGACATAAAGAATTCAAAAGTAAATCTAAAACAACTTGAACACTATTCCAAATTTAAACCCATTAATTAAAATTAAGTCGAATCACAAATCACTTGAATATCGATTTGCCCTCAAAAGCTCTTATTTTCATAACTCCTAAATGAAGTGTTAAGTGAAGTATTACTTCACTCATAGGATATTCAAATGTCCTAGTTCACTGAGCAAAATAACAAAACTTGAACTCCTGGATGATTGATTCATTGTATAATTAAATTCTCTTGGACTTAAAATAATCCTAGAAGTATTGAAAAGATGTTTAAGATTCGTCTCGAAGCACTTCCTCGGTACGATAGGATGTTTATAAGAACAATTGAACTTAATTGTTCTTTGATGAAGAAAATCGTCCTCAAACCAAAACACAAGAACCTAGACGTCATAGGAGATGACTAGCTATATGATTAGGAACTTGGTAGAAAACCATAACCCTTCCCTTAGCATTTCCTAGGAACTTGCTTTAAATGCTTAAATATTCTAAATTGTGTTTATGTGCAGCCTGGGATGACGGGAAGACCCTCCAAGTACGCTTTTATTTTATTGCAATTTACCTTCTTGCAATTTACTTTATTGCAAATGCACTTACTTTCTTGCATGATAAACAACTGTTGTATGAAAACCCACACATTTAGGATAGTCCCTAAAACTGAAACCAAAACTAAATTAAAAGTCATTAGAAGATAAAATTCACCGCCACAACATTTCAAAATATAAAACAACTCAAAATTTAACCACAAACAGAATACAAAACTACAATTACAACTAAATTAAAACGTCTTGTTGGATGATCGGGAATACCTCGGATGATGTAACCTACGTGTTGCTAACGGGATTTCCCACGGTCTAAATGAAAGTGTGGAACTCATTTAGTTAAGTTTAGCAAATTCATCTGGACTAAGTGAATCCGATAAAAATAACGATGCCGGAAGGATGGAACCGTGGGATCTTAACCGGTGTTGTTATAATCAACTTTAAGATCTGTTTTAATTAAAACATAAAAAAAACATTTGGACTTTAAGATTTCTAAAACCAAACTCCTCTCTTCTCTTTTGATTACAATTTTCTAAAACTAAACCCTCTGCAACAACAAGGAGCTCGGAGCATGGTGGGCAGCACGGCCATCGTCATCCGCAAAACATGAGTCTACTTCAGCAAAACTTTCTTAGAATTAAGTAACCAGGCCATAGGATTTCGAGGTAGTTTGCCTAGTGCAACATAAATCCTCAACCTTTTGTTAGGCATTTGCATTGCAAATTAAGCCCTAACCGGTCTTAGGACTCTGAGGTAGTCGTCCGATACGACATAAACCCTCACATCTTCGAGGCTATTTGTATGATCATGTCATACGAACATAAGTCCTAATTAATTAAAATTGGCAAGATTAAAACATTAAATAAACATTAGGACTTTCTAAGTTCGAGCCAAATAATAGGATAGTCGGAAATTACCGAAGTTCGCTTCGAATGCGTAATTTCTCCTACCTTTCTTCCTTTGAATTCCCAAAACAAAATGTTCCAAACTTGATCCATTCCCTATTGAAACTCCAAAATTCAATCCCTGGAAAACTTAAACTTTGAAATTTTTGAGAGCAGAACTACTGATTATTATCGAGAGTTTTCTTAGGTGATTCTCGTCACTTAAGATGTAATTAACTATAGGGGCTTGCCCTTATAGGAATTTTAAGAACCCGAGTAATATAAACCCTGCTTAATTTCTTTGTATTAAGCAGGGGAACTTGTCGGCCTATAAAATTAGTTCGCAGACCAAACGGATGTCACAAATCTTCTAGTTTCTTAAACCGAGCCCCATCGTCAAGCAGTTTGTCTATTCTTCGGGATAGATACATGGTTTGCGGTGCGGTGCTCATTTATATGAACTATTCGGGATGTGAGATCAGTTTGATTTCATATCTTAAAATTTTCAAAATCAAATACTACTTTTCAAATTATTTATTTAAATTAAATCTAAAATTTGCCAATAACTTCTGTTAGGCAACCCCCTCTTTAAAATAATACACACGACCTAAAAATATGCCGACAGCAGGTATGAAGATTTCAAGTGATTGGAGTAAAAAGAAGCAAAAAGGAGCAAAATGGTGCGAAAGTTGTTCTGACACCGCAGTCGCCCTATCTGGCGCCGCCAGCACCCGAAGTCGGTGAAATTCAAATTTGAAGAGTTTTGGTGACTTTTTAAAGGGATGCCTATGGGAACTCTAGAGATTTCATCCCTATCTTATAAGTAACTATTTTTGGATGAAAATGGAGAGGTTCTAGAGTGTTTATTCAGTAGTTTTGAATAGGTTTTGTGTGTTTCTTCATTGTCTTAGTGCTTTAGTGTGTTAGAGTTGAGGAGAAGTGAGTGTAGAGTGAGGATTTGAGAGGAATTTTTCTCTAAGGAGTGAAGGAGAAGGAGTAAAGTGAGAGATTTCTTCTTCCTTTCCATTCTAAAGAGAGAATCAAGTGTTGTAAAGAAGAGAGAAGAGGATTCAAAGGAACTTCAAGGGAATTACAATGGGGAAGAGAAAGAGATAAGTTGTATTTTCTTTTGTGGTTTGTATGACTTTTCGTTTATATATAAAATCCATGTTTTATTGTATCTTCTCCATGAATTTTGGGTAGTCTCCCTTGTCTTTCTTCTTGCATAGAGATGTGATGATGGATTGATGTGGATTTGATGTGCTTTTAATGTAATGATGAAATTGTGATGGTTTTTCATTTAGAACATTATTTCAATTTGGCCAATTAAAATGTTAAAATGTGTTGTTGAAAATTAAGTTTGAAAAGATTTAATGTCCTACAATAATATAGAAAGATCCATTCTGTTTCTATGGAAGAATTGTGTAGTTCATGGGAATTGAGTGCAACTAAATAGGGAAATATGTTTTGATGAACTTCAATGTGGAGAATTCAGGGTGACAAGCTGAAATCCCCAAATTGGTTCTAAGATTAGTAACTAATATCAAAGGTTAGCCTTCGAGTAAAGGGTGAGTGGGAGCTCCAAAGTGAGAGCTGGTATCCTCCCAGCCTAGCCTTAGAATTAGTGACTAAACTTAGAATATGTCAATGTTCTTTTCTTGCATAGAAGAGGGGGTACTCTTTTAAGGGTAAAGAATCATCTGTGCTCCTATTTGGCACCATAAAATAAATATTTGTTACATATTAATCCACACATCATATTCTCATTGCGAAAGGAAAGATACTTTTCTCATATATCAAAAATCTTTCAAATACTTAGTTTAGTGCGTCTGTTAGTTATTTTTTTTCTTCAAAGTTGTTACTAGTAATTGTAGTTTAGTTAATTATTACTGTTTTCTGCATAGTGTTAGTAGGAGTAAGTGTTGAACCTCAAGTGTTATTTAAATATTGGATTTTAGTGCTTATTATATATTGTGAATGCTTTCTTATACCTCAAACTTCCCTGTGGGATCAATAACCAGACTCCATTAGAGCCCTGTATTACTTGATACGATACATATACTTATGTTGAATGCTTGGACTTAACAAAATCATTATAAATATATAAATCTGAGTTTATAAAATCTTGCAAAATATAAGTCCGCCGCATCAAGTTTTTGGCACCGTTTCCGGGAAAGTTAACGGAGTTGAGAAAGTAAGTAACATAGTAGTAAGTAAGAAAGTATAAATAGTATTTATTAAAAATATAGTAAAAAATAAAAAAAGAAAAAAAACCTTTATCTTGTAGTGTGTAATTGTGTGTTTGTTTACCTTTATAAAAGTATTTTTGTTTGTATAGTGTAGTAGCATATCTATCAGTTTAGTGCCTTATGATTCGGAGTTAGAACGTACTGTCAGAAAAATTAGAAAAAAAAAAAATTGAAAATCCTTGTAAAATGGCAAATATTCAAGATAATCAGAGAAATGATATTTGAAATTTGGCAAGACCTTTGAGAGATTATGCAAACCCAACAGCAGATGAAATTAACATAACTATTTAAAATCATGATGTTGCTGCTAATTCATTTGAACTTATACCTACAATTACACGAATGGTACAAAATAATCAATTTGGAGGAATACATAATGAGGATCTGAATTTACATATCGCTAGTTTTTTAGAACTGTGTTACTTTTAAATATGATGGAGTGTCTAGTGACGCTGTCAGACTTAGACTTTTTCCTTTTTCATTTAGGGATAAAGCTAAGGTGTGGTTAAACTCGCTAGCACCTGAATATATTAGCACTTGGGGAGAATTATCTTTAAATTTTCTATAAAAATATTTCCCTCCATCAAAACTGCTAAACTAAGAAATGATATTACATCTTTTTGTCAGTTTAAAGGAGAGTCAATATATGAAGCTTGGGAGAGATTTAAAGATCTTTTTAGGAAGCACCCACATCATGCTTTACCAGATTGGTTAATAATTCAAACAGTTTATAAAGGATTAATGGGATCATTGAGATCTATTATAGATGCTGCTGATGGTGGATCATTAATTTCAAAACCTTTTGATGAAGCATATGCTTTTATTGAATAAATGACTACTAATACTTTCCAATGGCCCTCTGAATGGGTAAATCCTAAGAGAGTAGCTAGTGTTCATGATTCAGATATGATGACTATGGTAATTTATCAAATTGCAGCCCTTTCAAAGAAAATAGATCAATATGGAATGAATTATTCTCAACCACCTCAAGTGTTAGAGGAAAATTCATTTGGACAGATAACAGAATCTCAAACACCTTATGAGTCCTTAAATGCTATTAATAGACCTAACAATCCTTATTCGAACTATTATAATCCTAGTTGGAAGAACCACCCAAACTTCAATTGGAATAATAGTAATGCTAATGTTAACTCACATTGTGCTAACAATTCTATGAATCCAATTGGAAATTCGAACAATAAAGGAAATACTAGTTTTAGACCATCTTATCCCCATGGATTTAATAGTAACCCACAATTTAAGGATAAGAAGTTGTCTACTGAAGAAATGATTCTGAATATGGGAAATCAATTACAAGCTCAAGGTGTTGCTATGAAAAATATTGAAAATCTTTTAGGACATATTTTCACTGCACTTAATAATAGACCTTCTGGAACACCTCCAAGTAATGTAGAGATCAATCCAAAATATCAAAACAAGGAAAAACTTAAGGTTATTCAATTAAGTATTGGAAAACAATTGGAAACTAGAGTGCAAAAAGAAGTTGAAATAAAAAAGGAGAAGGTGGAAATTGAAAAAGGTTCAAACAAGATTTATCCAAACTTGGATTAACCTCTTAAGTTAATGGAGATAATTGTTGAAAAATCACCACCTCCATTTCCTCAAGGATTGATGAAACAAAATAGGGATAACAAATTTGGAAAATTTTTGGAGATCCTTAAGAAATTAACGATAAATATTCCTTTTGTTGAAGCATTAGAACAGATGCCTGACTATGCCAAGTTTATGAAGGATATCCTGAGAAAGAAAAGAAAGTTTACAGATCATGAAACTGTTGCACTTAGCGGAGAGTGTAGTGAAATTATTCAGAAGAAGCTTCCTCAAAAACTTAAAGATCCAGGTATTTTCACTATTCTGTGTGTTATAGGTGAAAAATTTTTCGGAAAAGCTTTATGTGATCTGGGAGCTAGTATTATTCTTTTGCCTTTATCAACTTTCAAAAGGTTGGGAATAGGAGAAATTTCTCCTATATCTGTGACTCTTCAGTTGGTCGATCGTTCCATTGCTTACCCTAAAAGAGTGGTGGAAGATGTGTTAGTGAAGGTGGATAATTTTAACTTTCCTGTGGATTTTATTGTACTTGTTATGGTGGATGATAAAGAAATTCCAATCATTTTGGGAAGACCATTGCTTGCTACTGGAAGAGCGGTAATTGATGTTCAAAAAGGAGAATTAACTATGAGAGTTAATGATAAAGAGGTGACCTTTAATATTTTAAAATCTATGAAGTATCCCTCATTGAAAAAATATAATGAATGTTTTAGGATGGAGGTCTGTGATTACTTGAGAAACGATCATTTTGAAAATATATTTGAAAAAGAAGAAGAATATGAAAATATGTTTGAAGAAGAAATTGAAGATGAAGAAAATGTAGATAGTAAGAAGAATAAAGATTTGGAGTATGTTTAGGAGAGATTCGAAGTATTATACACTTCGGAAGGTGGAAATAAAATCTTAATTCCATCTATAATAAAACCTCCTAAACTTGAGATGAAAATTCTCCCTAATCATTTAAATTATATGTTGTTAGGAGAATCATCTACCATGTCATTTATTGTATCTTCAGAGTTAAACGATTATCAAGAACAGAAGTTATTGGAAACTTTAAAAAGATACAAGAAAGCTTTTGGATGGACTTTGGTAGATATTAAAAGAGTTAGTCCTTCGATTTGTATGCACAGAATTTTATTAGATGAAGAACATAAACCGAGAGTTGATCCGCAAAGGAGATTAAATCCTATAATGAAAGAAGTAGTTAAGAAAGAGATTTTAAAATGGCTGGATGCTGGAAGTATTTATCCTATTTCGGATAGTGCTTGGGTGAGTCCAATAAATTGTGTACCGAAAAAGGGAGGAGTGACTGTTGAATTGAATGAATATAATGAAATTATACCCACAAGACAAATTAATGGATGGCGAATTTGTATTGACTATAGGAAATTAAATGCCGCCACCAGAAAAGATCACTTTCCTCTTCCTTTTCTCGATCAAATGCTAGACAGACTTTCTGGACACAAGTACTATTATTTTTTGGATGGTTATACTGGTTACCATTAAATACCTATTACTCCTGAGGATTAAGAAAAGGCAACAATTACTAGCCCTTATTGTTGACCTCATTTTTGGTGAGGTCTTCTCTTCTTCTTTTTAGTGCTTAGGATCTAGCCTTAGGCTTTTCCTTTGACTATCTTAGAGGACTAGAATTGGGACCCACCTTTTAGAAATTCAAACCACTTCTTAACTCCCTGCAAACTCCACAAACTTGATTGTAGACCCCTAATCACCTAGAGGGTTGAAATCAAATGTGGAAGTTTAAAGGATGAGTTCTATGGGACTCTTTGGCCTTAGGACGCCTTACAGGTTGCACAGTGCAGTGAAGGGCTGACTTACACACACTACACTTATACACTACACCTACACACTACACTTCCACATACCTCCTAAAACCACACCCATACCCAACTTGACCTCCGACTCATGTAGGTGATTCACATGGATGGTCCTTAACCCCTAAGCCCTTGGCTAAGAGGGTTAGGAACAACATAGTGAATGCCTCAAATGAGTCCCTTGATATGGCTTCATGGCTCATGTGGGCTTGATATGGCTTCATGGCTCAACCAAAATGATTTCTTCCCACTTAAATTCACCCAATCTTCAATTTCCCAAATTTTCAATTTTTGACCCCCGAGACCCTACACCCGCTAACTTTACCCAAAACCCAAAATTACCCAAATTTCTCAAAATTTCCAAATTACCCAAAACTCTCCAAAATCAATCCCAAACATTTCCACATAGCTTAAACTGATCATCCATACCCAAAAAATACCAAAAATTCCAAGAAAACCTCCCGATACCCTCCAAATACCCAAAATACCCCTCTTGGCCTAAAAATCCAAAAACTCGAGAAAATTCCCAGAAAATTCCAAAAAATCCCAAATATTCCCAATTTCATTTTGTCCAACTACACCATGGGCCAATTTTGTCAATTTACCCTACTTTTGTCAAAACCCCCAATTTGACCCATTTTAACCCAAAGTGAACCCGATGTTAAACCAAACCTACCCAATTGACCCCGATTGTGGTCCAATTCAATTCTAAACTTCAAATCAATATCCCAAATACCAATCTAGACCAAATCCAAGCAAAATTTGATTGACATTTGGATCCAATCTCACTTTTGGCCTTAAAGCCCGATTTGGACCCATGACCTAAACCTAACTCTAAACTCACCCAACTCGATTCCAATTAACCCCAAAACTTTTCTAAATCTTCCTTAACATTCCCACAAACAAAACACTAACATGATTTGCCCAAAATTTAGACCCAAACCCCACTCAAACTCAACCCGAAGGCTAAAAGGCCCATTTTTGACCTAAACCCGAACCTAACCCAAATGAGCCCAAATCCCAAAATCAAAGCCCAACCAAAGCCAAAACCTCTTTGAAACACCCCCATGAACATTTCTCGACATTGATTTTACATCGATTTCAACTCTAGCCCAACATTAGCCCAACTTGGCCCACTTGGACCTACATAGGCCCACTTACAAATAAACCCAAATTCGAACCAATTCGACTCCAAATCACATCAAATTGATTCCAAGCCCTTCATAGAACATCCACTAAACCAATTATGACATTTATTTGACAAATTTCTTCCCAAAATTTTTATCCAAATGCCCATCCTAAAATCAAAAGCCCATTTCCCTTAAACTTTCCTAAAAGCCCACTCCCTTAAGTTCAAAAGCCCAAATTCTTCCAAAGCCCATATGACATTTCCCCTCATCATATTTTTAATTAAAATCATCCCTAAGTCCTAAACCAATCATCAAATAATTCTAAATGAAGCTTCATCCAAATTTCCACCAAATTATCCAAAATCCTTAAAATCCTTTTTTATGAAATTGACCAAACCTTTTCCCAGAGCCAAATGGAGCCATGCACAAGCCATATGCAAGCCATGAGAGCCTCTTTACATGTCACCATGCCATTTTGGGCAAAAGGAGGAGGCTCTTTCCTTAATTCCTAAAGGTGATTAACCACTTCCATGATTCCACTAAACCATGCTTAAGCCTAATTGTGCTTGGATGGTGACTTGACCCTACTGATTATGATGAGCCAAATCACTTTTCCCTCAGCCAAAACCAGGCCTTGGGTGGTGCACCACGCCCAAATGGGTGGGTTGACCTATTTAGACTCAAAATTAGCTCCTCCCCCATTCCATCTAAATCAAACCCTTTACACATGGCATTTGCCAATTGCCTACACTAAACCCCAGCCACGACCCACTCGACCAAGATGGTGACCATTGCACTGGCCGGCCGGCCACCAGGTCCATCGGGAAAACACCATTGCCGAGAGCTCGCATGAGAGCCAACATTGAAATTCTCACTTGCTGAGGCTGCCCCATGCACTAGTGGTCACCATGGCTGATCTTCTCCTCACCGGAGCAGGTGATCCCAAGCCCTAACTCCCACAGGGAGGCCCTCCACCCTCTCCTATTTAAACTCCACCCCTCTCGGCCGTGAGAGGAGTTAAGCACAAACCTTGCCAAAACTGCGCAAAATTGTTCCGGACCACTTCTCCACCCTTAGAGCACTTGATCCCAGGTGAAATCCCCCTGCCATTTCTCCTGCTGTAAGCTCGATTTCGGAGTTGAAATTCCACCCAAAACCGAGGACACTTCTCCACGGTGAGCCAATTCTCAAATTGAGCGGCTCTACACCTTCACCGGACCGAGGGAAGGTGTCCACGAGCAAAAGCCCCATCTCGAGGCCACCCGGTTGCTCCGGCCTCCGAAGCTTTGTGATCGGGCTTGGTCGAAATCATATCCAAACAATTCACCGAGACCGGGAGACTTCATGCGGAGCTTGCTTGGGATCCAATCGAAGGTGCAACAACTCTCGGATTGAAGCCACACTTCTCCGAGCCAAGGTATGAACTAATTCTTCATCCCGAAGCTTACGGAGAATCTCTATTTCAAATGCCTTAGTTTCGATGCATGTTAACCGTATAGATGTGTTCGTCTCTTGAAGACGAATCCATAGAGTATAAGAACATAAAAATCCATTGAGAATCGAGTGAGATCTTAGGGATTTAGTGTGGACGGCTCTCGGGTGAGAACACTTGGGGACGATGAACGGATGCCGTCCATTCAATACACGCGCGGACGAACGGCTCAGATGGCGTCGGACCAGGAAACGGTACGAGAACCGCAGGGCCCGGGCTCCTGACTCAGGTGGCGGCGTCGAATGGGAGCGCGACACGCGGTGTTTCGGAGATGCTGAGGATGAGTTGGCGCCGCGTGGATAAATAGAAAATTAGGGTATTTTTTTGATTTATTTAATTCTCTAAACTTCAAAAATTCATATCTACGTGTAGGAAAATCGAGAAAAATAAAATAAAAATACCCTCTTGCTCGGTGAACGAGAGGAGAATAATGTGGAAAAGAAATCATTTAATTTCACCAAGTATTTTATTTTTAATAGTTTATTTACTCTCTGCATACTTTTAATTCCCCATGCATGTATACAATTCACCATGGCATGAGACCATAGGGCTTTTGAAGCCTCTGAATTTGGGAACATTCTCTGAATTTTCCAAAGTCAGAGGCCATCCTATGAAAAGTTATTGATTTTTCAAATTCATGTTGCTGTTTTGAGTATTTTAATTTCAATAAATAGCATGTTGTGAAATAAATTCTAGGAAAATTTGGTGATGTTCCTTATGACCAGAGAACCTTAGGAAAAATAGGTTTTGACTTAGTTCATCTAAAACAACCTTAATTGGCTTAAACACCCAAAATAGGTCTTTAATTAATTAGAGTTAACCATGCATCAAATTGACTTGAAATCAATTCTCCACTGACCTTTAGGATCGGAGGAATCCACCATAAAAATTTGAGGTCGATTGGACTTGGTTAGCCCCACCGATTGGGTTGATTAAGCCACTTAGCCATTTTAAACCTTAAAAATTCATAACTTTTAAAATACCTTTCAAAAATTCACCAAATTGGTTTTGGAGCCTCTCTGATATACTGGGGAACCTAAGAAAATTAAAATTTTAATTTTCTAAAAAAGTTGATTTTTAATAATATTTTAATATTTTTAATAATTAAAAAATAATAAAAATCACAAAAATAATAAAATTCACCAAAATGTCACATTTTGAACTTTAATCACATAGGAACAAACCCTTTATTTTTCCTAGGTCTATTTGGTGAGATATTAAATTTTAAAGCTTTAAGATATTTCTTTAAAATTAAAAAATGTATTTTCTAGCATTTTCACTAAAATAATTATAATAAATCATAGAAAAATCAGAAAATTGCAAAATTTGCTTTTCTGATTTTCTTGATATCGGAGAGATTTTTGAAAATTATAAAATCCATTTTTCAACATTTATTTTATTTTTAAATTAATTAACACTCCAAAACTTAAAATAATTATAATAAAAATAATATAATTCAAAAAATCACCAAAATTGGTACAAGTGCTTCTCTGGTCATTAGGAATGTCCCCTAATTTTCCTAAGGACAGAAACTTTCCCTTGGTCATGTTATTAAATTTTCCTTGGAAATCTTTATTTTTCACCAAAAATAATTATATAAATAAATTAAATACAGAAAAATCACATTTTCTCCTCTCATGTCTTTATTGACACATGAGTGAAGTCACATAAAAATTTCAAGTTCATTTGAGTTCAATTTAGTGAGTTATGAAATTATTAAGCCTAAAGGGTAAAGTGGTAATTAAATTTTAACCCTTAATTAAATTTTTTAGGTTTAATAAAAAATTAACAAGTAAAATATTTGATCCTAATCTGATTTGGATGATTGAAATTCAAATAATTAAAGGGTAGAAACCCATTAAACAATTTTAAAAATAATTAAACCTTAATTAAATAATTGATTAAATTTGGAAGAATAATAAAATTCGAATTATTAAAATAGGGATATTATTAGGAAGAAATTTATTCTTTAATTTAAAAATCCCTAAATTAATTATCTCATTAATATTCAATTCTTAATTAAAATGATAATTCAAATTTAAAATATTAAAAGACTTAATTATTAAACTCTTTTAAAAATTTCAATTAAAATTAAAAATTAAATTAAATTAAAATTAAATTAAATTAAATTAAATTAAATTAAGTTACAATTAAATTAAATTAAATTAAATAATTAAATTAAATTAAATTAAATCAAATTAAATTAAATTAAACAATTAAATTAAACTAAATTAAATTAAATTAAATCAAATTAAAGTAAATTAAATCAAATTAAATTAAATTAAATTAAATAAATTAAATTGAATAATTAAATTAAACTAAATTAAATTAATTAAACTAAATTAAATTAAATAAATTAAATTAAGTTGAATAATTAAATTAAATTAAATTAAGTAAATTAAATCAAATTAAATTAAAATTAAATCAAATTAAATTAAAATTAAATCAAATCAAATTGATTAAACATCAAATTAAATTAAATTAAATTAAATTGAATTAAATTAAATTAAAACTCAATTAAATTAAATTAAATTAAATTAAGTTGAATTAAATATAATATCACAAAAGACATAAAGAATTCAAAATAAATCTAAAATAACTTGAACACTATTCCAAATTTAAACCCATTAATGGAAATTAAACTAAATCACAAACCATTTGAATACTAATTTACCCTTGAAAGCTTTGGTTATTATAACTCCTAAATAGAACATTAAATGAAATGTTACTTCCTTCATAGGATATTCAAATGTCCTAGTTCACTGAGCAAGATAACAACAAAACTTGAATCCCCGGACGATTAATTCATTTATATAATTAAATTTATTTGGACTTAAAACGATCCTAGAAATATTGAAAAGATGTTTAAGATTCCTCTTAAGCACTTCCTCAATATGATAGGACATTTATAAGAACAATTGAATTTAATTATTCTTTGATGAAAAAAATCGTCTTCAAACAAAAACACGAAAGAACCTAGACGTCATAGGAAATGACTAGCTATAGGATTAGGAATTTGGTAGAAAACCAAAACCCTTACCTTAGATTTACCTAGGAACTTGCTTAAGTATTCTAATTATGTTTTAAGTGTAGCTTGGGATGACGGGAAGAACCTCCAGGTACGCTTTTATTTTATTGCAATTTATTTTCTTGCAATTTACTTTCCTGCAATTTACTTTCTTGCAAATGTACTTTATTTTGCTTGCACGATAAACAACTGTTGCATGAAAACCCACACCTTTAGGATAGACCCTAAAACTGAAACCAAAACTAAGTTAAAAGTCATTGCAAGATAAAATTCACCGCCACAACATTTCAAAATATAAAACAACTCAAAATTTAATCACAAACAGAACACAAAACTACAATTGCAACTAAATTAAAACGTCCTGTTGGATGATCGGGAATACCTCGGATGATGTAACCTACGTGTTGCTAACGGGATTTCCCACGGTCTAAATGAAAGTGTGGAACTCATTCGATTGAGTTTAGCAAATTCATCCGGACTAAGTGAATCCGATAAAAATAATGATGCCGGAAGGATGGAATCGTGGGATCTTAACCGGTGTCGTTATAATCAACTTTAAGATTTGTTTTAATTAAAACACAAAAAACACTTGGAAAATTAAGACTTCTCTAAACCAAAACACTTTTCTCATCTCCTGATTTATGATTTCTAAAACTAAACCTCTGCAACAACAAGGAGCTCGGAGCGTGGTGGGCAGCACGGCCATCGTCATCAGCAAAACTTGAATCTACATCAGCAAAACTTTCCTAGAATTAAATAACCAAGCCATAGGATTTCGAGGTAGTTTGCCTAGTGCAACATAAATCCTCAACCTCTTCGTTAGGCACTTGCATTGCAAATTAAGCCCTAACCGGTCTTAGGATTCCGAGGTAGTCGTCCGGTACGACAATAAATCCTCACATCTTCGAGGCTATTTGTTTGATTTTATCATACAAATATAAGCCCTAATTAATTAAAATTGGCAAGATCAAAACATTAAACAAACAATAGGACTTTCCTAAATCCAAGCTAAACAATAGGATAGTCGGGAAATCACCGGAGTTCACTTCGAATGCGTGATTTCTCCTACTTTTCTTCCTTTGGATTCCCAAAACAAAATGTTCCAAACTCGATCCATTCCCTATTGAAATTCCAAAATTCAATCCTTGAAAACTTAAACTTTGAAATCCTTGAGAGCGAATTATTGATTATTATCGAGAGTTTTCTTAGGTGATTCCCATCACTTAAGATGTAATTAACTATAGGGGCTTGCCCTTATAGGGAATTCTAAAGAACCCGAGTAATATAAACCCCGTTTAATGTTTTCATATTAAGCAGGGGAAACTTGTCGGCTTATAAAATTGGTTCGCAGACCAAACGGATGTCACAAATCTTCTAGTTTATTTAATCGAGCCCCACCACCAAGTAGTGTGTCTATCATTAGGGATAGATACACGGTTTGTGGTGTGGTGCTCGTTTACATAAACTATTTGGGATGTGAGATCGGTTTAATCTCATATCTTAAAACCTTCAAATTTAAAATTATTTTCAAAATCAAATACTACTTTTCAAATTATTTATTTTAATTAAATTAAAAATTCGCCGACAGCCTCTGTTAGGCGACCCCCTCTTCAAAATAAAACACAACCTAAAAATATGCCGACACTTATAGAACCTTTACTTTTTGAAGAATGCCTTTTGGACTGTGTAACGCACCGGCAACATTTCAAAGATATATGATGACTATCATCAGTAGTATGATAGATAATGAAATAGAAGTTTTTATGGATAATTTCTCTATATTCGGCACTTCATTTGAAATTTTCCTAGAAAACTTAGCAAAAGTTTTGGAGCTTTGTGAGAAAACAAATCTAGTTCTGAATTGGGAGAAATGTCAAATTATGGTTACATGAGGAATTGTGCTTGGGCATAAAATTTCTGAACATGGTATGGAGGTCAACCATGCTAAAATTAGAGTGATTGAGAGATTACCGCCACCCACTACTGTGAGAGAGGTGAATACTTTCTTAGGACACGAGGGATTTTACAGGCGATATATTAAATATTTTTCTAAAATTACTAAACCTTTATGTCGACTTTTAGAAAAAGATAGAAAGATTGATTTTAATGATGAATGCTTGAGAGATTTTGAATTATTAAAAGAAAAATTAAGCACTACACATATAATTGTTTCACCAAATTGGGAGAAATAATTTGAACTTATGTGTGATGCTAGTGATTATCCAATCGGAGTAGCATTGGGGCAAAGGCATGATAAAGTTTTCAAAATAATTTACTATGCTAGTAAAACTCTTAATGAGACTCAAATTAATTATACCACAATTGAAAGAGAATTATTAGCTATAGTATTTGCTTTTGAAAAATTTAGACCTTATTTAATTGGAGCTAAAAGTATTATGCATACAGACCATTCGCCTATCAAATATTTAATGCAAAAGAGGGATGCGAAACCTAGACTCATTAGATGGATACTTCTTCTGCAAGAATTTGATTTCATGATAGTTGATAGGAAGGGAGCTGATAATCAAATAGTTGATCATCTGTCTAGAATAGACTGTGATAAATTATCTAAATTTGAAAAAGAGATTAACAAAATTTTCCCTGATGAGCAACTCTATACTATTATGGGAAGCAATTTGTCTTGGTATGCTGATATTATGAATTATATTGTAAGTGATATTGTACCACCTAATTTAACTAGGCAACAACAAAAGAAGTTTAAATATGATGCAAAATTTTATTTTTGGGATGAGCCCTATCTATATAAACAGTGCAAGGATCTGATCATTAGGAAATGTGTGCCACAAGAAGAAACAAATTTGATTATTCAACGATGTCATGATTCTGAATTTGGAGGTCATTTTGGTGTTGATAAAACTGCTTTTAAGATTCTACAATCTGGATTTTATTGGCCTACTCTTTTTAGATATGTATATAAATATATTAAATCATGTGATCGATGTCAGAGAGTATGTAATATCTCTAGAAGAAATGAAATGCCTCTAAATTATAATTTGGAAGTTGAAATTTTTGATGTATAGGGATTAGATTTTATGGGACCATTTACTCCTTCATTTAGAAATTTGTATGTATTGGTTGTCGTTGATTATGTCTCGAAATAGATTGAAGCTATTGCTTTACCTGGATGTGATGCTCATAGTGTTTCAAAATTTTTAAAGAAAAATATATTTACAAGATATAGAATGCCGAAAGTGATCATAACTAATGGTGGATCCCATTTCAAGAATAATCAAATTGAGAGATTAATTGAGAAATATAATATTATTCATAAAATCTCTACTTCTCATCATCCCCAGACTAGTGGTTTAGCAGAAGTGTCTAATCGTGAAATTAATAGAATTTTGGAGAAACTGTGAATAATCATAAATTAGATTGGTCTACTCGATTATATACTTCTTTATGGGCTTATAGGACTGCTATTAAAACACCTATTGAAATGTCTCCTTATAGACTAGTGTTTGGTAAGACTTGCCATTTACCGGTTAAATTGGAGCATAAAGCATATTAGGCAATAAAAGAGTTAAATTTTAATTTGAAAAATATCGTAGAAAAGAAATTTATGCAATTGAATGAATTAGAAGAGATTAGAAATGCATCTTGTCACAATAATAGGATCTATAAAGAGAAAAGGAAACTATGGCTTGATCGGAAGATATTGAAGAAGAACTTGGAATATGGACAAAATGTTTTATTATACAACACAAGATTGAAGTTATTTCCTGAAAAGCTCAAGTCTAGATGGTCAAGACCTTTTAAAGTTGTAAAAGTTCATTCTTTTGGAGCTGTTGATATTAAAGATCCTGATACTAGAAAGATTTCAAGGTTAATGGGCATCGATTAAAGCCTTACTTTGACGGGTTTCAACCTGACTTCAAAGAGGTTTTAATGTTGAGTAATCTCGATTAAATGAATGGTTTGTCGGGCTGAAGACGTTAAACCAAGCGCTTTATGGGAGGCAACCCATATGTATCTTTGTGTTGTGTTTGCTTGTTTGTTGTAGTTGTGTTTTTTAGATAGTTGTTTTTTAGTCCTAATTACTCTTAAATACTTAAAAAATTGATAAATGATGGATTGAATCAAGATATTGGAATATTTTGGGCCAAACAAAGTTCGGTGAGAATTTTTTACCACTAGCACCGCCGGCGCCAGAATGGGTGTCGCCGGCGCCCTATCACATTTGCCACACAGAACTTGCCTGTTTGAGCGCCGCCGGTACCCAAAGTCTGTTTGATGGTTTTTAAGTTTCAAAATGTGAGTTTTGGCGGGTTTTGGTGGGATCTTCATCCTTATAACTCCCTAAACTCCATTTTGACTTCTCAACTCCAAAAAAATAAAAACCACCAATCCCAATTCGTATCCTATGGATTCCTATCCCATTTAAACCCCTCGATTTCATGTTTTCAACCGAAGGAAGTTTATAAATTTTGAAGCGCGGCCTTTATTCAACAAAGTGATGATAAAAAGAAGGATTATCAAGGAAAGTGGCTTCACAAATCGAGGTATGGATAATCCTACTACTAAAATTGAAGAAATTATTAAAGAGAGACGTTGGGAAGTGCTTTGTTATACTACCGCTGCGGTTGTTGTTCCTATTATGAAAGAGTTTTATGCAAATCTTCACGGGATCAACCAAGGGTTCGTATTTTTGCGTGGTAGATTTGTGCAATTCACTCCTGCAAGAATTAAAGATCTCTTTATGATCGAGAACGTACCTATTTGCTATTTTTGTAATTTCAATGCCACGAAGGATAATATGAATGATGTGTATCGATATCTGACAGATGAGAATGAAGAATGGGAAGTTAGAGAGAATGGATACATTAGTTTCCCATCTGCATCTCTCAATCAAGTATCAAAGCAATGACACTACTTTATTTCGGCAAAGTTGTTTCCAACGTTGAAAATTAGCAAAGTAACCAAGGAAAGTGCCATTTTGAATTTCTGTATTCAAACTGGGAGGCCAGTTGACATTGGAAATATTATTGTGAAATCAGTTCTTGGATTAATTGTGCATGGATCTAAATATGGGCTTGGACACCCGACCACCATATTTCTGTCATGTAGTCAGTCACAGGTTCCTTATGAAAGTTGGGAAAATGTTCTTCTTCCATGGAGGCCTATTGATCCAACTAATCCCTATGACTACCAGACAGTTAGAGATAAAGATGGCATGAATTTGCTTGCTGATCAACCAACACAGACTTCACAACTGATTCAACCCTATTTTCTTGAAGGTTCCAAAATGATATTGAAGAAGATCAAATAGTTGGAGAAAGAGGTACGTAACGTTATGAATGCATTCAATAACATTTCTGATTTATTCAATCATATAGATTGCAGAATGAAAGATTAATTCGATCACACTGGTCGAATTAAGAAGGGATTGATCAATCTGATGAAGAAGAACACGGTGATTGCTGAGGAATCATTTGATGAATTTCCATTTCATCCATTCTATAACTTGTTTGTGCATCAATAATCAATTGGAGATATTAGAGGTGAGGATAGTTCTGAAACTGATGCGGAGTGATTAGTGGATTCTACTTATGTTTGGTGTGTGTTTAGTTTGTTTTGCTTTGTTATGTTTGGTTTGTGTAGTATTTGCTTTAAGATTTGCACTTGGATTTAGATTTGTTTACTTTCATTGTGTGCTTAGATCTTAGTGTTTGTCTATCCTAGAGTACTTGCTGCACTATATATCTAAGAATAGTTGGTTTGAATGAAAATATTTGGTGTCTATGTTGTAACTTAGATTATATGTATATATATATATATATATATATATATATATATATATATATATATATATATATATATATATATATATATATATATGTATATATATATATAAGAATGTTGTGTATTGTTCGTGTGAAGAATTGTGTTAATTATTGCTTATGGGATGAAATAAATGCCAATTGAAGTGTTAAACATCAATGTGGAAGTCAGAATGATCGAAATTACGAAAAAATTTTCGGACCCAGAAAATATTTTGAACTGGCGCTGCCGGCGCCAGAATCCACAGAGTTTGGCCAATTTTTTTAAATAGAGTGCCGCTGGCACCCAAATCCAGAAAAAGGCCTAAAACCCTCGTTTTTTCAATTTTTGCCTTGGGACTCGCAAATTCCTCCATTTCCTTCGTCTTCCTCCTCCATTTTCACAATTTTGAAGATCTAGGACTTGTTAGATCTCGGATTTAAGGAGATTTCAAGGCTTTTCGACACCGGATTTACACTTCTCTTGGTAAGAGCTTAACTTTACGTTAAAATTTTTGGAATTTCACCATGGAAATCTCTCACATTGCTTATGGTGGAATTTTTCAAGTTTTAAAGAGATTTTGAGATTTCCATGATGAAATTTGCTCTTTCTTGTTTAGAATGTTTTTTGGAGTTTGTTACATTGGGAATTATGGTTTTATTGGAATTTTCTTGCAAATTTTAAAACTTCACATGGCTCAATTGTTGAGTAAAGGTCTACCCTTCACAACAAGAAGTGTACCCAGGATCGAGCTTTTGATAGTCCTAGCAGATCTATAGAACAATTAATTGTAGAGTGAAACTGGGAGCGATTTTGTTATTTCACTGTGAATGTTGTTATGGGAGTTGTTAGAGAATTCTATTCGAATATACCCTAGACTGAGACTGAGAATGTGCTTGTTAGAGGACAGATGGTTGAGTTTACTCCTCAGCGTATCAATGCTTTCTATCAGACTCGAGAACCATTCGTTTATGAATACGAAAACTTTGACACTCTAAGGGATAATATAAGAGAAGTTATTGCTTTTTTGACTGACGGGTGAGGAGAATGGAAAGTAAGTCAAAAACAGTTGATTAATTTCCCCGCCTCCACATTGAATGTTGCTTCAAAAGTTTGGCATTATTTCATTTCTGTGAGACTATTACCATCTTATCACCACAGAGAAGTTACAAGAGGTAGAGCGATTGTGAGCTACTATATTCGGAAGATGAAAAAGCATGATATTGGAACTATTATTTACAAGAATATTCAGACGATTGCAAGTGGAGAGACCACTAGAGGATTAGGATATCCTGCTTTAGTTCATGCTTTATGTGTTCTGTCTGGAGTGGAGTTCAGTAGTTCTGAAGAAGTGGCTATACCATTGAGACCAATTAGAAAGAATATTATCCACACTTATGAGTCTCACGTGGGAGCCAGAGTTGAGTGTAGGAGTACTGATATTCCTACTACGAGTTATGATGTTCCATCTACTTCTGAGCCACCTACCTTATCTGATATTATGGAGCAGCTGAAACTATAGAGTGTTAGTGTGGATAGACTCCATGTTCAGATGGATGTATTTGAGGTGAGGAGTAATGTAAATGAAGATTATATTCAGAGGAGAGTTGAGTTTGATATTTCTTATTATGATGCTCAGGTCAGATTTATGAGGGGAGAGTCCGATGTCATATTTCCTACTTTCCCCAGCTATACACCATATAGACCTGACCCTGCTGATGACCTTGTTGATGACCCTGCTACTGATCCTGGTGATGGGGACTGGTAGATTGTTTGTTTTTATTTCTAATGTTCTTATTGTGTTGTTTTGTACTAATGTGATGTAGTGGATATTTACTTTTCATGTGATGTGTAACCCTATTGGTGTATTGTTATGTTGTACAAAAACATTAAAATTGTTAGTTGGACTCTCTAGTATTGTGATTGTTTGTTTAGTACTGTAGTGTTCTGTTGGATGTTTAGATGTTTAATGTTAATTTCTCTTTACCCATGCATATATTTAAAATTTTTATATCACTGCTACTAATAGTTTCATGCCTACTAGTTGTAAATTTTGACTAATACCAGATAGCTGTTGAAGATTTCAAGATCCCAGCACAGAAAGGTTAGTTTTCTTTTACTCTCTATTATTTCAAATTTACTGAAAAATTTATGTTTGGGGGAGGGTAGAGAAATACCAACTTTTATTTGTCCTCAATTATTATATTTTCAAATATTATTAGTATAACTTCTGGCAGTTGAACCTCATTGTAAGATAAAAAAAATTTTTTATTTCTGATGAATATTATGGAAGGATATGATGAAAAGTTTTTAGTGATAAAGGTTGATTTTATAGAAGTAAGATATTTGGTATGAAAGGATTTGATTATAGTCAACTATTTAAATTAAAGAAAAGTGTATTTTTGAAATGTTAAGGGACTTAAAGTATCGTGTGTTAAGAAGAGATTGTAACTTTATGATGAATAATAAAGCTTATACCTTACTATAAAGGAAGGAGATGTTTCAAGTTTGAACTTTAGAAAGAGGAGAGTGAAGTTAAAAATCATTCAAGGGCTATCCAAATATAGTAATCCTCATTAAAAAAAAGAGATAAAAAAAGAAAGAAAAGAAGGTTTGAAAAATAGTCCCTAAAAGAAAAGAGAAAAAGAATAGAAAAGAAAAAGAAAGAAAAATGGTTATGAGGAGAAGCTTGAGGAGATGCCTAATCAAAAATTGGCTTTAATTGAATCACCCTAAAGAGAGCTTGATTTTATTTTTGAATTTATGTTTTAAGTACTGGCCTACATTCTAATGAAGTTTACATGAACTCCTTTTTCACAGTCTTTTGAGGAACTCTTAATATGACAAATTATGGTTCATCTTGAAATAAATCGAAGACTAGAACTCTTAGACATGATTACTGAATATTCTTACACTTGTAGTGTTAACCTGTGTTACTAAATCTCCTTCTAAAAATCTAACCAATATATTCTTTTAAATGAAAAATTTTAGTGTCCTACAGTTGAAAAGTACATTGCCTAGAGTTATATTTTATGTAGTAAAAGGATTACTTGAGGACGAGTAATAGTTAAAGTTTGGGGGATTCTGATGCACCAAAAATATATACGGTTTTTGCTTTTTAATTTTACCCATTTTTGATAATATTTAAAGTTTGTGGGATTCTGATGCACCAAAAATATATACGGTTTCTGCTTTATAATTTTACCCATTTTTGATGATATTGCACTTTAAAGAAAGGAAATTTTCATGATTTGTTGCAGGTATGATGATTGTAGATTATTGGAGTGAAAAGAAGCAAAAAAGGAACGAATCTGGAGCAAAAAGGAGCAAAAAGGAGAAAAATGGTGGAAAAGATGTTCTGGCGCGGCCGGCACCCAAATCCAGAGATTTCAACATTTATTGGCACGATAGAGCACCGCCGGAGCCCGAAGTCGGTGGAGTTCAAATTTGAAGAGTTTTAACGACTTTTTAAATGGATGCCTATGAAAACTCTTGGGATTTCGTCCCTATCTTATAAGTAACTATTTTTGGATGAAAATGGAGAGGTTCTAGAGTGTTTCTTCAGAAGTTTAGAGTAGGTTTTGTGTGCTTCTTCATTGTCTTAGTGTTTTAGTGTGTTAGGGTTTATGAGAAGTGAGTGTACAGTGAGGATTTGAGAGGAATTCTTCTCTAAGGTGTGAAGGAGAAGGAGTAAAGTGAGAGATTGCTTCTTCCTTTCCATTCGAAAGAGGAAATCAAGTGTTGTAAAGAAGACAAAAGAGGATTCAAAGGAACATCAAGGGAATTGCATTAGGGAAGAGAAAGAGATAAGTTGTATTTTCTTTTGTAGTTTGTATGACTTTTCTTTTATATATAAAATCCATGTTTTATTGTATCTTCTTCATGAATTCGGAGTAATCTCTCTTATCTTTCTTCTTGCATAGAGATATGATGATGGATTGATGTGGATTTGTTGAGCTTTTAATGTAATGAAGAAATTGTGATGGTTTTTCATTTAGAACTTAATTTACTTTTGATTTGCTCAATTGAAATGTTAAAATGTGTTGTTGAACATTAAGTTTGAAAAGATTTAATGTCCTACAATAATAATGAAAGATCCATTCAATTTCTATGGATGAATTGCGTAGTTCATGGGAATTGAGTGCAAATAAATAGGGAAATATGTTTTGAAGGACTTCAATGTGGAGATTTCAGGGAAACAGGCTGAAATCCCTAAATTGGTTCTAAGATTAGTAACTAATATCAAAGGTTAGCCTTCGAGTCAAGGGTGAGTGGGAGCTCCGAAGTGAGAGCCGGTATCCTCCCAGCCTAGCTTTATAATTAGTGAATAAACTTAGAATATGTCAATGTTCTTTTCTTGCATAGAAGAGAGGTACTCTTTTAAGGGTAAAGAATCATCTATGCTCATATTTGGCACAATATCATAAATATTTGTTTCATATAAATCAACACATCATATTCTCATTGTAAGAGGAAACATACTTTTCTCATATATCGAAAACCTTTCAAATACTTAGTTTAATTTGTCTGTTAGTTAATTTTGTCTTCAAAGTTGTTAGAAGTAATTGTAGTTTAGTTAATTGTTGCTGTTTTCTGCAAAGTGTTAGTAGGAGTAAGTGTTAAACCTCAAGTGTTATTTAAATATTGAATTTTAGTGCTTATTATAAACTGTGAACACTTTCTTATACCTCGAGCTTCCCAGTGGGATCGATAACCAGGACTTCATTAGAGCCCTGTATTACTTGATACAATACGTATACTTGCATTGAATGCTTGGACTTAACAAAATCATTATAAATATATAAATTCGAGTACATAAATTCGTGCAAACTATAAGTTCGCCACATCAAGTTTTTGGCGCCGTTGCCGGGGAGGTAACGGAGTTAAGAAAGTAAGTAACGGAGTAGTAAGTAAGAAAGCATAAACAGTATTTATTAATAATATAGTAAAAAAACAAAAAAAGAAAAAAACCTTTATCTTGTAGTGTGTAATTCTGTGTTTTTTACCTTTACAAAAGTATTTATGTTTGTATATGCGTAGTAGCGGATCTATAGGTTTAGTGCCTTACGATTCAGAGTTAGAGCGTCTTGTCAGAAAAATTAGAAAACAAAAAAAACAAAATGAAAATCCTGGCAAAATGGCGAATATTCAAGATAATCAGAGAAATGATGTTGGAAATTTGTCAAGACCTTTGAGAGATTATGCTAACCCAACAGCAGATGAAATTCATGTAACTATTCAAAATCCTGATGTTACTGCTAATTCATTTAAACTTAAAACTACTATTATCCAAATTATAAAAAATAATCAATTTAGAGGAACACCTAATGAGGATCCGAATTTACATCTCGCTAGTTTTTTAGAACTACGTGCTACTTGTAAATATGATGGAATGTCTAGTAACGCTGTCAGACTTAGACTTTTTCCTTTTTCATTAAGGGATAAAGCTAAGGCATGGTTAAACTCGTTAGCATCTGGATCTATTAGAACTTTGGGAGAATTATCTCAAAAGTTTCTATCAATATATTTCCCTCAATGAAAGACTGCTAATCTAAGAGATGATATTACATCTTTTTGTCAGTTTGAAGGAGAGTCAATATATGAAGCTTGGGAGAGATTTAAAGATCTTCTTAGGAAGTGCCCACATCATGCTTTACCAGATTTGTTAATAATTCAAAAATTTTATAATGGATTAGTGGGATCATTGAGATCTGTTATAGATGTTGTTGCGGGTGGATCATTAATGTCAAAACCTTTTGATGAAGCATACGAATTAATTGAAGAAATGGCTACTAATAATTTTCAATGGCCCTCTGAACGGGTGAATCCTAAGAGAGTAGCTAGTGTTCATGATTCAGATATTATGACTATGGTAGTTTCTCAAATGCAGCCCTTTCAAAGAAAATAGATCAGTATGGAATGAATTATTCTTAACCTCCTGAAGTGTTAGAGGAAAATTAATTTGGACAGATAACAAAATCTTAAACACCTTATGAGACCTTAAATGCTATTAATAGACCTAATAATCCTTATTCGAATTATTATAATCCTGGTTGGAAAAATCACCCAAACTTCAATTGGAATAATAGTGATGCTAATGTTAACCTACATTGGGCTAACAATTCTATGAATCTAATTGGGAATTCGAACAATCAAGGAAATACTAATTTTAGACCATCTTATCCCCCTGGATTTAATAGTAACCCACAATTTAAGAATAAGAAGTTGTCTACTGAAGAAATGATTAATATGGGAAATCATTTACAAGCTCAAGGTGTTGCTATGAAAAATATTGAAAATCAATTAGGACATAATTTCACTGCACTTAATAATAGACCTTCTGAAACACTTCCAAGTAATGTGGAGATCAATCCAAAAAATCTAAACAAGGAACAACCTATGGCTATTCAATTAAGGAGTGGAAAAGAATTGAAAACTAGAGTGCAAAAAGAAGTTGAAATAGAAAAGGAGAAGGTGGAAATTGAAAAAGGTTTAAACAAGATTTATCTAGACTTGGATTAACCTCTTGAGCCAATGGAGATAACTGTTGAAAAACCACCACCTCCATTTCCTCAAGGATTGAAGAAACAAAATAGGCATAACAAATTTGGAAAATTTTTGGAGATCCTTAAGAAAGTAATGATAAATATTCCTTTTTTGTGGAAGCATTAGAGCAGATGCTTGACTATGCCAAGTTTATGAAGGATATCCTGAGAAAGAAAAGAAAGTTTACAGATCATGAAACTGTTGCACTTAGCGGAGAGTGTAGTGCAATTATTCAGAAGAAGCTTCCGGAAAAACTTAAAGATCCTGGTAGTTTCACTATTCCGTGTGTTATAGGTGAAAAATGTTTTGGAAAGGCTTTATGTGATCTGGGAGCTAGTATTAATCTTATGCCTTTATCAACATTCAAAAGGTTGGGAATAGGAGAAATTTCTCCAACATCTGTGACTCTTCAATTGGCCGTTCGTTCCATTACTTACCATAAAGGAGTGGTGGAAGAAGTGTTAGTGAAAGTGGATAATTTTATCTTTCTTATGGATTTTATTGTACTTGATAAGGTGGAAGATAAAGAAATTCCAATCATTTTAGGAAGACCATTCCTTACTACTGGAAGAGTAGTAATTGATGTTCAAAAAGGAGAATTAATTATGAGAGTTAATGATAAAGAGGTGACCTTTAATATTTTAAAATCTATGAAGTATCCCTCATTGGAAAAATATAATGAATGTTTTAGGATGGAGGTCTGTGATTACTTGAGAAACGTTTATTTTGAAAATAAATTTGAAAAAGAAGAAGAATATGAAAATATGTTTGAAGAAGAAATTAAAGATGAAGAAAATTCAGATAGTAAGAAGAATGAAGATTTGGAGTATGTTTAGGAGAGATTCGAAGTATTAGACACTATGAAAGGTGGAAATAAAAGCTTAGTTCCATCTATAATAAAACCTCTTAAACTTGAGATGAAAATTCTCCCTAATCATTTAAAGAATATGTTTTCAGGAGAATCATCTATCTTGCCATTTATTGTTTCTTCGGAGTTAAATGATTATCAAGAACATAAGTTATTGGAAACTTTAAAAAGATACAAGAAAGCATTTGGATGGACTTTGGAAGATATTAAAGTAGTTAGTCATTTGATTTTTATACATATAATTTTATTAGATGAAGAACATAAACCGAGATTTGATCCGCAAAGGAGATTGAATCCTATAATGAAAGTAGTAGTTAAGAAAGAGATTTTAAAATGGCTGGATGCTGAAATTATTTATCCTACTTCGGATAGTGCTTGGGTGAGTCCAATACATTGTGTACCGAAAAAGGGAGGAGTGACTGTTGAATTGAATGAATGTAATGAAATTATACCCAAAGAAAAATTAATGGATGGAGAATTTGTATTGACTATAGGAAATTAAAGGCCGCCACCAGAAAAGATCACTTTCCTCTTCCTTTTCTCGATCAAATGCAAGATAGACTTGCTGGACACAAGTACTATTGTTTTCTGGATGGATATATCGGTTACCATCAAATACTTATTGCTCTTGTGGATCAAGAAAAGGTAACATTTACTAGCCCTTATGGAACTTTTCCTTGCAAAGAATGCATTTTGGACTGTGTAACGCACATGCAACATTTCATAGATGTATGATGTCTATCTTCAGTAGTATGATAGATAATGGAATATAAGTTTTTATGGATGATTTCTCTATATTCGGGACTTCATTTGAAATTTGTCTAGAAAACTTAGCAAAAGTTTTGGAGCTTTATGAGAAAACAAATCTAGTTCTGAATTGGGAGGAATGTCAATTTTTTGTTGCAGGAGGAATTGTGCTTAGGCATAAAATTTTTGAAAATGGTATGGAGGTTGACCCTGCTAAAATTAGAGTTATTGAGAGATTGCCGCTACCCACTACTGTGAGAGATGTGAGGAGTTTCTTAGGACACTCTGGATTTTACAGGCGATATATTAAAAAATTTTCTAAAATTACTAAACGTTTGTGCCGACTTTTAGAAAATGATATAAAGTTTGATTTTAATGATGAATGCTTGAGAGCTTTTGAATTATTAAAAGAAAAATTAATCACTGCACCTATAATCGTTTCACCAGATTGGGAGAAACCATTTGAACTTATGTGTGATGCTAGTGATTATGCAATCGGAGTAGCATTGGGGAAAAGGCATGATAAAGTTTTCAAAGTAATTTACTATCCTAGTAAAACTCTTAATGAGGCTCAAATTGATTATACCACAACTGAAAGAAAATTATTAGCTATAGTATTTGCTTTTGAAAAGTTTAGACCTTATTTAATCGGAGCTAAAAGTATTATGCATACAGACCATTCGGCTATCAAATATTTATTGCAAAAGAAGGATGTGAAACCTAGAGTCATTAGATGGATACTTCTTCTGCAAGAATTTGATTTCATGATAGTTGATAGGAAGGGAGCTGATAATCAAATAGCTGATCATCTATCCAGAATAGATTGTCATAAATTATCTGAATTTGAAAAAGGATTACTGAAATTTTCCCTGAAGAGCAACTCTATACTATTATGGGAAGCAATTTGCCTTGGTATACTAATGTTGTGAATTATATTGTAAGCGATATTGTACCACCTGATTTAACAAGGAAACAACAAAAAAAGTTTAAATATGATGCAAAATTTTATTTTTGGGATGAGCCCTATCTATAAAAATAGTGTAAGGATCTGATTATTAGGAAATGTGCGCCACAAGAAGAAACAAATTTGAATAATCAACGACGTCATGATTTTGAATTTGGAGGTCATTTTGGTGTTTATAAAACTGCTTTTAACATTCTACAATCTGGATTTTATTGGCCTACTCTTTTTAGTGATGTTTATCAATATATTAAATCATGTGATCGATGTCAGAGAGTAGGTAATATCTCTAGAAGAAATGAAATTCCTCTAAATTATAATTTGGAAGTTGAAATTTTTTATGTATGGGGATTAGATTTTATGGGACCATTTACTCCTTCATTTGGAAATTTGTATATATTGGTTGTCCTTGATTATGTCTCGAAATGGATTGAAGCTATTGTTTTACCTAGATGTGATGCTCGGAGTGTTTCAAAATTTTTAAAGAAAAATGTATTTACAAAATATGGAATGCCGAGAGGGATCATAACTGATGGTGGATCCCATGTCAGGAATAATCGAATTTAGAGATTAATTGAGAAATATAATATTATTCATAGAATCTCTACTACTTATCATCCTCAGACTAGCAGTTTAGCAAAAGTGACTAATCGTGAAATTAAAAGAATTTTGGAGAAACCTGTGGATAATCATAAATTAGATTGGTCTATTCGATTAGATAATGCTTTATGGGCTTATAGGACTGCTTTTAAAACCCCTATTGGAATGTCTCCTTATAGACTTGTGTTTGGTAAGATTTACCATTTACCGATTGAATTGGAGCATAAAGCATATTGGGCAATAAAAGAGTTAAATTTTAATTTGAAAAATGCTGGAGAAAAGAGATTTATGCAGTTGAATGAATTGGAAGAGATTAGAAATGCAATTTATCACAATGATAGGATCAATAAAGAGAAAAGGAAGTTATGGCATGATCGGAAGATATTGAAAAAGAACTTGGAATATGGACAAGAAGTTTTATTATACAACACAAGATTAAAGTTATTTCCTAGAAATCTCAAGTCTAAATAGTTAGGACCTTTTACAGTTGTAAAAGTTCATTCTTTTGGAGCTGTTGATATTAAAGATCCTGATACTGGAAAGATTTATAAGGTTAATGGGCATCGATTAAAGCCTTACTTTGACGGGTTTTAACTTGACTTCAAAGAGGTTTTAATGCTGAGTCATTTTGATTCACAGAATGGTTTGTCAGGCTGACGACGTTGAACCAAGCGCTTTATGGGAGGCAACTCATATGTATCTTTGTGGTGTGTTTGTTTGTTTGTTGTAGTTGTGCTTTTAGATAGTTGTTTTTGAGTCCTAATTACTCTTGAATACTTTAAAAATTGATAAATGATGGATCAAATCGAGATATTGGAATATTTTGGGATAAACGAAGTTCAGTGAGAATTTTTTACCACTGGTGCCGTCGGCGCCCTATCACATTTGCCACATTGGACTTGCTTGTTTGAGCGCTGCTAGCGCCCAAAATCTGTTTGACGGTTTTTAAGTTTCAAAATGCGAGTTTTGGCGGGATCTCCGTCCTTATGACTTCTTAAACTCCATTTTTTACTTCTTAACTCCAAAAAATAAAAACCACCAATCCCGATTCGTATCCTATGGATTCCAATCTTATTGAAACCCCTCGATTTATTGTTTTCAACTAAAAGAAGTTCATAAGTTTGAAGCGCAGCATTTGTTCAACAAAATGATGATGAAAAGAAGGATTATCAAGGAAAGAGGCTTCATAAATCGAGGTATGGATAATCCTACTACTAGAATTGAAGAAATTATTAAGGGGAGACGTTGGGAAGTGCTTTGCTACACTATCAGTGTCGTTGTTGTTCCTGTTGTAAAAGAGTTTTATGCAAATCTTCACGGGATCAACCAAGGGTTCGTATTTGTGCGTGGTAGATTTGTGCAACTCACTCCTGCATGAATTAACGATCTCTTTATGATTAAGAACGTACCTATTTGCCATTATTGTAATTTCAATGCCACGAAGGATAATATGAATGATGTGTATCGATATCTGGCAGATGAGAATGAAGAATGGGAAGTTAGAGAGAATGGATACATTAGTTTCCCATCTGCATCTCTCAATCCAGTATTAAAGCAGAGGCACTACTTTATTTCAGTAAAGTTGTTTCCGATGTTGAAAAATTAGCTAAGTAACCAAGGAAAGAGCCATTTTGAATTTCTGTATTTAAACTGGGAGGCTAGTTGACATTAGTAATATTATTGTGAAATCAGTTCTTGGATTAATAGTGCATGGATCTAATATGGGCTTGGACACCCGTCCACCATATTTTTGTTATGTAGTCAGTCACAGGTTTCTTATAAAAGTTGGGAAAAGGTTCTTCTTCCATGGAGGCCTATTGATCCAACTAATCCCTAAGACTACCAGACAGTTGGAGATGAAGATGACATGAATTTGCTTGCTGATCAACCAACACAGACTTCACAGTCGATTCAACCCTATTTTCCTGAAGGTTCCAGAGTGATATTGAAGAAGATCAAACAGTTGGAGAAAGAGGTACGAAACGTTATGAATGCAATCAATAACATTTCTGATTTATTCGATCATATAAATTGGAGAATGAAAGAGCAATTCAATAACACTGGTCGAATTGAGATGGGATTGATCAATCTGATGAAGAAGAATGCGGTGATTGCTGAAGAATCATCTGATGAATTTCCATTTCGTCCATTCTATAACTTGTTTGTGCATCAACAATCAATTGGAGATATTAGAGGTGAGGATAGTTTTGAAACTGATGTGGAGTGATTAGTAGATTCTACTTATTTTTGATGTGTGTTTAGTTTGCTTTGCTTAGTTATTTTGGTTTGTGTAGTATTTGCTTTGAGATTTGAACTTAGATTTGGATGTGTTTTCTTTCATTGTGTGCTTAGATCTTAGTGTTTGCCTATTGTAGAGTACTTGCTGCACTAAATATCTAAGAATAGTTAGTTTGAATGAACATATTTGGTGTCTATGTTGTAACTTGAATTTTTTATATATAAGTCTGTTGTGTATTGTTTGTGTTAAGAATTGTGTTAAGTATTGCTTATGGGATGATATAAATGCCTATTGAAGTGTTAAACATCATTGTGGAAGTCGAAATGATCGAAATTGCGAAAAAAATTTTGGAACCAGAAAATATTTTGGACTGGTGCTGCTGGCGCCAGAATGGGCGCCACCGGTTCCCAAATCCAGAGAGTTTGGCCAATTTATTTAAATAGAGCACCGTCGACACCCAAACCCAGCAAAAGGCCTAAAACCCTCATTTTTGCGATTTTTGCCCTGGGACCCGCAAATTCTTCCATTTCCTTCGTCTTCCTCCTCCATTTTCGCAATTTTGAAGATCTAGGGCTTGCTAGATCTCAGATTTATGGAGATTTCAAGGCTTTTCCACACCGGATTTACACTTCTCTTGGTAAGAGCTTCACTTTAAGTGAAAATTTTTGGATTTTCACCATGGAAATCTCTCACATTACTTATGGTGGAATTTTTGGAGTTTTAAAGAGATTTTGAGATTTCTATGATGAAATTTGCTCTTACTTATTTAGAATAGTTTTTGGAGTTTGTTACATTATGAATTTAGGATTTATTGGAATTTTCTTGCAAATTTTAGAAATGAACATGGCTCCAAGGTTGAGTAAAGGTCTACCCTTGACAACAAGAAGTGTATCCAGGATCGAGCTTTTGATAGTCCTAGCGGATCTGTAGAACAATTAATTGTGGAGCGGAACTGGGAGCGATTTTGTTATTTCACTGTGAATGCTGTTATGGGAGTTGTTAGAGAATTCTATTCAAATATACCTTGCACTGAGACTTAGAATGTGCTTGTTAGAGGAAAGATGGTTGAGTTTACTCCTCAACGTATCAATTCTTTCTATTAGACTCGGGAACAATTCGTTTGTAAATACAAAAACTTTGACACTCGAGGGGAGAATATGAGAGAAGTTATTGCTTTTCTGACTGACTGGCGAGGAGAATGGAAAGTAAGTCAAAAATAGTTGATTAATTTCCCCGCCTTCACATTGAATGTTGCTTCAAAAGTTTGGCATTATTTCATTTTTGCAAGACAATTATCATCTTATCACCGCAGTGAAGTTACAAGAGATAGGGCGATTCTAAACTAATGTATTCAGAAGATGAAAAAGATTAATATTGGAACTATTCTTTACAAGAATATTCAGATGATTGCTAGAGGCGAGACCACTGGAGGATTAGGACATCCTGCCTTAGTTCACGCCCTATGTGTTCAGTTTGGAGTGGAGTTCAGTAGTTCTGAAGAAGTGGCTATACCATTGAGACCAATTACAAAGAATATTATCCGCACTTATGAGTCTCATGTGGGAGACAGAGTTGATCGTAGGAGAACTGATATTCCTACTACGAGTTATGATGTTCTATCTACTTCTGAGCCACCTACCTTATCTGATATTATGGAGCAGCTTTGACTACAGAGTGCTAGTGTGGATAGACTCTATGCTCAGATGGATGTATTTGAGGCGAGGAGTGATGTGAATGAAGATTATCTGCAGAGGAGAGTTGAGTTTGATATTGCTTATTATGATGCTCAAGTCAAATTTATGAGAGAGGAGTCTGATATGATATTTCCTACTTGCCCCAGCTATACACCATAGCTGATGACCCTGCTACTGATCCTGGTGATGGGGACTGGTAGATTATTTGTTTTTATTTCTGTTGTTCTTATTGTGTTGTTTTGTACTAATGTGATGTAGTGGATATTTACTTTTCATGTGATGTGTAACCCTATTAGTGTATTGTTACGTTGTACGAAAACATTAAAATTGTTAGCTGGACTCTCTAGTATTGTGATTGTTTGTTTAGTACTGTAGTGTTCTGTTAGATGTTTAGATGTTTAATGTTAATTTCTCTTTAACCATGCAAATATTTAAAATTGTTATATCACTGCTACTAATTGTTTCATGCCTGCTAGTTGTAAATTTTGACTAATACCAGGTAGCTGTTGAAGATTTCAAGATCTCAGCACATAAATGTTAGTTTTCTTTTACTCTCTATTGTTTCAAATTTACTGAAAATTTTATGTTTAGGGGAGGGTAGAGAAATACTAACTTTTATTTGTCCTCAATTATTATATTTTCAAATATTATTAGCATAACTTTTGGCAGTTGAACCTCATTGTAAGATAACTAAAACTTCGTATTTCTGATGAATATTATGGATGGATAGGATGAAAAGTTTTTAGTGATAAAGGTTGATTTTATAGAAGTAAGATATTTGGTATGAAAGGATTTAATTTTAGTCAACTATTTAAAGTAAAGAAAACTGTATTTTTGAAATGTTAAGGGACTTAAAGTATTGTGTGTTAAGAAGAGATTGTAACTTTATTATGAATAATAAAGCTTATACTTAATTATAAAGTAAGGAGATGTTTCAAGTTTGAACTTTAGAAAGAGGAGAGTGAAGTTCAAAATCATTAAAGAGCTATCCAGATATAGTAATCCTCATTAATTAAAAAAAGAGAGAAAAAAAGAAAGAAAAGAAGGATTGAAAAAAAATCCCTAAGAGAAAAGAGAAAAAGAAAAGAAAAGAAAAAGAAAGAAAAATGTTTATGAGGAGATGCTTAATCAAAAATTGGCTTCACTTGAATCACCCTAAAGGGAGAGCTTGATTTCATTTCTGAATTTATGTTTTGAGTACTCGCCTACATTCTAATAAAGTTTACATGAACTCCTTTTTCACATAGTCTTTTGAGGCACTCTAAATACGACAAATTATGATTCATCTTGAAATAAATAGAAGACTAGAACTCTTAGACTTGATTGATGAATACTCTTACACTTGTAGTGTTAACCTGAGTTACTAAATTTCCTTTTGAAAATCTAACCAATATATTCTTATGAATGAAAACTTTTAGTGTCCTACAGTTGAAAAGTACATTGCCTAGAGTTATATTTTATGTAGTAAAAGGATTACTTAAGGATAAGTAATAGTTAATGTTTGGGGGATTCTGATGCACCAAAAATATATATGGTTTTTGCTATATTATTTTACCCATTTTTGGTGATATTGCACTTTAAAGAAAGGAATTTTTCACGATTTGTTGCAGGTATGATGATTTTAGGTGATTGGAGTGAAAAGAAGCAAAAAGGAACAAATCTGGAGCAAAAACGAGCAAAAAGGAGCAAAATGGTGGAAAAGATGTTCTGGCACCGCTAGCGCTAGAGTGGGCGTCGCTGGTGTCAGAGTGGGTGTCGCCGGTGCCCAAATCCAAAGACTTCAGCTTTAATTGGCACGATAGAGAGCCGCCGGCGCCCTAATTCGGTGAAGTTCAAATTTGAAGAGTTTTGCCGACTTTTTGAAGGGATGCCTATGGAAACTCTTAGGATTTCGTTCCTATCTTATAAGTAATTTTTTTTGGATGAAAATGGAGAGGTTATAGAGTTTTGTTCAATAGTTTAGAGTAGGTTTTGTGTGCTTCTTCATTGTCTTAGTGTTTTAATGTGTTAAGCTTTAGAAGAAGTGAGTGTAGAGTGAGGATTTGAGAGGAATTCTTCTCTAAGGAGTGAAGGAGAAGGAGTAAAGTGATATGTTGCCTCTTCCTTTTCATTCTAAAGAGAGAATCAAGTGTTGTAAAGAACAGAGAAGAGGATTCAAAGGAACTTCAAGGGAATTGCATTGGGGAAGAGAAAGAGATAAGTTGTATTTTCTTTTGTGATTTATATGGCTTTTCTTTTATATATAAAATACATGTTTTATTGTATCTTCTCCATGAATTCTGAGTAGTCTCCCTTGTCTTTCTTCATGCATAGAGATGTGATGATGGATTGATGTGGATTTGATGAGCTTTTCATGTAATGAAGAAATTGATATGGTTTTTCATTTAGAACTTAATCTACTTTCGATTTCACCAATTGAAATGTTAAAATATGTTGTTGAACATTAAGTTTGAAAAGATTTAATGTCCTACAACAATAATGATAGATCCATTCGATTTCTATGGTTGAATTGCGTAGTTCATGGGAATTGAGTGTAAATAAATAGGGAAATATGTTTTGATGGACTTCAATGTAGAGATTTTAGGGTGACGGGCTGAAATTCCCAAATCAGTTCTAAGATTAGAAACTAATATCAAAGGTTAGCCTTCGGGTGAAGGGTGAGTGGGAGCTCCGAAGTGAGAGCCGGTATCCTCCCAGCCTAGCCTTAAAATTAGTGATTAAACTTAGAATATGTAAATGTTCTTTTCTTGCTTAGAGGAGGGGGTACTCTTTTATGGGTAAAGAATCATCTATGCTTCTATTTGACACAATAACATAAATATTTGTTTCATATAAATCCACACATCATATTTTCATTGTAAGAGAAAAGATACTTTTCTCATATATCGAAAATCTTTCAAATACTTAGTTTAGTGTGATTGTTAGTTAATTTTGTCTTCAAAGTTGTTTGAAGTAATTGTAGTTTAGTTAATTGTTATTGTTTTTTGCATAGTGTTAGTAGGAGTAAGTGTTAAACCTTAAGTGCTATTTAAATATTCGATTTTAATACTTATTATATATTGTGAACTCTTTCTTATACCTCGAACTTCCCTGTGGGATCGATAACCAGGACTCCATTAGAGCCCTATATTACTTGATACGATACGTATACTTGTGTTGAATGCTTGGAATTAACAAAATCATTATAAATATATAAATCTGAGTTCATAAATTCTTGTAAAATATAGGTCTGCTGCATCAATAATCAATTTTTGATCAAAGAACCAATTATTAACCCAGTAAGCCAATCTCTGACCAAAAAGTTAACTTTGCTCAAAATGGTCAATCCTTGACCCAATGACCAACCCATTGACTCAATAGGATAACTTTTAACCAAAAAGTCAACTTTGGTCAAAATGATCAATCCTTGACCCAATGACCAACCCATTGTCCTAATCGGTCAACTTTTAACGAAAAAGTTAATTTTGGTCAAAAATAGTCAATTTTTAATTAAGGTAACTTCGACTCAAAATGGTCGATCATGACCCAATGACCGACCCATTGACTCGATAGGATAACTTTTAACCAAAAGTCGACTTTGGTCAAAATGATCGATCCTCGACCCGATGACCGACCATTGTCCTAATCGATTGACTTTTAACTAAAAAGTTAATTTTGGTCAAAAATAGTCAATTTTTAAATTAATGACCAATTATTGACCCAATAAGTCAATCTCTGACCACAAAGTCAACTTTGGTCAAAATGGTCAATCCTTGACCCAATGACAAACCCATTGACCCAATAGGTCAACTTTTGAGCTAAATGTCTATTTTGGTCAAAATAATCAATTTTTGACCTAATGACCACCCATTGACCCAATAGGTCAACTTTTGCCCAAAAAATTAAATTTTGGTCAAAATGGTCAATTTTTAACCTAATGACAAACCCATTGACCCAATAGGTTAACTTTTGACTAAAAAGTTATCTTTGGTGAAAATGGTCAATCCTTGACCCAATGACCAACCCATTGACCCAATAGGTCAACTTTTGACAAAAAAGTTAATTTTGGTCTAAATGAACAATACTTGATCCAATATCGAATCCATTGGCCTAGTAGGTCAACATTTGACTAAAAAGTAAACTTTGATTAAAATGGTCAATTTCTGACCCAATGACCTCTCCGTTGACCAAAAGGTTGACCAAAAATTCAATTTTGGTCAAGATATTGAATTTTTGACCTACTGACCAATTATTGACCCAATAAGTCAATCTCTGACCAAAAAGTCTACTTTGCTCAAAATGGTCAATCCTTGACCCAATGACAAACCATTTGACCAAGTAGGTCCACTTTTAACCAAAAAGTCAATTTTAATCAAAATAGTTTATTTTTTACCTAATGACCACCATTAACCCTATAGGTCAACTTTTGACCAAAGAGTCAACTTTGGTCAAAATGGATAATTTTTGACACAATGCCAACCCATTGACCCAACAGATCAAAATTTGACCAAAAAGTCATCGGTCAAAATGGTCAATTCTTGACCCAATTACCAACACATTGACCAAATAGGTCAACTTTTAACCAAAAAGTTAACTTTGGACAAAATGGTCAATTTCTAACCCAATGACCACCCTATTGACCCAATGGGTCAAATTTTGACCAAAAATTTAATTTTGGTCAAAATAATCATTTTTTGACCTAATGACCAATTATTGACCCAATAAGTCAATCTCTGACCAAAAAGTCAACTTTGGTCAAATTGGTCAATCCTTAACCTAATGACCAACCCATTAACCTAATATGTCGACTTTTGACCAAAAGCCAACTTTGGTCAAAATCGTCAATCCTTGACCCAATGACCAACCCATTGACCCAATAGGTCAACTTACAAAAAAAAATCAATTTTTGGTCAAAATTATCAATTTTCGACCTAATGACCAATTATTGACCCAGTTAGCCAATCTCTAACCAAAAAATCAACTTTGGTCAAAATGGTCAATCCATGACCCAATGACCAACCCATTGACCCAATATGTCAACTTTTGACCAAAAAGTCAACTTTGGTTAAAATGATCAATACTTGACTTAATGACCAACCCATTGGCCTAATAGGTCAACTCTTGACTAAAAAGTCAATTTTGGTCAAAGTAGTCAAATTTTGACTTAATGACCATTTATTGACCCAATAAGTCAATCTCTGACCAAAAAGTCAACTTTGGTCAAAATGGTCAATCCTTTACCCAATGACAACCCCATTGACCCAATAGGTCAACTTTCGACCAAATAGTCAATTTTGGTCAAAATAATCAAATTTTGACTTAATGACCACCCATTGACCCAAAAGGTCAACTTTTGACCAAAAAGTCAACTTTGGTCAAAATGGTCAATTTTTAGCCCAATGTCTAACCCATTGGCCTAATAGGTCAACTTCTGACAAAAAAGTAATCTTTAGTCAAAATGGTCAATTCCTGACCCAATGACCCCCTGTTGACCCAATGGTTGAAATTTTGACCAAAAATTCAATTTTTTTTAAAATATGTTAGCTTTTAACGAAATAGTCATATTTGGTCAAAATGGTCAAGTTCTGACCCAATGGTCAATTTTTGACCCAATGACCAAATCATTGACCAAATAGGTCAACTTTTGACGAAAAAGTCAAATTTTGTCAAAACGGTTAATTTCTGACCCAATGCCCACCCCGTTGACTCAATGGGTAAACTTTTGACTAAAATTCAATTTTGATCAAAATAGTCAATTTTTGACCAAATGACCAATTATTGACCTAATAAGTCAATCTTTGACAAAAAAGTCAACTTTAGTCAAAATGGTCAATCATTGGCCCAATGACAAACCCATTGATCCAATAAGTCAACTTTTGACCAAATAGTCAATTTTAGTAGAAATAGTCAATTTTTGACTGAATGACCACCCACTGACCCAATAGGTCAACTTTTGACCAAAAGTTAATTTTGGTCAAAATGGTCAATTTTTTACCCAATGACCAACCAATTGACCCAATAGATAAACTTTTGATCAAAAAGTCATCATTGGTCAAAATGGTCAATTCTTGACCCAATTACCAACTCATTTACCAAATAGGTTAACTTTTGACATAAAAGTCAACTTCGGTCAAAATGGTCAATTTTTTACCAATGACCAATCTATTGACCCAATAGGTCAACTTTTGAACAAAAAGTCATATTTGGTCAAAATGGTCAATTCTTAACCCAATTACCAACTCATTGACCAAATATGTCAACTTTTGACCAAAAAGTTAATTTTCCTCAAAATGGTCATATTATGACCCAATGACCACCTCGATTTTGGTAAAAATAAGTTAACTTTTCACCAGAAAGTCATCTTTGGTAAAAATGGTCAATTTCTGACCCAATGACCACCCCGTTGACCCAGTAGGTTAACTTTTGACCAAAATTCAATTTTTGTCAAGATAGTTAATTTTTCACCTAATTACGAATTATTGACCCAATAAGTTAATCTCTGACTAAATAGTCAACTTTGGTCAAAATAGTCAATCCTTGACCCAATGACAAACCCATTGACCTGATAGGTCTACTTTTGACCAAAAAGTCAATTTTGGTCAAAATAATCAATTTTTAACTTAATGACCACCCATAGACCTAATAGGTCAAACTTTGATGACAAAGTGAATTTTGGTCAAAATAATCAATTTTGACCTAATGACCAAATATTGACATAGTAAGCCAATCTCTGACAGAAATGTCAACTTTGGTCAAAATGGTCAATCCTTGACTCAATAACCAACCCATTGACCCAATAGGTTAACTTTTGACTAAAAAGTCAACTTTGTTAAAATGATCAATTTCTAACCCAACGACCAACCCATTGACCCAATAAATCAACTTTTGACCATAAAGTCATCTTCGGTCAAAATGGTCAATTCTTGACCCAATTACCAACTCATTAACCAAATATGTCAACTTTGACCAAAAGTTAACTTTGGTCAAAATGGTTAATTTCTGACCCAATGACCACCCTGTTGACTCAATGGGTCAACTTTTGATCAAAAATTTACTTTTGGTCAAAATAATCAATTTTTGACCTAATGACCAATTATTGACCCAACAAGTCAATCTCTGACCAAAAAGTCAACTTTGGTCAAAATGGTCAATCCTTGACCCAATGACCAACCCATTGACTCAATAGGTTAACTTTTAACCAAAAGTCAACTTTGGTCAAAATGGTCAATCCTTGACCCAATGACCAACCCATTGACCTAATAGGTCAACTTTTGACAAAAAAGTCAATTTTTGTCAAAATAGTCAATTTTTTACCTAATGACCAATTATTGACCTAGTAAGCCAATCTCTGACCAAAAAGTCAACTTTGGTCAAAATGGTCAATCCTTTACCCAATGACCAACCCATTGACCCAATAGGTCAACTTTTGACCAAAAAGTCAACTTTGGTCAAAATGATCAATCATTGACCCAATGACCAACCCATTTGCCTAATAGGTCAATTTTTAACAAAAAAGTCAATTTTTAAATTAATGACCAATTATTGATCCAATAAGTCAATCTGTGACCAAAAAGTCAACTTTGGTCAAAATGGTTAATCCTTGACGCAATGACAAACCCATTGACTCAATAGGTCAACTTTTGACCAAAAAGTCAATTTTGGTCAAAATAGTCAATTTTTGACCTAATGACCACCCATTGACCCAATAAGTCAACTTTTGACCAAAAAGTCAACTCTAGTTAAAATGGTTCATTTTTTACCAAAGGCTAACCCATTGACCAACTAGGTCAACTTTTGACCAAAAAAGTCATCTTGGTTAAAATGGTCAATTCTTGACCCATAAACGAACTCAATGACCAAATTGGTCAACTTTTGACCAAAAGTCAACTTGGGTCAAAATGGTTAATTTCTGACCTAATGACCATCCTGTTTACCCAATAGTTAAACTTTTGAGCAAAAACTTAATTTTGGTCTAAATAGGTCAGCTTTTGACCAAAAAGTCATCTTCAGTCAAAATGGTCAATTTCTGACCCAATGACCACCATGTTGACCCAATGGGTCAACGTTTGACCAAAAGTTTAATTTTGGTCAAAATAATCGATTTTTGACCTAATAACCGATCATTGACCCAATAAGTCGATCATCGACAAAAACTCGACTTTGGTCAAAATGGTCGATCCTTGACCCGATGACCAACCCATTGACCCAATAATAGGTCAACTTTTAACCAAAAAGTCAATTTTGGTCAAAATAATCAATTTTTGACCTAATGACCAAATATTGACCTAGTAAGCCAATCTCTGACCAAAAAGTCAACTTTGGTCAAAATGGTTAATCTTTGACCCAGTGACAAACCCATTGCCAAATAGGTCAGCTTTTGACCAAAAAGTCAACTTTTGTCAAAATGGCTAATTTCTAACCCAATGATCTACCCATTGACACAATAGGTCACCTTTTGACCAAAAAGTCAACTTTGGTCAAAATGGTCAATTTTCGACCTAATGACCAACCCATTGACCCAAAGGGTCAACTTTTGAACAAAAAGTAAACTTTGGTCAAAATGTTCAATTCTTGACCAAAGACCAAATCATTGACCCAATACGTCAACTTTTGAACAAAAAGTAAATTTATGTCAAAATAATCGATTTTGACCTAATGACCGATTATTGACCCGATAAGTTATTCTCCGACAAAAAGTCGAATTTGGTCATAATGGTCGATCCTTGACACAATGACAAACCCATTGACCCAATAGGTGAACTTTTGACCAAAAAGTTAACTTTAGTAAAAATGGTAAATCCAATGACCAACCAACTGACCCAATACATCGACTTTTGACCAAAATGTCAATTTTGGTCAAAATAGTAAATTTTTGACTTAATGACTAATTATTGACACAATAGGTCAACTTTTGACCAAAAAGTTAACATTAGTTAAAATGGTCAATCTTTGACCCATTGACCCAATAGGTCAACTTTTGACCAAAAAGTCAACTTTGGTAAAAAATGGTCAATCCTTTACCCATTGATTAACTCATTGACACAAAAAATAACTTTTGTCAAAAAAGTCAATTTTGATCAAAATTGTCAATTTTTCACCTAATGACCACCTCATTGACCCAAAACGTTAACTTTTGACCAAAAAGTCGAATTAGGTCAAAATGATCAATTTCTGACATTATGACCTAAATGTCAGCTTTGGTGAAAATGGTCAATTCTTGATCCAATGACCAACCCATTAACCCAATTTGTCAACTTTTGAATCAAAAGTCAACTTTGGCCAAAATGGTCAGTCCCTGACCCAATGACCAACACATTGAACCAATAGGTCAACTTTTGACCAAAAAGTCAATTTTGCTTTAAAAATGTCAAATTTTGACCTAAAGACCGCCTCATTGACCAAAATAGGTCAACTTTTGACCAAAAAAACAACTTTGGTCAAAATGATTAATCCTTGACCCAATGACCAACCCATTAACTTAATAGATCAACTTTTGACCAAAAAGTTAATTTAGGTCAAAATAATCAACTGTTGACCTAACGACCAATTATTGACCAGATAAGCCAATCTCTGACCAAAAAGTCAACTATGGTCAAAATGGTTAATCTTTGACCCAATGACAAACCCATTGACCTAATAGGTCAACTTTTGAGCAAAAAGTCAACTTTGTTCGAAATGGTCGATTTCGACCCGATGACCGACCCATTGACCCGATAGGTAAACTTTTGACCAAAAGTCGACTTTGGTCAAAATGGTCAATCCTTGACCCAATGACCAACCCATTGACCAAATTGGTCAACTTTTGATAAAATAAGTCAACTTTGGTCAAAACGGTCAATTTTTAACCCAATGACCAACACATTGATCCAATAGGTCAACTTTTGACCAAAAAGTCAACTTTAGTCAAAATGGTCAATTCTTGACCCAATGACCAACACATTTACCCAATAAGTTAACTTTTGAACAAAAAGTCAATTTTGGTCTAAAAAGTAAATTTTTTACCAAATGACCAATTATTGACCGAATAAGTTAATCTCTGACCAAAAAGTCAACTTTGGTCATAATGGTCAATTCTTGACCCAATGACAATCCCATTGAACCAATAGCTCAACTTTTGACCAAAAAGTCAACTTTGGTCAAAATGGTAAATCCTTAACTCATTGACCAACCCACTGACCAAATAGAGTGACTTTTGACCAAAAAGTCAATTTTGGTCAAAATAGTAAAATTTTGACTTAATGACAAATTATTGACCCAATAGGTTATGTTTTGACCAAAAAGTTACCTTTGGTCAAAATGGTCAATCCTTGACTCATTGACCAACCCAATGAACCAATAGGTGAACTTTTGAAAAAAAGTCAACTTTGATCAAAATGGTCAGTCCTTGACCCAATGACCAACACATTGACCCAAAAGGACCACTTTTGGCCAAAAAGTCAATTTTGGTCAAAATTGTCAATTTTTTACCTAATGACTACTTCATTGACCCAAAAGGTCAACTTTTAACCAAAAGTCAAATTTCGTTAAAATGGTCAATTTCTGACACAATGACTTAAATGTCAACTTTGGTAAAAATAGTCAATCCTTGATCCAATGACCAACCCATTGACCCAATTTGTCAACTTTTGACTAAAAAATCAACTTTAGCCAAAATGGTTAATCCTTAACCCAATGACCAATCCATTGACCCAATAGGTCAACTTTTAACCAAAAGTCAATTTTGCTCAAAATTATCAATTTTTGATTTAATGACCGCCTCATTGACCTAAATATGTCAACATTTGACAAAAAAGACAACTTTGGTCAAAATGGTTAATTCTTGACCCAATGACCAAACCATTAACGAAAAAGGTCAACTTTTGACCAAAAAGTTAATTTTGGTCAAAATAGTCAATTTTTGACCTAATGACCAATTATTGACCCAGTAAATGAATCTCCGACCAAATAGTCAACTTTGGTCAAAATGGTCAATCCTTGACCCAATGACCAACCCATTGTCCCAATAGGTCAACTTTTGACCAAAAAGTCAACTTTGGTCAAAATGATCAATCCTTGACCCAATGACTGACCCATTGGTCTAATAGGTCAACTTTTGACCAAAAAGTCAATTTTGGTCAAAATAGTCAATTTTTGAATTAATGACAAATTATTAACCCAATAAGTCAATCTCTAACCAAAATGTCAACTTAGGTCAAAATGGTCAATCCTTGACCCAATGACCAACCCATTGATCCAATAGGTCAACTTTTGACCAAAAAGTCAATTTCGGTCAAGATGGTCAATCCTTGACCCAATGACCAACCAACCCGGTGACCCAATTGGTGAACTTTTGACCAAAAAGTCAATTTAGGTCAAAATAGTCAATTTTTTACCTAATGACCAATTATTGACCCAATGACCAAAAAGTCAACTTTGGTCAAAATGGCCAATCCTTGACCCAATGACCAACCCATTTACCCAATAGGTTAACTTTTGACCAAAAAGTCAACTTTGGTCAAAATAATTAATCCTTGACCCAATGACCAATCCATTAGCCTAATAGGTCAACTTTTGACCCAAAAGTCAATTTTGGTCAAAATAGTCAATTTTTGAATTAATGACCAACTATTGACCCGATAAGTCGATCTCTCGACGAAAAAGTGAACTTTGGTCAAAATTGTCGATCCTTGACACAATGACAAACCCATTGACCCGATAGATTGACTTTTGACCAAAAAGTCGATTTTGGTCAAAATAATCGATTTTTGACTTAATGACCACCGATTGACCTGATAAGTCGACTTGTGACCAAAAAGTCAACTTTGATCAAAATGGTCGATTTTTACCTAATGAACCAAGCCGATTGACCTAATAGGTCAACTTTTGGCTAAAATGTCGTCTTTGGTCAAAATGGTCAATTCTTGACCCAATTGCCAACTCAAAGACCAAATATGTCAACTTTTGACCAAAAAGTCAGCTTTGGTCAAAATAGTTAATTTCTGACCCAATGACCACCCCGTTAACCAAATGGGTTAACTTTTGACCCAAAAATCAATTTTGGTCAAAATTGTCGATTTTTACCTAATGACCAATTGTTGAACCAACAAGTCGATTTCGACAAAAAAGTCGACTTTGGTCAAAATGCTCGATCCTGGACCCGAGGACCGATCCATTGGCTAATAGGTCGACTTTTGCCCAAAAGTCGATTTTGATCAAAATAATCGATTTTTGAATTAATGACCGATTTTTAACCCAATAAGTCGATCTCGACCAAAAAGTCAACATTCG